>CM069547.1:600000-1160000 GCA_035773235.1 Eospalax fontanierii | reverse complement strand
AGTCAGACGCGCTACCGTTGCGCCACGAGGCCTCACGAGGTTCACTTCTAATTGCTCACTAACCTGATCTATGAAATTAGTTTCCATTCTCCTGCAGGGATTTAAGTTCCCTTTTTTTCTCCTCCTTTCCTCTAGGACGTTCACCTGGGCCCGTCTGCAAGGGTGACTCTCCATCCGGACCAGCAGATAGGCAAAGCCTTCCAACAGAGTCTGGGCAATCTAATATGTGCGTCCCCTTCCTTGCAAGGTCACACCCCACTCCCCGCACCTCAGTCCCCACGGGTCACAGGCCCTGGTAGCCCTGCAGATCACCTCGCTGTACCCGCACCTGGGACAACAGCTTGTTTGCAGGAGCCAAGGGGGAGTGGTGAGCCGCACCCGCTCTGGTCAAAGAGCCTGCCAGGGAAAGCTCAGAAGGTAGGCAGAGGTTCCCCACCACCACCACCACGTCTGAAATCAATAGTGGACAAGTCACAGCGTCCTAGAAAAAAAGACACCGTAGAGAGCGAGCCATTGCTGTCATCTTTCTCAAAATGAAAATTAAATTTTCTTTTCCTAGACAAGATAACCTGTCCAAGGCCCAGGCTGGGACTTGTCAAGGGCTTTAAATATTGTACTAGGAAAACATATATCTGATCCTGTACAGGAGGCAGACTATCCTGATATTCGTCTGTTGTTTAGCAAGCGAACTGAAGTCACTCTTTGGGGCTGTTGAAAGGAATCTGGAAGCTGGGGGCAGGAGGTAGTCTGTGCTGGGAACCTCTGCTGGACACTAGGAGTAACGGGAGGGTACATAGAGGGTCAATTTCTTCCCATTGTCATCACACCAAGGACTTGACTTAAGTGCCGGTCTCCCCTCACATTGATAGCTTACTCTGCTGGCTGTTCTCGGGCAGTGGTGTGCAGGTAAGTGTTTAATAACTATCTCCCTGGGGAAAAACAGTGTACTGTGGACCATTCCCCTGGTGGAAATTCTCCCACCATAGCTAAATCAAGTTATCCATGTCGTCAGGTTTGAGGCTGCAATGGCCTTTCTTACAGGTGCTGTAGAGAAACTGACAGGTTCCCAGTTTGTTAGTGGCCCAAAGAAATATACAGGCTCAGGCTGCCTGGCTGCAGGACATTGGAGAGCTCCCAATAAGGCTAGCATCTCAAGCAGATGTGCTGGCCTCCTCCTCACTTCCTCCACATCTTTCCTGGCAATGAAAAACTCTCTGCCCCTCCCCAGTCAGAGGCGGCCTGACTACAAGAAATCTGAGACCTGTAAGACCTCTAAGGACCCCCACCTACTCATACACACACACTCCACCTGAACTCTCATCAGAGCCTCTGCCATGCTGTCTGTCTGTCTGTCTCTATGGCATTGAGACCAAAACTCTCATCAGGGCCCCACCATGTTGCTGTTAGCCTGTCTGCCCACAGTGTTTCTCCTAGTAAGCTTCAGCTGTCAACTTGACATGCACACTTATTTGAGGGAGTCTCTGTTGGGGGATTGCCTCCATCACATTGGCCTTGTAGGCATGTCTGTGGGACATTTTCTTGATTGATGACTTACAGCTGCCAAGTGCAGGCATTACAGGTATAAACCACCATGTCCGGCTCACCTTACCTTTATTTTGGAAAAAAAGAAAAAGTATGCATGAACAAATTTCCCATTAAGTTTCTAGGAAGATCTCATACATCCAAAAGCTGTTTGGTCAGACAGAATGTCTGCAAATGCCACCAAAGGGCCACATGCTGCCTCAGCTCGTTTTCGTACTATTCATGGGTATTTCCACATTTCAAATGGTTGATTATGAATTAAAAGAAAAATGTTGTTCTATGACATGTCAAATTACATGAAATTTTGTTGCCCATACATAAGGGATTCTCTGTGCATGTGTGTGCACTTACATGCTTGGGGGGTATGCACATGGAAGTCAGAAGACAACTCTGGGTGTCCTTCTTCAGTCTGCCATATTGCAAGACAGGGTCTCTCACTGGCCTGGAGCTCACCAAAAAGGCAAGGCTGCCTGAAAGGTAAGCCCCAGAGATCCTCCTATCTCCATCTCCCTAACACTGGGATTACATGCATGTGTCACGGTGCCTGGCTTTTTCACAGAGGCTCAAAGGATCAAACTCAGGTCCTCATGCCTGCATGGCAAGCATTTTACCAACTAAATTGTCTCCGCAGTCACCAGGCCACACATAAAGATTTCGGAGGCACAGCCATGTCTAGGTTTATCTGCAGTTACACCACAGAATAGTGGTAATATGTGATGGAGTGATGAGTGATAGTGTGATGGGGACACAGCAGCACACAAACTGAAAGATACTCTAGCTTCTTACAGAAAGAAGGCTCCAAACCCCTGGCTAGAGAGGGGCATCTTCGTGGAGGCAGACCTCCCTGCTTGTTTGCTGGCATAAGGGCATCTCCAAACCTTTCCTCTGAGGGCAGCACAGGACAGGGCCTGCAGAAGGGTCTGGCTTCTTTGAGCTTGCTGCCAGGAGAGGTCTAGCACGTGGAGAACTGGAGTTAAAGGTACTTGAAAAAGATGATAAAATTCCATGTGAGAGCTGTCCTTGCTCGTATCATCAAGGATAAGAAACTAGGCCAAAGGAATTCTGTACAAATAGGCCTTGTTAAACTAGCCTTATCTCCCTAGCGGCTGCACCCATGGCTTGGCCCAAATCTCTTTGCCTGTAGAATAACATTTTGGGCTTTCTTTCTTTCTTTCTTTCTTTCTTTCTTTCTTTCTTTCTTTCTTTCTTCTTCCTTCCTTCCTTCCTTCCTTCCTTTTTGTCTGCTCCATATGTCAGTAACTCCCAGTTTTTAAAATGACATTTCTTTTTAAAATTTTATTTTACTTTTATGTATGTGAGTGTTTTGCCTACTTGAGTGGAAGTACACCATGTGTGGGCAATGCCTGCAGAGGCCAGAAGGCGTCAGATCCCCTGGAACCGGAGTTAGGAACAGTTGTTAGCCACCTTGTGAGTGCTGGGAATAGAACCCAGATTCTCTGAAGGACCACTGACTGCTCTTAACTGCTGAGCAATTTCTTCAGCCCCTAAAATGACATTCCTATTTTTTAAAAATATTTTTAAGTTGGATTTTTGAGATTTTCATACAATATAACTAATATTCAGGGCCCCTCCCTATCTGTACCTCTCCTTATTGCCCCGACCCAATTTCATGTATATACAATAATGTATATATAATAAGTAGCCTATAGAGTCTAATTTGTGTCCCCGAATGTCCTTCAATGTGGGTCCACCCACTGAATCCTGGTTAACCTACTAAGAGTCCCATCCTTGAAAGAGACTGCCTCTCCCCATCTCAGCAGCCATCATTGTCAGAATTTTCTGAGGTGGGGTTGAGGTTTTTTATGCAGTTCTCCATAATCTATGCTGGGATTATGTCTGGTTTGAGGTTGCTTGGGGCTATATGAGTAACTTACCAGTGTCTGGAAAATGTTTCCTTGTGATCATCCCCCACCTCTGGCTCTTACACTCTTTCTGCCCCCTCTTCTGCAATGATCCCTGAGCCTTGGAAGGCAGAAATTTGATACAGGTGTCCTATTCAGGGATAAGTATTCTGTAGCCTCTTCTTTGGAGCAGTTGTGGGTTTCTGCATTTATCACTATCTGCTACATAAGGAACCCTCTCTGGTGAAAGTTGAGAGTGTAACATGACATTTCTTGTGGCGCATAAATTTGTGTATGGTTCAAGGAGTACATGGGATTTGTGAAGCCTGATCACCTGGGTTCAGTCCCCAGACCCCACAGGACAGAGGAAGAGAATCAGTTCCCACAAGTAGTCCTCTAACCACCTCAGCACTGTGGTGTGGTGCTTGGGCCTGTGTGAGGTTTCGAACGAACACACACACACACACACACAATCAATCAATCCTGTTAAAAGCAATCTTAAAGCTTATGTTATGCTTTCCTTCTGTTAACCTGTCCCATGGCAGTTTAATTCTCAGATCTAGTCCTAAAAACAGGAGACACAGTATTGACGTCTTCCATGTCCATCCTTCACCCTGGAGGAGACTGAAGTATCCCGACGTTGGCAGGACCACCCACTTGCCTTGTCCAACCTCCCACTCCTGCCCTAACTGGACGTCCTGCAGGATCTGGGGCTTGAGCTCTGGAAAAACCCATGGCTACTTATAATTATACAATGTTTCTCTTCCTCCTCAAGTGAGTTTGAGTTCCATCACTGAAAGCAAAAGTATTAGGATGTGAAAATGGCCTTGGGGGAGGTTACTTTGGAAGAAAAAAATTAAGCTTTTACTGCACATTTTATTTATGTGTGTATGAGTGTTTTGACAGCATTTATGTTAGTGTACCATGTGCATGTAATGCCCCCAGGGCCCAGAAAAGAGCACTGGATCCCCAGAACTGGAGCCATAGATGGCTGTTAGCTGTGACGTAGGTACTAGGAATTGAAACTAGGTCCCCTTGCAAGAGCAGCCAGTGCCCTGGACTGTTGATTATCTCTCCAGCCCAGCTGTAGCTTTCTTAACTATCGGGGCAGTGAACAGGCTCTAGGAAGTTCTAGAGTCAAGATCCGCAGTGCCTGCACCACAGCAGGCACCATTCAAGACTCCGGGGACACCAGTTAAAACAGTCAACACCAAGCACAACCTGGAGGCAGCAAGGATAAATAGTTAGAAAGTGGGGTTGGGGGAGATGGCCTCCGCACTCTTCAGGTTCTGGGTCTTACTGGCTGACACCAAGGAATTTGGAAGAATACTTTAAGACTTGTTTTTATTTTCATTTATTTGTGTGTGTGTGTGTGTCTGTGTGTGTGTGTGTGTGTGTGTGTGTCTGTGTGTCTGAATGCGGGTTTGTGCAGGTCACATATATGTTGTGCCCCTGGAGGCCAGAAGAGGGCCTCAGATCCCCTGGAGCTGGAGTTATAGGCAGTAGTGAGTCACAGGATATGGGTGCTCAGAACCACATTGGGTCCTCTGGAAGAGCAGGAAGTGCTCTCAACTACTGAGCCATCTCTCCAGCCCCCTGAATAATACTTTTGCTTCTAACAATGCAATTCAAACTCAGTTAAAGAGGAAAAGAAAAAACAAAGAATACGGTGTTTATATGGTGACCTGATGAGTTCATGAGCAGAGATCTTGCTGGGCCGCCAGTTAGGGCTGTGAACCAGTGCAGGGCTACCAGACAGGCAGGCCTTGTGGCTAGTGCTAACTAACTATGTGAGAAAAATAGCTAACAAACTAGGGGTAAGCCTACCTCCTTGTGACTCCCATGTAGTGAGGGGCGTTTGATGAATGATTTCTCTACCAGCCTTCCTTAGTCCAGCTGACACCTGACCACTGAACCGACAGCAGTCTCTTCTCTAAGGACAAGAAAAAGGAATGAAACAGCACATATGTTCCCTGATTATTTGCAGATTAAGTATCTTCACAGCCAAGTCGCTTAGAGGTATTTCTCTCCTGATTCCTCCTTGACCTCCCCCAACACCACAGGATCTCATTATGTAGCCCTGGCTGGCCTAGAACTTGCTATGTAGACCAGGCTGCTCTCAAACTCACAGAGATGCACCTTCTTGTGCATCCAGAGTGCTGGGATTAAAGGCAGGCACCACACCCAGCTGAATTAACTTTTATTGGAGTGGAATAGTACCTGTCTATTCTCTATAAGAAAACTCCAGGGGGATGGAGAGATGGCTCAGTGGTTAAGAGTTCTTGGTGCTCTTCCACAGGACCCCAATTTGGTTCCCAGCACCCACATCTGGAGGTTCACAACTGCTGTAAGTCCAGATCCAGATGTTTTTCTGGCCTCTGCAGGCACCCATGCCCACCAGATAGATGCTAGGAACCAAACTCAAATCTTCTGGAAAAGTCCCTAGTGCTCTTAACCACTGTGCTGTCTCTCTCTAGCCCATCTTCCTGAAAATGGAAAATGCCATGATTCATCTGGGGCCACAGGTCCCACTCAGATCCCATTCTTTGGTCAGTAAACAAAGCACTGCAGCTTGAATTCCTGTTTGTTTTTTTTTTTCAAGCTGTTAATTATGAGGGAGGAGTCTAATCCCCAACGACCTTCAATCTAGCTACCTACACCTCCTCACAAATTGAGACCCTAAAATCATTTAAGAGATGGACATCACATTGATTTGGCTATTTCTGGTTGAAATGAGGGCTTAGTGTTACTATTCATGCTGAATTTCAGGTCTTGGAGGACAATCAAACGGACTCACATGGATGGAGTTAGATGGCTGTGGGACCATCTGAGGGTTGTCCACTGCAAAAGAGAAGATAAGTAAACTAATATAAGAAAATTAAGACAGCCGATAAGTAGGAAAGTTCAAAGAGAAAGATCACTACTAAGATTATGAAAGGTATAACCCCTTTCCACCAACAGAAGTCCAGATCCAGGTCCAAAGCTGTTCCCACAAGGGACAGTGGTACGCAATAAGGGTGGGATCAAGATTGCATAGATTCTGTAAAGCAGATTAGCAGAACTATCAGGAATATACACAGAGCATTCAATCTTGAGTGAGCGACCTCCTCTAGTCCACAGCTGGTCATGCCAATGCTGCCATAACACGAGTAAATTAGCAGGTGATTGACAGTGTTCATTTTGAATATAAGAGTTTACCTTATATTTGAATATAAGAGTTTACCAGCAAAGAGCTGGCCAGAACCAAAGAAAGAAAACAAGGCAAGGATTTTAACTCTTTAAACAGGACCAGATTGTAAGTTTTATGTGTTCATTTGAGCAAGAATTTAAGATCACTTGTGTGTTGACTTTCCCAAAGGTCTGTGGCTGGCAGGGGGTGTCCTTTCCAGGGTTTAGCTGGGGATTGTCAAATCCAGTTAGCCTTTCCTGGAACCTTCGGGGCTGCACTGATAGGAAGAGGCCTTTCAAACAGAAACAATGTTAGTCATGAGTTTTAAAGAGTACCAGTTGAAAAGAGGTTTAACCTGTGTACCTGATGGATTGAGAAGACCATGCATCCTGTCTTTGATGACATTTTGGAATTCATTGAGTCTAGAGGCAAACTGGCATAAAGAGTTTGTACATTATCTAGAAACAGATCTGAATATAGAAAACGACATTGGGGCTGGAAAGACGGCTCAGCAGTTAAGAGCACTGACTGTTCTTACAGAGCACCCGAGTTTGGTTCCCAGCACCCACATGATGACTTAACAACCATCTGTAACTCCAGTTCCAGGGGATCTGACACCCTCTCCTGACATCCTCAGGCTTTGCACCACACAGGTGCACTTACATACATGCAGGCAATAAACTCATACACATAAAATAAAAATATTAAAATATTTTTTAAAAATAAAAGGGTGAACATAAGGACTCAGGCGAGATTTAATGAGGGCCTGTGTGTCACCAGCCTGAACTCAGGGGCTAATGGAGAGGCTATAAAGACTGAATCATTGTCCCTCCAGAGAGGCAAACAGGGCCTCTGTTGTTGGAATCTGCAGAGTTGAAGATTTTTCCTCTTTTTGTCCCATAGATGTCTGCCCAATGAAGGGAGAGGACACTAATAAGGCATTACTAGAAAAGTGTTAGTAAAAAATAAATTATTACATAGAGCATCAAGACAGAGGAAACATGTGGTCACAGGAATCCCATGATGTCATCTATCCAAGAAGTCAGAGGCCAGTTGTCCAGAATATGGGGTAAGAGAGTGGAAGCCTTAGCTGTGAGATGTGACTGAAAGGAAACCCTCCAGCAGTTCCAGGACTCAGGAGGACTGACAGACACCTTGGCACTCCAGCCAAACTTCCAGAATTCACAAGCATCTGTGAAAAGGGACTGACTTAGAGCTTCCTGACAAGATAGCTTCCTGGCCAGATAAGCTTCCCGATACCATGTGTTACCTGTCTCCTCTGAACATCAATCAGAAGTTATGGGGATTCTCTCCCCATAAAAAGTCTGACTGAGCAGCTAGGCTTGGGCAATCTCTTCACTCCCAACCTTGGGAGGTTAGCCCCATGCCCCAGGATGAGTTTGCTAGCTTATTCACTCCCGAGCTGAGAAGCAAGTCCGTGTCTTTAATAATAAACCAGTCCAGTTAACTCCTCTGCTGAGTCTCTCCATTTCTGCTGGGTCTCTCGCTGAATCAAACGTTACAGCAGCCTTAGTGGAGAGGGTGTCCAGATCCCCTGGAACTGGAGTTATAGATGGTTGTTAAGTTGACATGCAGGTGCTGGGAACCAAACCTGGGGCCTCTGTAAGAGTAGCCAGTGCTCTTAACTGCTGAGCCATCTCTCCAGCCCCAACGTCATTTTCTATATTCAGATCTTAGTAAGGAGAAAACTTACCTGACTGTAACTTCAAGATTAACCTGAGGCTGGTCTGGAAAGACAGCTCAACAGTTAAGAGCACTTGTGTGCAACCATGAAGACTGGAGGTCACATCCCAGTGCCCAGGTTAACAAGTCAGGCATCCTAAGCAAGCCTGTAAACCTAGCTCCACGAGGGTGGGGACAAGTGGTTCCCTGGGCCTGCTGGTTTCTAGCCTCTCCCAGGATACAAGCCCCAGGCCCAGAGAACTCTGGCTCCAGGAATAGGTAGTGACAGAGGAGGATACCAGTGCCTTCTCCCAGCCTCTGTGCCTACTGATAGACTACATAAATTGCAGAAGAGCTATAAACTCCTTTAGAGGAGGCCATAAAAGTCATAAATTCCTTAGAGTGGTCAACAGGTAAGCCTTGTCAACTGGTCACTCCTGGGACCAAGGGAGACTGTGAAGGTCAACCTGTCTCCTTTAGGGCCTTGACATATTTGCCTGCCTAGCCTGAGAAAATAATCTTAGTCAACTGTACATAATAGCTTTCATATGAAAACTGAAGTGTCTCAGTCCTCACTGAATACTAATAAAGTACACACTCCTTGCCTGTTGCAGGTCTGGCTCTGGTTCTTCTTTCTTCACTTAAACTCCATTCCTTTTCCTCTCCTAAACTCTAACACCTACACACACACATACACTCACACAGACATACATAAATCCACAGTGATGATCTCTTCAGAGGACTTCCTCATTCCAATTATAGCATCTGGGCCTCTGACATGAGGGTCCTGTGATGCTCAGGGCAGTGTCCTATCTTACCACATGGACAAGGAGTCTTAGAAGGACATCAAGATATTCAGACAGTTGTTTTTCCTGTGACTTGTCTACTGACAGACAGCATTTATTTATTGGTTTACTTTCTCTGGGAGAGAAGCCAGAAGGGGCTCTAGAGTCAATCCACAAAGTTACACTAAGTCCTGAAAGCCTTTTGTTCTCTGTGTCTCTTTCCAGTGAAGAACAGGAGAGAGCCAGCTTAAATATCAGCACTCAGGACACAGAGGCCTCTTTGACTAGCCCTGGGGATTACAAATTCATACCACCTCACCGAAGCTCAGGTCTTCATGTTTGCAGGCAAACGCTTTATTGACTGAGCCATCTTCCCAGGCTTTTGTTTGTTTGAGACAGGGTCTCACTACACAGTCCTGGCTGCCTGGAATTTGCTATGCAGACCAGGCTGGCCTCCATCTCACAGTGATCCACCCTGCCTCTGCTTCTTGAGTGCTAGCATTAAAGGCAACCTCCACACTTTGTGATTCTGGTCTTCAATTCCAACCTTTCGTCTCTGCCTTCCAAGTGCTGGGATTACAGGTGTGAACCACATGCTTGGCTAGGATTTTGATTTAAGAGCTCAGCCCCTGACCTTTGGCCTAGTGCTGAGCGAGTGGAGAGTTAGTTCCTCATTGTAAGGTGTGAATGAAACCCCCAACAGTTTCAGACTCAGGAAGAAACCTGGAGCCAGAGCTTATCTAAGCCTTGCAGATAAGACTCCAGATCCCAAATTCACAAAGGACACTGGGCTTCCTTGGCAGATAAGATTCAGGACTCAAGGAATTCACCAGGAACAGCTCTGAAAAATGACTACTTCCTGGCCAGAAGCTTGCCTTAAACATGAATCAGATGTCATGGCAACCCCTCTCCCTTAAAAGCCAGGAGGGGGCTGAAGGTTTTTAAGGCTTTGAGGACTTGGACAACCGGCTGGCGCTGCGCGGGGGGGCTTTGAGACTCAGACTTGGGCTGAGCTCGCTTCCCTGGGGAGTTTGGCTCACCCACTCTCCCGGAGGGAGCTCCTCCATCCCAATCTGGAGCCTGGCATGCCAGCCGGGTCCCCCGCAGCCCCAGCCCCAAGATGGGGGTGTGTGCGGAGGAGCTAGTCCCATCTGGTCTTCTCTCAATAAAGCCGAGTCCTGTTAGCTGCCAGCGGAGTCTGGTCCCTTCTGTCTGCTGCGTCTCTCGAACCCAGAACCTTACACTTATCTCTGCTCCAGTACCTAACTAATTGAGTTCTCAGAACCCAAACCAGCAGGGAACCCAGGTTTGGCAAACCAAAGAGAAGAGCCTCAGGCTGTAGAGACATCTCTGCCTCTCCCAGTGTGGAGCTGAGGGCTCCTCCTCGCACCTTCTCGAATGAGTGAGAGTCCTCTAGCCTGGGAAGGAGGCTGCGGGTGTCTAGCGCCCACCTCCTCTTCACACAGTTGAGCACACAGGTCTGTAGGCCGCAGCAGCCACAGCTCCAGGATCTCTCTAATTAGGTGGGAGAAGAGGAAGAGAGGAAGGAGGGAGCGGGAGGGAGAGAGGCTCTTGCTATTTTCCCCTCTTCCTATTCTTTCTGTGATCCGACTTGCTGCCACACGCCTTTAATCCCAGCAAAGGCAGGTGGATCTCTGAGATCAAGGCCAGCCTGCCCTTCACAGAGAGTTCCAGGCCTGCCCGGGCTACCAGCCAGGCTACAGGGAGACAGACCCTGTCTTCAATTAGAAAAAAAAAAAAAAAGTTTCTGTGTATTCTACCTAGTAACGGGTGACAGGCGGGCTCCGAAGTGCCACTGGCTGATGACTCACAGCCGGCCAATCGAGGCTCTAAACCGCCGGAGGGAAACTGGGACCTGCTCACGGGGCCAGCGGGTCGGAGATCCGGCCGCGGGTCCCGCACCCCGCGACCAATGAGAAGCGGGAAAAATCCTGTCCCCTCTTCGGTAGCTTGTTCCCGGGTCGCGACTGTGCCCGCGGGCGGGATGGAGAGAGGATGAAAGGCAAGGAAATTGTCCTCTGAGGGCCAGGGGAAAAAAGAAAACGCAGAAGTTAATTCTAGAAGGTAAGCAAGGAAAGGGGGAAGCCTCCAGGTACCGGCGGGGGCGAGAGGAGGAGAAGGGGGGTGCGGGGGGAGCGCGGTTCTGCCGGGAGGACGGCCTCACCTGGCGTACCTGGGGTTCACCGGAGGAGGAAGGGGAAAGGGGAGGAGGAGGTGGGGGAGGAGGAGGAGAAGAGGAGGAAAAGGAGAAGTATCAGGTGACTACTAAAGAAACTGGACTCTGGAAACTGCTCGGCCCAAGTCTGCGTTCTCTGTTTGATGGCGTATTTAGTGGGCCATCTATTAGGGGGTACTTGACTAGGGGCCCACCTAAGGCTGATGAGACCAGTTTAGCCTCAAGAAAGTGACCTACAACGAGAACCAGGCGCCACCTCTGATTGGCTGATGTCACCTCTGCACCGCTAGGTTTCCTGTCCTGGCCTGCCCTGGGTGACCTCACTGAGGACCATGGAGCCCGCTGCTTCCCTACACCGCCGCCCACCGGCCTCCCTCCTCTTCTTCCTGGGCCTCAGCCTGTTAGTGCCGGCCTCAGGTAAGGCTGTAGGTGCCTGTCAGCTCCTCAAAAAGCAATGCCCACACGCGGTCTGGAGATTGAGGTCTGAGGGGCGACCTGCAGCTGTGCGAGCAGGGCCTTTCCTTCGGATGTGTGCAACGGATTTTTCCCGGAGCTGCAGAATGCAACAAGAACCTCAAAGGACCGCTGTGCACACAGCTGCAAATTTTCAAGTGGCAACATTCGAAAGAGTTAAAGGCAGAAGAAATAGATTTTAATAATATATTTTATTTGACCCCAAATAATCAAATATTAATATTTAAGTGCTTACCTTTCCAGGCATACTGGTGCACACCTATAAATCTCAGAACTTAGAGCTGGGCGTAGCGGCTGGGGGGTGGGGAGTGGTCCCTTTAGTCCAGCACTGGGGAGGCAGAGGCAGGCAGAGTTCTATGAGAGGAGTCCAGCCTGGTCCACATATCCAGTGCCAGAACAGCTGGGCTACAGGGAAACCCTGCCTCAAAACCAGTCAGGTCATTCAAGGCTAGAGGGCAAAACACTGTCTGGTAAAGAAAATGATGGGGACTAGGGATGTCGCTCAGGTGGTAGAGTGCTTGCCTAGCATAGGCACAAAGCCATGGGTTTGATTCCCGGGTTTATATCAGGCAACTGCTAACTTGATGAATAAGAAATAAGTCTTTCTGAGCACTGGATCTATGGAGCACATTTAGGATGACCTCAGTTTGTTCTTGTGGGTTTTAGTTGGCTTGATTTTCTGTCTGAGGCTGGCCGTGAATTTCTTATGTAGTTGAGGATGACCTTCACTCCTGATCCTTCACAATCCATCTCCTGAGTGCTGGAATCTCAGGCGTGGGCCAGCCACCAGCACTGCTCAATGTTTTGTTTTTGAAACATGAATAGAATGCTCCCAGAATGCTCATTAGAGTGTTCCCAGGGGTACCATTCACCAGCCACAGCTACAAGTCCCCCCAGAACCCCCTGTGGCCTTGGAAAGAATTCATGTAAAACAGGGGTGTCTGGCCTTTGGTTCTCTGGGCCACAGTAGATGAAGAGTTTTCTCAGGCCACACCAGAGGTGACTTATCTAATTTCATTTCTGTTGTGACAAATCCCTTGATAAGCACAGCTTCGGGAAGGAACGGTGTTATTTGACCTACAAAAAGGACAGGCCACAGTCCTTCTTTGAGAGAAGCCAAGGCAGGAACTGAAGCAGAGACCATGGAGGAACTTCTTACTGGCTTGCTCCCCTGACTTGCTCAACCTGCTTTCTTACACACAGCCCAGGCCCACCTGCCTAGGGATGGTACCACCCATGGTGGAATTCAGTTAGCAATCTAGACATTCCCCACAAACCAATCTGCCCACAGACCAATCTGATCTAAACAATTCCTCAAGTAAGAGTCTGTTCCCAGATAATTCTAGGCTTTGTCACTTGACAGTTAAAGCTGTACTAGAACACTGTCCACTGCACAGCCACCTTTTGTGAAAGCATGCATACACTGATTTTGTTGACACCGTGACCCAACCCAACGTTGTCAGCTACTAGGTTCATGCTTACACACTCGACAAATCAACAAACTATCAAATGAGAACACCCTCCCACCCCAAAACAACCCTCGTATTTTTATGTAAGTCTTCAGTTTTGTGCTGAGTTGAACTCATAGCTACCCTGGTGCTCCTGAAGCTTACTTTGCTACAGCCCCTGTCTGATTGTCCTCCTTTGTTGGACAGTCCAGTTTACTGTCGTGGGACCAGCTGAGCCCACCCTGGCCATGGTGGGAGAAAACACCACCCTGTGCTGCCGCCTCTTACCAGAGAAAAACGCAGAGGACATGGAGGTGAGGTGGATCCGGCGACAGTTCTCCCCAGCGGTGCTGGTGTTCAAGGGCCGGCGAGAGAGAGCAGAGGAGCAGATGGCAGCGTATCAAGGACGAACCACCTTTGTGAGCACAGACATCGGCAAGGGGAGCGTGGCACTTGTGATCCACAAGGTCACAGCCCACGACAATGGCGTCTACCGCTGTTACTTCCAGGAAGGCAGGTCCTACGATCAGGCCACCATGAGGCTCCGGGTGACAGGTGAGTTGCTCAGTTTTGTTCTGTTGCCTTTTTCCAGTGTGACTTTTGGGGAAAGGTCGTCTCCTAACCCAGCCCCCTCTCACAGAGAGGGTGGCTGCCTACTCTGAAGCCGCCTGGGTGGGTAGTGCTGCTAAGCTTCGGGCATCACACATCTGAGTCTGGGTTTGAGCAAGGGAGAATGGTTAACCCCTGAGGAGGCAAGGATGCTTGCCTTACCATTGAAACTGGTAGCTTCTGTTAGTAATTGTGCCTGAAATAAATAAGCACAGCCCAAAGAACTACAACATATAGATCTCACTTACTGACTAACATCAATCTTGTAGCTCAGGCTGGCCTTGAACTCACTGTTTGTTGAGGATGACCTTGAACTCCTGATCTTCCTGCCTCTACCTCCCAGGTGCTAGATTACAGATTATTACCACCATCATCATCTCCAGATAATCTTGCCTTTCTCCCTTTTCTCCCAGTGCTGATTGTAGAGAAAGTAATTGACATGTAAACAGATAATGTCATTAAAGCATTAAATACAGAATCAAAACTATGTACTGAGCCTTGTGGCCTCTCAGAGGCACCATTCGGGAGTTCTGCCTGGAGCAACTTGGCAATGATTCAGAATGGAAACACCAGTCAAACTAGGATTTCTAGGGGTGTTGAATGGAAGGTTTAAGGAATGACTTCACTCCCCATAGTCCGTACATTACACACTGAGAGAAATGTGATCCTGGAAGGGCCTTTGAAACAGAAGAATTCTTGCTGGCTTTTTAGTCTATCAGTCTGTGGAAGTAAGGTGTGGGAGAGAGTGGGACTTTCCTGGGGATGAGGGGGAGGCTCAAATTGTAAGTGGGAGGAGACATCTTTACTAGGCCTAAAGGGACTACGTTTTCTTTTTTCCTTTTCTTTTAGGAAGAGGCAGTGGTTTGAGACAAACTCTCTTGCTCTGACTAGACTGGTACTCGCTGTGTTGTCCAGGCTGGCCTCAAATATATTGTGTTCCTCCTGCCTCAGCCTCTGAGCTCTGAGATTACAAGTGTGCAATCTTAGATGGAGGCATATTTTCTGAGTTTCACAAAATATTAGGGAAGGAAGGTTTCCTGAACCCTGTATCCTGACCTGTTCACAGCAGTACAGCAGGTTGACTAATGGTAGCTTCTGGGTTCCCGGGTACTCTTCCTGTGAGCATGCTGGCTGGCCCTTCCCCGACGCTGATTTAGGCCACTGTAGCATGTTTACCGGGTGCCAGGGATCCAAACGTAGGTCCTTACAGTTACGCAGCAATTGCTTTACCAACTGAGCCGTCTACCCAGCACCCACTTTCTTTTTTTTTTGACAAGGGCTCACTATGTAGCCCTGGCTAGCTAGCAAGGAATTCAATACGTAGACCAGGCTGTCCTGGAACTCACAGAGCTCCAACTACCTCTGCCTCCAGAGTGCTGGGATTAAAGGTATGTGCCACCATACCTGGACTTGATTATTCTTAAAATTCATGTTTTTGTTAGATTGTCTGGCTGGGTGATTGTATACTTAAATCTATTAACCTTTCTTCATTGAACACTGTGGAATGCTTTGTAGAATTGTTCTTCCCAGTTTGCCAAGTTCTTTTGAGTCTTATTCCACATCAAGATTTCTGAGTCAGACTCAATTAGTTGGGTTTTTTTCCTCCCTTGGCAAAAATCAAATTGAAGATCCAGGTATGATAGCATATGTTGGGCATAATGCAAGGTGGGCCTAGCCAGGTCACCATCTCTGAGGAAAAAAGGAATGGCTCCTGTGGGCATGGCACTCTGTTCTGGCTAGTCATGAGACCAGCTTCTGCCCAGCATCTGGAAAGAACCTGCCTACCTGGGGACAGACTTACTATTGGCTGTATTCGGAACCCCACAAGGCCATTGACTAACCAGACCTATAAGACCCTTTGCACTTGCTTGACTAGACGAGCTTGCAGCACCACCCACCTGCTTCTCACTCAGATCCCAGAGTTTGTGTCTTACCCCTTGCCTATTCACCCCCTTCCCCAAAGCGGAGACCCTTCGGTCCCCTCAGGCTGGCCCTGAGCACTGGGACCCCCAACAAACACACACTTACACTCCTAGCACTTGGGATTTGGAGACAGAAGACTGAAGTTCAATGTCATCCTCAACTACATATCTAGTTAAAGATTACCCTGGGCTACATTAGATCTTGTCTCAAAAACAAGCAACAACTAAATGAATACCCAAGCTCAGAAGTGTGTGCCTGTAATCATATCGCCCAGAGGCAAGGCTGAGGCAGGAGGACTGCTTTGAGTTTGAATCACACAGTAAGGTCCAATACTGAAAAAATAACAAAGAAATCAAATACACCACGAAGCACTGGACTTCAGTGAGTGCTTTAATTTCTTGCCTGTGGTATATGTTATTTGAACTTGATAAAGAAACTGTTAGAGTCCAGTCAGGTGTGGTGGCACATACTGGGCCTTTAGTCCTAGAATGCAGAAGATAGAGGCAATCAGATCTCTGTGAGACTGAAGCTGCCTGTTCTATATAGCAAGTTCCAGGCCAGCTACGGCTATAAGGAGACTCTGTCTTTAAAAATAAAATAAAACTTAGAAAGAAAGAGAGGAATGGAGGGAAGGAGAGAAAGAGACAGAGAGACAGACACCGGGAGAGAGAATTCGATAACAGATTGTGTGATAGTGGAGTACGCCTAAAGGGGCAGAAACATCCCACATGAGATGTTTCAGTGTTCTCTTCGGTCAAAGGCTTTCGGGGTATGCTGCTGATGAACACTGAGCTGATAGTGCTGTTTTTGCATCTCCAGTGCACTCACTCATCCTCCTAATAGGTGACTACTAGGAGGGCACTCTACAGAATTCCTACTTGAGTGAGTCCATAGGAAATAACACCTCTGACCTGTAAGGGTGTGCTCTCTCACCCACCCTCTAAACCAGCAGTGCCCACAATTGATGCACAACTGTGGGTTGTTGCCTTCACTGTGTGTGGCCAGAAGAGGGGAAAGTGATGTGGATCCCTAGGCAGGAAGAGGATGGTGCCTAGAGGTCAGAAGATGCCGTAAGATTGTGACATCTTGACAAGTTTGCACCCTAGTTGTGTTACTCTGAAACTTCCCAAGGCCAACGCTACTGAGAAGTTTAGAAAGTGAAGTCCTAAGCTGGACAAAGCATACACTTAGAATTGGGAAAACTGACGTTTGTGGCAGAGTTTGGGAAACAAGCCTGTGAGCAGTTCCGGTGTGGGGCTGCGATGAGCCCTCTGTCCTCAGAGAGGTCACAGGTCATGGGCACACTGGTTTCTCGGACTTCTTTAACATCAGGGCTCGCTTCCTTTCCATCTTTTCCTTCCTCCCTTTACAGGAGTACTGCAGGGATGTGTGGAGCCTGGGTATTCACTATCTAGGTTTGCCCACTTGCACTCCCCTTGGCTTCCATAATGAAGAACTCATCTCATACGAGACAGTGACTGAAACACCATTGCTTGTTTTGTGGTGCTGAGGATCAAACCCAAGGCTTTGCTTATGCCAAGCAGTCACTCTACCACTGAGCCACATCTCTGAACCAGCCACTCCTTTTCAGTTGAGCCCTTGCTTCCTTCCTAGGCATGGGCTCTACACCCCTCATTGAAATGAAGGCCCTTGAGGATGGGAGCATCTGGCTGGAGTGCACATCTGCAGGGTGGTACCCAGAGCCCTGTGCTGTGTGGAGGGGACCCTATGGTGAGGTAGTGCCTGCCCTGGAGGAGGAATACAGAGCTGATGCAGACGGCCTCTTCACAGTCACCATGACCGTGATCATCAGAGACTACTCTGTGAGAAACATGACCTGTTCTGTCAACAACACTCAGCTCGGCCAGGAAACGGAGAGTGTGATTTTCATTCCAGGTTAGTCCTATGGCCCTAAAAAGGCAGGATCCCCTACAGATGGATTGGTGGGTGGAAAGGCCCAGGGCTCTGCAGAGCTGGAGGCTAGGACTGAATTTAGGCCTCATCCCTTGTCACAGGAGGAAAATCAGTGAGTCTCAAATACATGAGTAGCGTCTGCCATAGATAGAGGAGACGTTTTGTGTTGCTGTTCAACAACTTGCCTTTGTTGTAGCAAGTTTTAAACATTAGGAACAGTGATGCTGCTTATGTCAGAGCATACCTGTAATCCCAGTCCTTGGAAGGCAGCACAGAAGGCTAGAATAGGTCTCACTATTAAGAGTCACCTAGGTTTGAACTTGTGGTAGTCCTTCTCCCTCTGCTTCTGAAGTGCTGGGATTGCAGCATGTGTCGCCACTCCCAGCACGCTGGAAGGTTTTAACAGAATGAACACAGTTCTACTCCTTTGCTGAGAACAAACTGAAAGGCTGGAATGCTGGTGACCTGTACACAGTGGTGGCCGTGGGGGTTCTGAAGACTGCTTACATTGTTGACTGAGATTCCCCAAGGCAACCTGCTGTTCTGTCTCCTGGGCCAGCCCTAGCAGTGAGAGTCGGCAAGCACAATGCCATCATTCCCTTTCCTGAGGTAGAAACCCCAGGGCTGGGACTGAGGGAGCTGAGTGCTCCTGAGGACACTGTCCTGTCTCTGACATGGTACTTCTCTGGTTCACTTTGCAGAACCCTCTGTGCCCAGCTCAACTCCCTGGATGGTGGCCATGGCTGTCGTCCTACCTGCTCTGACCCTGATCCTCTTTATGTCTGGGAGCATCTGCCTCATCAAGAAACTCCATGGGGAAAAGGAGGTTCTGTCAGCAGAAAAAGAAGTTGAATATGAAGAAAAAGAAACTACACGTAAGGAACTAGGGAAAGGTGTAGAAAAAGAGAAAGAATTTTAAAAGATAAAAGAGTAGAGTAGAAGAGTTCACCATTCTTAAGAAGTTCAAGGCCAGCCTTGGCTACATAGTGAATTCAAGACTAGCCTGGGCTACATGAGACCCTGTCCCATTAAAAAAGAAAAAACATGAAGGAGGAAAAGAGAGCACAGGGCGGTACTCTGGCAGAATTCTGGCAGGCCAGGAAGTTCATGGAGGCAGCAGAGGGGCTGGAACCGTCCTACTCCAGTAATTAAACCTCCAGATCCTTCACTCTAGTCTGTAAACATTGCATTCAACTGGCTTCAAGCAGTGATGAATTACTGAAAAAAAGGAAACCTCAGAAACATCCTAACAGTGGGCAGTCAGCTGATGATGTGTCACTTCTGGTTTCTGATACTGTGTGTTATTATCTACCTTTCTCCTTGCTGCCTAACACGGGGCTGATAAGAAGGTTCAGGCACTAGCCCCATGATCTGAGTTTGATACCCAGAGCCCACAGGGTTAAAGGAAACAACTGACTCCTACAGGTTATTCTTTGACCTCAACATACACAACATGGCATATACATGTACACCCTCCCCACCCACACACACATACATGCACACACAAAGTTAAAAAATGTTTTTAATTTATTATTTATTTTTATGTGTATGAATGTTTTGCCTACATGTATGTATGTGCGCCACATGCATGCAGTGCCCACAGAGGCCAGAAAGGGACATCACATTCCCTGGAACCGGAGTTGTGGACAGTTGTTAGCCACTGTGTGAGTGCTGAAAACTGAACCTGGGTCCTCTGCAGGAAGTCAGTGCTCTTAACTACTGAGCCATTTCTCCAGCCCCCTCCCTCCAGTTTTTTAAATTACCTAACAAGACACAAGGTAAGGAAGGAAGGATTTATTCTGGCTTACAGTGCACCATGATCCCATCATGGTGGGAAAGGCTTGGCAGCAGGAGCACTAGGCAGCTGGTCACATTGTGCCTGCAGTCAGGAAGTGGAGAGGTGAACGCGGGCCCTCGGCCCCCTTTCTCCTTTTTATTCAGTCTGGGACCTCAGTCTGTGGAATGGCGCTGGCCACATTCTGGTGGGTCTTCCCCCCTCATTATCCTAATCTAAAAAATTCCTCACAGACACACCCTGAGGCTTGATTCCATGGTCATTGTAAAGTTTGTCAAGTTGACGATCAAGATTAACCTTACCAGGTGGGAAGAAGAGTTTGGTGCTGTGTCGAGAGCCAGTTCTCCACCACTCAGAATCCAAACTCTCTCAGTCGCCTCCTGAGAACATTGTTTTGTTTCTTTTTCAGAGCAACTTCAAGAAGAGCTGAGTAAGTTTAACCTTCCCTGAAGTGCTCTGTCACAGTTTGTGTTCTGCTTGGTTGGGCATGACCTCGTGACATTCACCTCTCTCACTTGCAGAGTGGAGACGAACCCTCTTACATGCTGGTGAGTGCCTCTGACGTTCCCTCAGACCCTGAGATGTCTTCCTGCTAGCCAGAGGATGTGAACAAGGGGACTAGCGGCCTGGAGAGGGAACCGGGCTGAATGTAATTCCCTGGCCATGTCCTCTAATGTAGGGACCTGCTTTTCTGTCAGGGAATCTCATCAGCTTCCAGTTAGTCCTGCAGTTTACTCCCCATGTGATTCCTTATTTCAGAAGGACTTAATCCAGAACTACCAGAGGTCTTCCACACAAAGTAGCTCTCCTAAGAGTTGCTAGTGCTCTTCGGGGGTCCTAGATTCATTTGAAAGAAGACAGTGCTGTCTTGGTATTCATGGTCTGGAAGATGGGTAGAGCAAACAGTTGAATCCCCTTGTGAAGAAAAAAAAATCCATTTCTGAGGTTACAACCACCAGATGTCCAGAAAAGTTCTCCTACTCCCCAGAGAACCCTGACACAGCACAGCTTTCGAAAGAAGCAAGTCAGGTGAGCGGGAGGGCACAGAACCCCATCACCTCCCTCTGGGAGCACTATTTCATTTTTTTATTTTTCATCTTCTTCCACAAACACCAACAAATACCAGCTTCACCGGATACCTTGGCACAAGGCCTTTCCTCTTTAAGGGGAAATGGGAAATTGTCACAATCCACTTAATACACAGTCACAAGTGGTCACAGTTAGACCCCTAACTTGAGGAAAGTAGGGGAACTTGGCAACATGGTAAGAAAGGTTGGCGGACTGAGCAGTAACAAATGCAGATGGGTCACAAGTGTTTCCTGTGCCCACAGTGGACACTGCCATGGGCTTCAGACCCACATTGTTAAAGCAAGCCTGAAAATATTCTCCCTATGTCAACCCACACACTCCTCAGCCTGTTATCAAGGTGACTTTGGGGGACATTTGTTCTTTTATCTTTTGGGAGTGGTCTTGTCAGTCATTGAGATCAGTTCATCTGCTTGAAGGATCACAGGGAAGAGGTCTTGGACCCTCCACTAATTGATTCATGGCTGGGAGATGAAGCCTCTCCAGTGTTTAAAGCCAAGTTAGATAGTTTCTAGCTAAAGAGAATCCCAGAGATGCTCTCTTGTGAGTAGACAAGGAGACAGATCTGGAATGCTCAGACTGACCATGAATTCTGGTCATCTGCCAAACTTTATGGGGCTCTCAGACCCCTAGTTTTTCTCCCTTGTCCCTAAGAAACAAATGAGTTTTGGTAATTCTCAATTTGTTAGCTGCTGAGATCAGGCAGCTTCATGGAAAAGGTTGCCCCATGGGCAGAATCCCACATCAGCTCTTGGGGCCTCAGTGGGGGCTGGAGCTCAGTACATGCTCGGGTCTGAGATCCCAGTGTTGAGCTGAGACTTCTTTCGCAGCCGATGTGGTCCTGGACCCAGATACAGCTCATCCGGAGCTCTTCCTGTCTGAGGACCGGAGGAGTGTAAGACGTGGCCCTTCGAGGCAGCGTGTGCCCGACAACCCTGAGAGGTTTGACTGCCGGCCTTGTGTTCTGGGCCGGGAGAGCTTCTCCTCAGGGAGACACTACTGGGAGGTAGAGGTGGAAAACGTCATGGTGTGGGCCATTGGCGTTTGTAGAGACAGTGTTAGGAGGAAGGGGGAGGCCCTGCTGGTCCCTCCGAATGGCTTCTGGACCCTGGAGATGTTTGGAGGGCAGTACCGGGCCCTGTCTTCCCCAGAGAAGATCATCCCTCTGAAAGAGCGCCTTCACCGTGTGGCCATCTTCCTGGACTGTGAAGCTGGGGATGTTTCCTTCTACAACATGAGAGACAGATCACACATCTACACTTGTCCCCGTGTAGCTTTTGCTGGGCCCCTGAGGCCATTCTTCAGACTGGGCTCTGATGACAGTCCCATCTTCATCTGCCCAGCGTTCACAGGAGCACAGGGAGTCACAGTGCCTGACGGTGGCCTTGTCCTCTATAGGGCAGAGCCCCACCCCCACCCACCCCGTTCATTTCTTGACCTCTGAGCCATGTAGGGAATTCATGGCAATCAGCTAGCACTGCACACCGCTCCCTGGTGAAAGAGAAGAGCCCTCTGTCCCTTAGGTCACATAACAGCAAACATCCCCTTAAGGCCGGTGCCCCAGCTCAGTGCCCCAGCTCACCGGCTCAGTAGTTTATTTGCTTGTAACTTCTGACCTGGACCCAGTCTTGGGGAACTACTGCGATCACACAGTTTTGTGCCAAGAAGAAAGTAGGAGAGGTGGAAGGACAGAAAGCTTGTAGCTTCAGCTTGCTGCAAGGTTGAACACAGTATTCTAGCCACTGTGGACTTAGGGCACTAGGATGCATCAGGATGTAAGGAGAGGGAGGACTACAAATGGAGGTCAGAGATGGAGGAAACGGACCAGAAAGCTTCGCAGGTCTGGGGCCCAGGCTTAGTCCTGTCATGACAGCTAAGATGTTGTGGAAACTGATGATCCATTTCTATCCAGTGCCCAAGATTTCTAGATCACACAGTAAAGACATATAGAGCTAGGCGTGTGGTGGCACATGCCTTTAATCTCAGAGATAGAGGCAGGTGGATTATTGTGAGACTGAGCCAGCCTGGTCTACATAGCCAGTTGCAGGCCAGCCAGGGCTACAGGGAGACCATGTCTCCAAAAAGACCAAAAGGAAAAAAATAATAATAAGATTTATGGGGTTCATATCCGCAGGCCTGCAGGTAGGATGAAAAAACACACAACAGTGGATGTTGATCTGGATGTGGTCTGGCTCAGTTGTCCCTGTGGAAACGAGTGTACTTTGAGTCAGTCCTCGGTGAGAAGAGCTGGAGACCCGAGATCCCTGCCAAGCAGGTGCCTGTGGGCAGGTTTGCAGGGCTCAGTTTACCACATGCTTCTTAGTCTTGGGTGCCTTTGATACTTACAAACTACTGAGCTTTCATTCTTTTGGGTTATGATCCACTGAGATTTGTTTTGTTTTTGAGACATGGTCTCACTGTGTAGCATGGACTGATAGAATTCCTGATCCTCCAGCCCCTGCCTCTTGAGTATGGAGATTATAGGGTTTTACCACCAAGCCTAACTAAAGTCTGTTGTTATTCATGGCATTTCAGATTGAAACTAAAAATTTATATGTGGCTGGGTGTATTGGCACAAGCCTGTAGTCCCAGCACTCAGGAGGCAGAGACAGGGGGATCGCTGTGAGATCAAGGCCAGCTGTCTACATAGTGAGTTCCAGGCCAGCTGGTGCTGCAGGGAGACCCCATTTCAAAAAGACAAAAAAAAAAGCTATATGTATTAATTTATATTAAAACAATAATAAATCAACCATAGTTTAATATGAATAGTATGTTTTATGAAAAAGTATTTCTAAAGCAGATTCTAAAGTAAAATTATCTGTTTTTGAAAATATAATAACTAGTTTAATAAAAGATGTCTATATTCTTAAGATTTATTTTTTATTTTATGTGCATGAGTGTTTTGCCTGCATATATGTAAGTGCACCACCATGTGCATGTAATGCACACAAAAGTCAGAAGAGGGTATCAGATTCTCCAGAGCTAGAGATGTGGACAGTTGTTAGCCACATTATGGGTACTGGGAACTGAACCCAGGTCCACTGCAAGAGCAGTCAGTGCTTTGAACTGCTGAGCAAAGATGACTATATTCTTGTCTCTGCTTTTGCATTTAATCTGTTGGGTATCAAAGGACATAGAGGATCTTAGGAATTATACACTGGAGTGATAACACCTTATTACAAAAAAAAAGCACTAAGTGTATAGATTCGCTTGAGCTCTGCCCCAGTCCTAAAAGAAGGCTTTAAGACTGTGTCTTCTAATGTATGTCTCAATGTACGTTTACTCAGGGCTTCGTGCTTGAATTTTCACAGAGGATATGTTGATCTCCATTTCACAGCAATACACCGAACCTATCAACACATTCATACATTGTCAATAAACTATGCCTCATCTTCACAGTGCCTTTGAAACCTAAAATTGGTGTTTTGTGTTCACTGAAGCTAGACAGCCCAGTCCTGTCTAAGCACTAGGAGAGGACTACGCTGTATAGAATGTGGCCACTGGCCGCCCCACTCCACCCTTCAGTCACACTTTATTCAGTCTCAGTAAGCTTAACATCTGCCATGTGCCACTTGCACAGTGAGTAAGATGGATTCCTTACCTTCTTAGAGTGTTAGGGAGGGAGTAATGGAAAGAGGAGGGAAGGAGGGAGGGACGGAGGGAGGGAGATTAGTTATGGAAAACGGGTGGGAAGCAGCACTTCATGAGATGGCAGTTTTCAGCAAAGTCTCTGGAGGAAGTGATCGTTTTGCTGTGGCTTGAGGACTGAGCAAGAGTGAGCCCTGTGAGAGCTGGGGGAAGATGGGAAGATCAGGAAGATGGCTGAGCCTATGAACAGAGAGCACAGGAGCAGCAAAACAGAGCCAAGTGATGGCTGAGGAAACAAAGAAGTCCATGTGGTCAGAGCAAAGATGGAGAATGGGGTGTGTGTGAGTCTTCGGCAGAAACAGACCGTGCACCGAGTGCATGGGGCACACAGAGTATTCTGCAAGACAGCCCATCCTGAGTAACATTTCCTTTTCTTGTGTCTTAAAGACAGCTACACAACCCCTCGCTGCAGAGAGGAAATAGGAGGCCCAAGCGGCCAGCACCCCTTCCCGTCCCTTGATCCTTCTGATTTCAGTACTGATCTCTTTTCTCTGGTGATGCAGATCCTCCATCCATGATCTCAACTCTCCAGCTTCCCTCAAACTACCCTGTTTAGGATGTTATGGGGCAGGGGGTGTGTAGAAATGCACAAAGAAAGCATTTCCAAGGACTTAACTTGCTGTGGTACAAGATGCAGTCAGAAACAGGGAGGAGACTGGGTGAAGTGAGAGATGGGGATAAAGATTAATAACCAGTGTGAGGAGTATAGAGCTGCAATCTAGAACGGAGCTGTGAGCTGCGGAAGCAGCTCTGCTGAGAGAGTGCTTGCCTAAGATGCCAGAAAGTCCTGGGTTTGATCCCAGCACCTCACAAAACAGAGGAGGTGGAGACAGGATGATCAGTTCAAGGCCATCCTCAGCTGCCTAGTGAGCTTAAGGCCAGTTTGGGATACATGAGACTCTGTCCAATAAATAAGTAAATAAAGTTAGGGAGCATGCTGCAGGTATACCTGTAGGAAAAATACTCCACGTGGAGTGGATGCAGGTGCCAAAGCACAGGAGCTGGTGAGTGGGTCCAAACCGGAGGCTGGAGCGCCGGGAGACAGGAAATGGCTGGAAGTAACAGGGAACTGTGAAGGTCTGGGGTACCGGTGACACGCGGTCTTGAAGTTCATCATGCAAACCTTGACCTTGCCAATGAGAGGAGGGCAGCTGGTATGTGGGAGCAAAGAGCTGACGGGTGTTTTCAGGAGTTACTTCATCGAGTTCCATGTGGTGGTAGGAGGCTGAGGCAGGACTGCCAGTTCAAGGGCAACCTGTTTCAAGATGACAAAAATCAGTTCCTTCCTGTGGTGGTCCAGGTAGGGGTGATGTTCATTATTAGTCAGGGAACTCTCTGAAAAGAAATCCTGCGTAGGCCAGGAGCTGCTCTTTGTGCGCCCGTACCCCTCAGCTCTGACAGGCTGGCATTTGCCACAGGTGGGAACAGTAGCAGCTCGCGCCCTCTAGTGTCGTAGGAGTACAAGATTGGGTCCTCAGCCTGTTGTGCGCCCAGGGGGTTTCCTCAGCTGCAGGACTAGGTTCGGAATTCCTTGGCCCTTAGCAGTGTAATTGCGCTTGTGCAGGGCTAGAAAGACGTGGCTCTTCAGCCCTGAACCTCAGACGGTGTTATCAGTGCCGGGCCTCAGCTCTGAGACTCTTGCCTTTAAAGACTTGACAGCTCTCCAATTCTTGCAGTGACCAGGCTCTCTGCAACTCCTCTTCTCTGGCTTTTTCCAGCTTCTATGTCTCTTTTGCCTCAGCACTCCAGACTTTCCTGACATCCACACACATCCTGGTCACCAAGTGGCACTTTCCAGATGTGACCTGTTTACTAATTTTTCTTGCAAGGTGTATTAGCTTCCCTTAACAGTCAAGGGCCTAAAAGTAGATGTGTGAATGTCAAAAGTGCTCGGGGCTCTCTGCCTTCTCAGATACGGCATTCGAGCTAGGCTGGTGGGCTACCAGTCATGACTACACAGTTACTGACCACCGTTCCTCCACATCCCAACTGCCAGGCCCTTGCTGAGCCACGGAGGCCCCTCGTAACTATGCTCCACACCAGGATCAAAACACCGGGGCTGTCCTCCCCGACTTCATGGGCTCTGCAGGTCCCCACAGTGAACCTCCCGGGGCCGTGCCTGGAGTGTCTGCCTTGAACTATGCCCTAGTTTTGGATTAGGCAGAAGTCAATCTTGTGCACAGAAATGCTGATTGGAAGCAGGAGTTTTCATAATGCAAATAATTTACACCTGAGAAGTTTATTTTACACCCAAGACTGAGGTCACCTGAAGATCTTTGAAGGAAGCCAATCACATCTTAAGTTATTTTGCCTGTGTTAGTATTGTTTTTACGTTGAACATCTGACCCATTGTTTTGCTCATTTCACAGTATAAATAGGGGAGACTCACTAAAGGCAAGCTGCTTCAGTATGACTGACAGCCCTCCTGAGTCTGTCCTATTTTTTCTGTTTCTCTCTCTCACTCACTCCCCGCTTTCTTTCCTGGAGACATTTTCTTTCCTGGACTAGTCTTTCCATTATCCCTCAAACCTAAATCTCTTAAATGCCGGTGGATATTACTCAGCACGTAAAGAAAGACATTTGCCATTGAGCTTGTCAACTTGAGTTCAGTTCCCAAAGTAGAAGGAGATTATCGACTACCACAAATTGTCCTCTGATTGCCACATGCTGCCTTGGCACTTGCACAACCTCCCCTGTCCCCCGAAATAAATAAATACAGAAATGTAATGATTGTTTAAAATCCACATTAAAAATTCCTTCCTAGTAAACTGCACTCTGCTCCATCTGGCTCCCGGATATTCCTTACTTCGGGAAAGCCAAGAATCCACTGTCTCTGGAAAAAAAAAAAAAAAAAAAAATCTCCTCAGGCTGCTGCAGGAGGCAGCATGGAGCTATGTGTGGGTCCCTGGTTTCACAGGCAACTGGTAAACCCCAGTTGGCCAGCAGGTGGGCTTTGGCTGGCAGGCTTCAGCTCTACTGAAATCAGAACCATACAACTGGCCTCCCAGTTACCTCATACCCACCCCAAACTTGACCCCATACTTTCAGCTCTCAGATACAGCAAACTCTCTTAGCATGTAAAGCCAAAAGGAACTTCCCCCAGATTTCTAAGAACAAAACCAATATTTTTCATGTTTATGGTACACTGATAATTCTTGAGTAACCGGGTATTCACAGAAGGGAACAGTTGTCTCATTGTGAGTTTTATGTACACATTTCCAGAAACACATCTTTAACCCACACAACTGGTTCCCCCATATTTAACTTACAGGATAATTTTCTTGTATATTTGCCAGAGAAACTCAGAAAAGGGCTGGGAAAATGCTGAGTCCTCCTGACACTATTGTCCCACACAACAATAACCTCCTCTGTTACCACAGACTGGGCAAACACAGTGGTATCAGCCACTTGCCCCATGTCTCCAGGATTCTGAGCTTCGACCTCCCAAAGTCTCAAAGCCTCAGAATGCATGAAAATATTAAAGATAAAAATACTGAGCACTTTATATAATCGAGGGTGATCAGGAAGGAGTTAGTAGTAATTCTAAGCTTTGGAAAGTCTCTTGAAAGTTGACTACATTAGCTGACCCATTTCTCCTTCCAAAAGTCACTTGACTCTGGCTGACAGTGAGGCAGGGAGGACAGACAGCATGTTCGAATAGTGAAGACGAGCAGGGATGCCTGAGGTAGGACAGCAGAAAGCAAATTTGAGAACATCCAAGGATGGAGCTCATTTATAGCACAGCACCCCATATGCCCTCCAAATCTCACAGCCTGTGAGCCCCAATATGCCTCCCCTTCCTCCCCAAGTTCACCTGAGGAAGCATCCATGGCTTGCTGCGTCACCCTCCAAAGCCCCAGTAAGGAGCAAGATTTCCACTCGGTTCTGAGATGGGAAGTTTCTAGCTCCACTTAGGGAAATCCCAGAACTTGGGAAACAGAGGCAGGAAGATCTCTGTGAATTTGAGGCCAGCCTGGTCTATATAGTGAGTTTCAGGCCAGCCAAGGCTACACAATAAGACCCTGTTTAAAAAAAGAGTATCCAGCAAACTGAGGACTGAGCAACCCCCCATGGCAGCCCAGTCTAGACTTTAGCGGTTATTTCTGATCTCCTTGTTCACTTCTTTCCTTAATACGTTACTTACATCTAAATCTCAGTCTTGGGGTCCACTTTAGGGGAAGCCAACCTGAGACAAGGCATGATTGGAGCCAGCAGAGGGCCATAATGATGGTTTCATGTAACCCGAGCTGGCCTTGAGTTCCTGATGTAGCCAAAAATGACCTGAACTTCTGTTCCTCCTGATTTCACCTCCCAAATGCTGGGGTCACAGGCCTGTGCTATTGTGGGTGCTCCAGTTATGAATGTGTAGTTTGCGGCTGCAGTGTCTGAGTTCTGTGTGTCACATGTTAGTCTCAGCCTGTTGGCGGGGGGTGGGCACACGGGCTGACTGTGCATGAGGCCCGGGGAAGATGGAAGGGTTAGAGTGAGCTGTGAGGGACAGCAGCACAGGCTGCAGGAAGGGGAGAGGGACGCAGCACAGGCTGCAGGGGGTGAAATGCAGAGTGGTCCTTGCAGCCTTATCCTTTCCGGGAATTTTCTGTCTACCTAACTCTGTCCAACCTTAGCCATTGGTTCTGTAAGTTCCCTGGCTATCCCTCTTCTTTTTTCTAGGGACTCTTCATTTCCCAGAAGACAACATGGATCTCAGCCTCTTGTTGGCATGTTCAACCTTCCTCTGTGCCATGAGCACTCCACACTGAGATCCTCCACCTTTGCTTGACTTCCACTGTTCCGGTCTACC
The DNA here is from genome assembly GCA_035773235.1 of Eospalax fontanierii. Classification (NCBI taxonomy): domain Eukaryota; kingdom Metazoa; phylum Chordata; class Mammalia; order Rodentia; family Spalacidae; genus Eospalax; species Eospalax fontanierii. The sequence goes on along the minus strand of CM069547.1, from coordinate 1,131,064 downwards.
ACACTTCATATCTCTTTGCTATGGGCTTGGTAAATACACTATTTCAGGACTATCCTGTCAAAATGTCACCTGGTCATATCTGATTCTTGTATGCGTGTTAACTGTGTGTACCCCCCAAAGAGCAACTGACCTTGAAGCAAGTCAGGGAAGACAGCACTTTGTGTGGTGCTCACCTACCCCACCCTTCCTTTTGGCTCAGTTTAACCACACCTGTCACTCAGCACTATCTCCAAAGCTTGTGACAAGCCTGAAGCTGCCTCCCCACCTGCAGCTCCTGAAGAGGAACCAGAGAAAAAGTTACAGAATGCTAGGACTCCGAAATAATGTGCCCAGCCTGCACGAGGTCTTGGGTTCAGTCCCCAGCACACAGGCACATGCACACGCACACACACATACACAATAAGTAAAATGTAACAAAAAATTTTAGGGCCAGCATGATGACACTCACCTTTGACCCTAGCGCTGGAGCCCGCTGGCAGAAATCAAATTGTACCTGAAGGGGGGAGTGAGGATTGAGAAATAAAGAGAGAGAGAGAAAAGATAGATTCGGGAGGGCTGTCAGTCAATACAGAGGCCCAGACTTTATTTTGCTCAGTGTATTTATACCTTTACAGCTGCATGAGGAGCAAAACAAGTCAAGAGCTCCAAGCAAAAACAAACATGCATTTACATAGGCAGAACCATTGAGCCACCTACATCTACTAACAAAAGGTCCTCGGCCTTGGACCCAAGGCAGACTTCCATTCAGGAGTACTTGCATATCAAAGCATCCTGCCCCCACAGCACTTCTGTGACTGACTTCTGCTCAGCTCGAAACTAGGGAATAGTTCAAGGCAGGCAAATGGCTCCCGATATCTCCCCCTTTTTTTATTTTTTAAAGAACCATAACCTTCTCTGCTATGGGCAGAAAGACTGTGCCTGTCTTAAGTCGTTCTCTCCAAAGCATAAGCCTTACCCGACATTGGCACCTGAATGCCCACCATTCACACCCTGTCTTGGGTTAGCTTAGTTCCAGAGAATCTTACCCGTCTCTGGCTCCAGCCTCTGCAAGGGGCAACTCTACTCAAGGTAGAGTTCAGAGCCGAGCATTGTGCACGTCAACCTTGATATTCCAGGATGTGCTGAGGATATACTTCACCAATGGAGGGAGCATGCAAATTCTAAAGAGAACAAAAGGCTATAATACTTTCTAACCATGAGGTTAAAGAAGACCCTGAAAGCAAAGAGGCTTTCAGTTTTACTAACAACTCAGCAGCAGTTTTTGCTCCGTCAAACTCAAGTGGCTCTGTATTTTTCACATTTACTATTTTTTAGTGTAACTGGACCAAAACTAAGTATAAATTTTCATTATGCCAAACCCCTTGTAAATGCACTCTTTTCTCCCAATCATATTGACTGATTGTATATCGTAGGAGTAATACAAATACATTGATAGTCTGCTTGACATACCAAGCAAGGTTTTGTAACATTTACAGGAAATCACAATAAATGGAGATTGCTGACATACCATAACTTGCATTCTTATGGGAATGCAAATTAGTCAGGTTACATAGAACACAGGAAACATTAAACCTGGTAACATCATGAGGAATACTTAATTGTCCAATGTCCTGATTTCCTGACCAATCCACAATATATCTGAATAATTAAAATCAGGCTTTCGCTGTACTGCTATTCTTCCCATGTAAGGATGTCCTCACAGGCGAGTATCATTCACCATCACTACAATATCCTTTTCTTCCCATATGGCTGGATGCAGCATATGAGTCCAATACAGCTCTCCATGTATCATCAGGAACTGATTCTATCTCAGACAGCTACAACAGCATCACTCTTCCTGCGTTCAGTCCCCGTGAACCGGACCAGCCTTTCTGGCAGCCACCTGGTATTCTCAGTGTCCTGTAGAAAAACACAAACATGCCCTCTTCCCCATATTAATACCGGGTCTGGGCCATGCCATTTTCCATCAATCGAATCCTTCCATTTCACTTGTGCATAGGTATCCAATGTCAGGAGGCAGAGGAAGGCAGATCTCTGTGAGGTGAAGGCCAGCCCAGTTTACATAGTGAGCACAGATAAGTTATCCAAATTGTGAACAGAAAACTATGAATATAGTGTCTTTTGTTTTTAATACAGGACCTCACTATTTAGTCCTGGTTAGCTTGGAACTCAAACCCACAGAGATCATCTGCCTCTATCTCACCCCACCAAAAAAGTACATTAAAAAAAAGCTGCACTTATTTTACTTTGGGGTAATCTCTTATTTTACTTTGGGATCATCTCTTGAGGGCTCAGATCAGTTCTCTAACTACTACTATGTATGTTCTGGGGATCTGAGTCATCTATCTCAGGGGCATGTAAAGATCCTGACAATGGGAAGTAGTTCTGCCTATGTTAACAAAACTCCTCCTTCGAGCCGGATTCGAACCAGCGACCTAAGGATCCCTGAAATGATCTTCCTACAGTCCTCCGCTCTACCAACTGAGCTATCGAAGGATAGTATGTTTATATTGTAACAAAGTACCAAATAGCTCAATATGGCCTCAGAGTCATTGGGTAGGTGAGAATGGTTTTAAATTTGATCCTCTTCTGCATGGGATTATAGGCGTGTGACACCATGCCTGATTTTAGGCAATGCTGGAAATCAAACTCAGTCCTTCTTGCATGCTAAACAGGCACTCTGCCAATTGAGTTAGAGCGTCAAGTGCATTGTTTACAATATGAAAGTAAAAAAACAAAACATCCCACAATCTTGGCAGTTATGCAGTTATCAGGTAAGCTTTGAATTATACAAGAAGCTTTACTGATTGTTTCGGTGATGTACATAAGGATCAAATAAATGCCAGAAGGAGTATGTCAAGGAATATAAGGGAAAATGAAGCTATTGTTAATTCATGGTGATTTATACTTTATAAAATTATTTTTCCGCATTCTTCCATTTTCTTGTAAGCAATAGACATTTAATACCAAATAAAGAATTACTGGCCTCCTGAGTGACCTTAGCAGGGGTGGCTCTGGTTCTGTGAATAGCTCCACCTGATGCACTTGCTCCCAGTTGAAGATGGGCGACACGGGAAATCCTGGGATACTGCAGATCTTAGTGTTGGATGGAGAAGGAGGCTGTGGGCGGTTGTGGATGTGAGCTGCAGTCTGCTGCCACCAGCCTCGGCCCTTTTATTTTTGCATGCATAGTGCCCTTTTGCCTGGTTCGTTGGACCAGTCTTCCCTATGTGTCTTCCCACTGCCTCCTAATTTTAACATTGCTCTTTTTCCTTTCTTGATTCAATGCTGAAGACTGAATGGGAGGATGTCTCACAAATTATTCACATTTAAATTTTTTGTTTCATTTTGTGTTGTTGAGACAAGGTTCTCCATATATATCCCTGGTTAGCCTGGACTTGCTATATGGCCCAGGGTGGACTTGAAGTGTGGTTCTCCCCCTGCCCCTGGCATTACACTGGGCTTATTTCCGTTTTCAGAGATAAAAGAACTGAAGATTGGGGGAGCAAATTAACTGGCTGATAGCCTCCCAGCTCAGTGTAGTTACTCAGGGTCCTCCTTTCTCTCTCCATTCCCTTTTATTTAGTCCCGTTCCTTAATGTATATCCCAATCTCTGAGCTGAAGACCAGGAATCAAGACCAGGAATCTAGACCATGATTCCGAATCCGTAGTTCATCTGCTTCCTGGGGGAAGGCTTCCTGAACAGCATTTCCTCTTCCTTCTCCCCCTGGCTTTTAACTTCGCCCTGGGGCACCAGCTGCTTTCTCACTTGGTAACCTTGAGTGCAGACCCCTGAGGTTAGTGGGAGCTTTACTCTCGGGCAATCGAACTGCCAAACAGCCTCTTCTTCACAAGCTCTTCAGCTCTGCTCTCTCTCTCTCTCTCTCTCTCTCTCTCTCTCTCTCTCTCTCTCTCTCTCGATCAGGCTGAACTGTAACTCTCTTGGTAGCCCAGGCTAACCTCAAGCTCACAGAGTTTATCCAGCCTCAGTCCTCCCAGTGCTTGGCTTACAGGTATGAATCACCACCTTCCACCTTTTTCTCTCTCCTCGTCTGTTTCATTCCTTGTTACCCATGTCTACCTGTGGCCTTACCTTTATTATCATTTTTAAACTTAAAGAACTAATTATTCTCTTAAGAAGATTATAAATGTGGAGATCCCAAGATTTCCTCACTTATCTATTGGGCTTAAAGAAAGGGTGGACCGAAAAACCCGTGGAGGCGGCAGGGAGCAGGAGGAAGGAACTGTTGGAGGACTGTGGAGAGCAGGGGGTCTGCAGAGCCCACAGTTACCTCCCGACCACTCGCCTTCTAGGTTGAAGCTCCGGCGGACTCCGAGGTCAGAGATGGCTGCGTCCTCCAACTCCAGCCTCTTGATTGGTCTGCTCAACCTCTTGGCCCTGCAGCTGCCCACGCTGGATTCCGGTAGGTCCCCTACAGGGTCGGAGGGTTCCAAAAAAGGCCCACGACCCAATTCAGTTCTAGCTAGACATCTCCACACCTGTCCCCAGTGCCTGAGAGGTGTGGTCGTGGTGCACGCCTGTCCCCCCAGTGCCGAGGAGGTGTGGGTGTGGGACACGCCTGTCCCCCAGTGCCGAGGAGGTGTGGGTGTGGGACACGCCTGTCCCCCAGTGCTGGTTGGGGGGTGGCAGCCCGGGTGACCGGGAGCCTGGCGGAGGCCCTCCGCTCCCTCCCCTAGTCTCTGACCCGGCTTATTCCCGCAGCCCGGGTTGAAGAGGTCGCACCCCAGGAGCTCGTACTGGCCCTGGTAGGCGGGGACGCCGAGCTGCCCTGTCGCCTGTCTCCAAACATGAGCGCAGAGAGCACGGAGCTGTGGTGGTTCCTCCAGACGACGAGCCCCACGTTGCTCCTCCACCGGTCCCCGCAGGGCCAGGAGACCCCGCCGGTGGCCGAGTACCGCGGGAGGGCGGCGCTGCGGCCCGCCGGGCTCCGGGACGGCCGCGCCGCGCTGTGGATCCGAGGCGTCCGGGCCTCGGACGACGGCGCGTACCTGTGCCTCGTCAGGGACGACGCGGGCTCCGCCGCGGCCAGCGTGCGCCTCAAAGTGGCGGGTGGGTACCCAGCGCCGGCGGCTCGCGCCCCGAGCCCCGCTGGAAGCCACCCGACTCCTCCGCCAACGCTCCATGGGTTGAAGAAGGGTGCCCGACCGGGGGTGGGAGGGCTCGGCGGGAAGGGGTCAGCTGGGGAGGACGCGCACCGAGAAATACCTTTCCCGCAGGGCATTTTCCCAAGAAGATAAAGAATGTAAATGAATAGCGTTCTTTTTTTTTTTTATTTTTCTAAAGTTTTCACTTATTTTTATTTTATGTGCACGAGTGTCATGCCTGCGTGTGTGTAAGTGCACCCGTGTCATACGGCGCCACCGAGGTCAGAAGAAGGCGTCAGACCCAAAAGATTATTAGCTTCTTGAACTCAGGTCCTCTGCCATTGGGCCATCTCTCCAGCCCGGATTTTTATTACTTTTATTTTATTTTGTGGCAGCCTTCCTTCCTCCACCCCCACAGTGCTGGGATCACAGTGTGTCTTACCACAGCTGGCTGTTATACTATTTTATGAAGCACATCGTACTTTACTGGACCAGTTCCCAGAACGGAGGTGTAAATTGTGTCTCCTTCCCCATTTGTGTAAGGCTGTGGTGAGTGAGCATCGAGGATATTCTGAATGGCTTAGTGGATTAGTCCTAGCACAGTAGAGTGTGTCCGGCACTCACGATATTGATCCTCCCAGAAAAGGTTTTGCTTTGACTCTCTGCCAATGCCGCCCCACCCCAACCTCTACACACACACACACACAGGCACCCAGGCACCTACTGAAATTCAGGGTGAGATATATGGAAATGGTTAGCACTACAGAAAAGCATGCACCCAAGCTGACTTCACACTTATACCAGCATCAAGCGAACCTCTCGCTGTGTTCCTAAAACTAGAAAAGATATATCCAGCAAGAGTTTGCAGAAAGGAAATAGAGGTAGATGGTAAATAAAAAGTAATTTACCAGTGCTAAAAGTGTTATGTACTTTTAACAGTCTTATCGCCCCGTAAACTTAAATGTGTAATATATAAATATATTGCTTTTATTTTTTTAAATTTTTTATTGTTTACCTATTTTGCAGGGGGTCTGTTTTGAAATATGGTCTCCCTGTAGCCCCAGCTGGCCTGGAACTCACTATGTAGACCAGGCTGGACTTGGACTCACAGAGATCTCCCTGCTTCTGCCTCCTGAGTGCTGGAACTAAAGTTGTGCACCCTCACCCCTAGCTAGTTAGTTATTTTTGTGTCTCTTGTAGATGGCTTTAAACTTGCTAGAGTAACAGAAATGAGTCACCCATCCAAATTTAAAAAAGAATAAAAAGCCTAATCTTCCCACACCGGGAGTCGAACCCGGGCCGCCTGGGTGAAAACCAGGAATCCTAACCGCTAGACCATATGGGAGATGTTGTTACTTGTTTCTTCCTGCCTCCACCCCCCAAGTATTCAGGTGCACTACCATGCCCTAATTATGTGGTGTAGGAAAATGAACTCAAAGCTTTATACAGATGAAGCAGGCATTCTACCAACGGAACCCCCAGCCCACCAATATTTTGCCGAACTTCATAATTCTCATTTCATTTTTAGAGAAGGGTATCCTAAAGACTGATTATGTACACACAAAAAATAAAATAAAACTCTAGATATTTAAACTGGGTGAAAAGATACAGCCCGTAATCTCAGCAGGAGATGGGGCAGGAAGAATAGGCGTTCAACATCGACTTTGGCTACCTAGCAAGTGCAAGGCCAACTTGGGCTTCAGGAAACCTAACCTCAAACAACAAAGAGAAAGAAAGAAAAGAAAGAAAGAAAGAAAGAAAGAAAGAAACCCACCAGATACTTATCTTTTAAGAGTTAAAGACATCATTGAGATCTTATGAAAGTGGTGGCCACTTCCATGAAAAGAATATGCATTCTTGTACAGACTAATTTGGAATATGGGAAGTTGTGTGTATTTGAGGAAGCTTCTCTGCAGCTCAGTATTCTTCTGTGCCCCATAAAACTTGGGGGGGTTAGGGTTAGGCCACATAGACAGGAAAGCAGTTATATGTTGATGTCTCTGTTTTTGAGGTAAAGTTTCACATAGTCCAAGCTCTCAAACTCAGTGTTTAACTGAGGCAGGCCTTAAGTTCTCCTGCCTCCGCTTTCTGAGTTCTAGGGTTACATTGGTACTCCCCACATCCCCACGTCCCCGGCTCTGAGATGATTTTTTGTTAGAGCATCACAGTGTGAGGAAAGATGAGGTGGAAACTACTTAAGAAAATTCCTTAGTCAGCATCCCGGGTGAAGGAAATTTAAATTATCAACTGAAACATCAGGAAAAGGAGCCTCCAAATCCTGTTCTCAAGTTTTTTTGAGGCTGGGTGTTTGGCTTGATTGGTTCAGTGCTTGTCTGACAGGCATGAAACCTTGGGGTTCCCATTTCTGCCACCACAAGCTGATAATACCAGCACTTGGGAGGTGGAGGCAAAGGGGTCAGAAGTTCAAGGCCATCCTTGGCTACATAATAGTTTCATGTCAGCCTGGGCTAAGTAAGACCCTGTCTCAAAAGAAGGAGAAGTCTTTTTTATTCATCCTAAAATATTGCAGTCTTAGTTGACTCTTTCCCAAAGCCATGTTACGAGCTTACGAACAAAGAGCTCTTTCTCAGCTCGGAGCTCCTAACCAGCCCCTCAGTCATGGTTCTGGCTGTTCCTTCTGGTTGCACAAGCACTCCCATGTCTGCTCATCAAACTGTTACTCATGCTTGAAAGGCCTGCTCTCAATAAGACATCCCTCTCTGATAAGGCTTAAAAAATATTTTTATTTGACGTTTATGAGTGTTTTGCCTTCATTTATGTAAGTGGATCTCATGCATGCAGTACCTGCAGAGGCCAGAAGGCATTGGACCCCGTGGGACTGGAGTTACTGACGATTTTTAACCACCATGTGGATACTGGGAACAGAATCCTGGTTCTCTGCAAGAATAGCAAGGGTTCTTAACTTGTGAGCCATCTCTCCAGGCCCTAGGACTTTTTATTTATATATATATATTCTGTCTCCGTTACACAGGAGGCTGAAAGAATCCCTCCCGTTCCTGGTCCACTTTAGCCTCCTCGCTCCTTATCAAACAAAGATGATCAGGCCCTCAGAAGAGTATCCGATAAATGCTGAGGCCAGCTTCTCTCTCCATAGCTCTGGGTTCTGATCCTCACATCAGAATGAAAGTTCAAGAGAACAGTGAGATCCAGCTGGAGTGCACCTCCTCAGGGTGGTACCCGGAGCCCCAGGTGCAGTGGAGAACTCCCTCGGGAGAGAGATTTCCATCCATGTCAGAGTCCAGGAAACCTGACGAGGAAGGCCTGTTCACTGTGGTGGCCTCAGTGACCATCAGGGACAACTCCATGGGGAATGTGTCCTGCTGCATCCAGAACCCCCTCCTTCCCCAGGAGAAGGAAGTGGGGATTTCCATACCAGGTCAGTGGAACCAGTACTGGGTCCCTGTGTCAACAAAGACAGGGCCCTATGACCTGGGTCCTGCTCAGAGGGGACATCACGGCAGAGCTGTCTGCATTCCCCAGTCCTCCCTCCCCACAGCTCTTGTTGGCTGACTTGAGGAAGCCCTATCATCTTCATTAAAATAAAGATATTGAGGGTTGGAGCTGTATCTCAGCATCGAGGAACTTGTGTAGTTGCCAGTCCTGCCTCCTCATGCCCATCTCATAAAAGTAAGATATAAGTGTGAGACTGAGAAGTTTTATCCCTGGGACCTTCCCCTCTTGAGCAAGCAGGAAAACTTCATTTTCTGGTCTCTGTGTCCACTCTGTCCCTCCTGTCCCTTCCTTATTCCACCCTGGAGTCCAGTTGCCAAGTTCCTGGAGGATTCTCTAGGTCTACTTGCTATCTCTCTCTTCCTTGTTTTTCTGTCAATGAGTCCTATTCTGTACTATTTCCTCTTCCTTCTTTACCTCCTCACCTCTTGGCTCCCCTACCCCATTGACAGTTGGCAAGGAATTTCCAGAACAGGAAGTGGCCCATTATAACCTTTCTCTCATGTGGTCTGTCCCTAAATGGCTTTCCAGTGCTTTCTCTTGCCCAGGGTCAGGTTTTTCTGAAACACTTGGGAGTGGCTTTGGAGAAGCAACTTTGCTGTGGGTGTAGGAAGTGTCCCCATTTCCCGCCTCTTTTTGTGCCAGCGGAGAAGCTGGAGGTACTCAAGAGTCTCCAGTGGCATGCTTTCTTGGGTTTACTTTCAGCTCCCTTCTTCTCAAAGCTGACTCTCTGGATGGTCGCGGTGGTTCTCCTCACGGTCGTCCTGGGACTTCTCACCATCGTCTGCACACTTTTCATTTGGAGACTCTACAAGGCACGATCCAGAGAGATGGAGAGTGAGTTCGGTTCTAAGAGTAAGTCCCCCAAGGCTTCTTGTCTGAGGTGTGGGAGAAGAAGGCTGGATGCCCTGTTTGGGGTGACTTATGCTGGATTCCAAAATTCTGAAGATGGAGGGAATTACAGGCCTCCTAAACTCACAGTGTCTGTCATGAAGACTGGCTTAGGACACGCAGCGTTGAAACTTCAGACTCTGTGGCCAATTCTACCTCAGTTTCCAAGCAACAGCCTTAATGTTAATCCAATCCTAAACTGGCAGGAACTTCCAGATTATTTCTTAGAAAATAAATCGAAATCGTGTTCCTGGGTTGTTGGTTTCAGCCACAAGTCATCGAAAATTAAACAGTGCCTCTTTATGTGTTTTCCCCGCCCCCTGCCTCTTGTAAACAGCCATTGAGATCATTTTCTTTGTTTTCCAGAGAGGCTTCTGGAAGAACTCAGTAAGTCCTGTCTTCTTGTCCCTCTTTTATCCACAAGATTTTCTTCCTCCTACATTTTAACCCTTCACTGACAAGCACTCTTTTTCATTGCAGAAAGCAAAAAGACCGAATTGCATGAAGGTCAGTGGCCTGGGACCTCCCAGGAAGTGAAAGACCTGAGACTTGAACCCAGAGCACTCAAAGTTCAGTGATAGGCTAGAAAGGGGAGGACGGTCAGCACTTCCCTCAAGGCACCCAGAGGACTCTCAGAGGAGGATTAGCAGAAAAGCTCCTCTGACAACATGGCTCCTACTGCACCCCAGCTGGGGGAGGGGGCTGGAGGGAACTGTGGCTGGAGAGGCCAGACAGCTTTCCCTCCACAGGGACTTGTCAGCTCTCACTGCACTGCTCCTTCTGAGTCCCTGAAGGAAGGTCAGGTCAACAGGTCTAGCATTCGCTCACACACACTCTCTCTCTCTCTCTCTCTCTGCTTCCAGTTGACGTGACTCTGGATGCAGACACGGCCCACCCCTACCTCTTTCTATATGAGGATTCAAAGTCGGTTCGCCTAGAAGATTCACGGCAGACACAGTGCGATAGACCAGAGAGATTTGACTCCTGGCCCTGTGTGTTAGGCCGTGAGACCTTCACCTCAGGAAGACATTACTGGGAGGTAGAGGTTGGAGACAGAAACGACTGGGCCCTCGGAGTTTGTAGGGAGAATGTGATGAAGAAAGGGTTTGACCCCATGACTCCCGAGAATGGGTTCTGGGCTGTGGAGTTGTATGGAAATGGGTACTGGGCCCTCACCCCCCTTCGGACTCCCCTCCCATTAGCAGGAGCCCCTCGGCGGGTGGGGATTTTCCTGGACTATGAATCAGGAGACATCTCCTTCTACAACATGACTGATGGGTCTCTTATCTACACTTTCCCCAGCATCTCTTTCTCGGGCCCTCTCCGGCCCTTCTTTTGCCTGTGGTCCTGTGGGAAAAAGCCCCTGACCATCTGCCCAGCAGCCAATGGACCTGACCAGGTCACCATCACTGCTGATGCCCAGCACCTTTCTAAGGACATTCCACTGTCCCCTCTCAGGGAGGGCTCTTCTGCCCGGGACACAGACAGTCTCCAGTCTAAACTAATCCCTTCCCCAGTCAGCCAGACAGCACCTTAAGGACTATTCCAGACCCAGAGATTCACTCTCCTGATTCTTCCATGGTACCCTGGTTTAGCTGTCCGCTTCTGCAACCTGGTTCTTCCTGGTGGGTGGTGGTTAATTCATCTTGGGAAGGTGGGAATGAGGTGGGGGAAGGGGCTTCTTCATGTGTTTCTGTACCAGTCTTGGGGAGACAGAGAGGTGATTCCTAAACTATCCCTAGCGTGCCCGTGCCTCTTCAGGCCAGAGCCTACAGGTACAACCAGAGGGAATCAGGTTAGGCATGGTGTTGTGGCAGATGAAAAGCCATGTGGGAGAACAGGTTTTAGTCACGGAAAAAAGGAGGATTCTGGGAAAGGAAAATCTTAGGCTAAAATCTTATGAAGGAATTTAAACGAGACATGGCAGGCAAATGAGGCAACCTTGGTTCAGTTACACACACTTCTCCTGTCCCTGGGGATTTTTCAGTCTCATGTCTCAAATTTTTATTAATTAAATTTGTTCTCTGACGCCTTCATACATGTACATGATGCATTCTGATTGCTCGTCTCCCCTCCCCTCTGTCAATGCCCTCTGCTCCCTACAAATTCCTTTCTGAAACTCATCTTTCTGTTTTGTTTCATGACCCACTGACTTTAACCAGGGCTGTCTGTGTGATCACAGATTGGAACTAACCACTGTTAGATCCAGCAGTGGGAACTAACTCAGCAGTGGGTACACATCTAGAGATTATGCCTCTTTCTTTTCCAAAATCTATCAGTGGCCAATAGCTCAGCCGGGAAACAGTAGGGCCCTCCCACCTCCGTGACTGATTGTTGACAGGGCCAGTTTGGTACCGCGGGTGCAGGCAACCACAGCTATTGTGAGATCATGAATGAAATCCAAGGATTGTCATGGCCAGAAGATGGCATTTCACAGCCTTTCTCTCTATTATTCAGCTGTTACATTCTTTCCACCCCTCTTCCACAATGTCCCTGAACCTTAGAAAAGGATAGATCTCAACATTTCCAAGTCATAGTCTGGCCTGGAGAAGACTGGCCCTGCTTCCCCATGTGGGAGATAAACTGTGCTGAAGGACTAAACAGGGCACTGGCAGAGGAAGGAATTTTGGACAGAGCCCACAGGTTGTACGCACCTACCTGTGTCTAGGCTCAAACCCTCCACGTCCATTGCATTCCTCCAGCTTCCAGGATGGACGTTGTCTGTAGACTTTACCTAATGAGTAAGACTGCCTGGTTGCTGAAGGCAGTCTCTGAACTTCCATTATTCCAACAACAAGGACTGGGACAAAGAGACCGGATAACCCCCCGGCCTTAGGGAGACGGTCACTGGAACAGGCAGGGATGGGGGTCTGCTGGAGGGTGGGGTGCCCTCCAAAGGGCCTGCTCTCAGCCCTGTGTCAAGTTGACTACTATTAAGGTAACTTGGTGAATGCGCTTTCGCCACATGACCAGGATGGTGCTGCTCCACAATAAAGCTCTTGTCTACCATGTGCTAGGTCTTGAGTTCTACCCCTAGCACTGCCTGCATGTGGCATCTACTATCCCATGCCACAGGAGGCTGGCTATGCCTTAGTATTTTAGTTATTGTTATCCATCTTCAGGCCAGTGGTGGACCTGAATTGTTGAGTGCCTACTCCTTCAGATTTCTCTCGAAACTATGGTCCTGAGCAAGGACTCATTATTTATTGAAATAGCATCTCCAGCATGAGATGGGGCAGTAAAAGTCAGATGCACCCTTATCGGAGAAGAATTTTGTCTTTTGATCCCTAGACCTAGACTACTATACATACAACTACAAATGGATGGTTCTCAAATTTCCTCACTGTTTGCAATGAGGAAAGTGCTGTTTGGCACATAAAACATGGGCACACACATTATACATTATCCTGGGGAGAGGGCAAGGAAGGGTCCTGCGGGATTAAGATCATAGGCCCGGATCAAAAGAGGAGCACATGGCCCAGTGAGCTTGTTTACATTGTGTTTGCAAGATTACGTAAAAGTTATTATCATACCCCACCACACATATAAAATATGACTTTGAGGATCAAGTCCCTGACACATGAAACAGGAAGGGCACATTCAAACCATAGCAGGCTCCTTCCTCCACCGCACGGATCTCCTGCACCCAGGGAGCCCCTTTCTCAAACACTAGCTACCCCAGTGTGCTGCCTGCTTATACTGTACTGGGAGGAGAGAATCTTTTTTTTTTTTTTTTTCTGCTTTAAAAGCAGTCATTTAAGTCAAGTATGATGTGATGGTACATGCTCGAAATCCCAGGACCCAGAAGGGAGTCACTAGGTGTTTGGGGCCAGCCTGGACTACACAATGAGTTCAAGTTCCTCCTAGGCTACATAGCAACACCCTGTTGTCTCGATGAATACATTAACATTCATTTGTGTTCACATTGTATTTTTAGAAATCCATAGAAAACATAGTACAAACATGTTTGTTTGTTTTTTTAAAGTGTTTAGGGGGCCAGATGGCAGGACAGTTAAGAGCACTGGCTGCTCTTGCAGAGGACCTGGATCCAGTTCCCAGCACCCCCATGGCAGCTAACATTTTAATTTTAATTCCAGTTCGAAGGAACCTGATGTCCTCTTCTGACTTCCATGGGCACCAGCCACACTCACAGTACACTTACATACATGCACACAAAATACACGCATTTAAGAAAAAACATTAAGGAGAGCTGGCAAGATGACTCAGCAGGTGAAGACTGCTAAGCTCAACACCATAAGTTCAAGCCTCCCATGACCCACATGGTGAAAGGAGAGAACCAATTCCCGAAAGGTTCCTGTGGAGGTGACCTCCACTGCTGTGCACACCCATATATACACACATACACAGAAAAGATAAATGTCGTTTTTTTTTAAGGCTTGTAATGCATATCTTCAAATGTATCTGTGAAATATCACGCAGACTGTATTGCTGCCTCCCTGAGATTAGAAAGAACACGGATGTCAGAGCTGGGCATGGTGGGGCATGTCTGTATTCCCCGTCCTCTGGAGGCTGAGATAGGAGGATCCCCCAAGTTCAATGTCAAAATCGGCTGCACATCCTATTTTAAGGCTCCGTGCACAAATGTAAAGACACTCAGGCACTCAGGCGGTAGGAGCAGGCAGGTCTCTATGGGTTCAAAGCCAGCCTTGTGTACAAGGAGAGTTCCCAGCCAGGCAGGACTGTACAGTGAGGCCCTGTCTCCAAAACACCAGAAGAACAAGAAAAACTAGTAGTTTATAAGGTGCTTGTATGGAACCCAGGGCTCGGTGCATGCTAGGCAGGCACTTGGGCAATTGACTGTGGCAGTACAGTTGTGCAGGTGCCTGAAGAACAGAGGGTCAAGTAAACAACACAGCTCCAGCTGGAAGACCCACCAGTGAGTGGTCTCAGTGGGAGGGTGTTGAGCAGGGCTCTGGGTGATTCTTCCATCATCCCGAGAAGCCTGTATCTTCTTACCTCCTCAGGCTTCTTTCTTTTCTTTTTCTTTCTTTTTTTTTTTTTTTTTTTTTTGATAAAATTTTAACACTATTAAAAGAAAGGTGGAGAAAAACTAGGAGTCTTTCTCTGGCCACTTTGGAATAAACAAATAAAAATAAATAAAGTTCCTCTTACCAATCTGTTTCCTTATTTTTCAAGATACAAAGAGGCAGTGGAGGGCGGTGCTAAGAGATGCATCTACTCAGTTCACTGGAGATGGGCATTTGACACTCAGTGTAAGGAATTAGGCACTGGGTTTAATTTAACTGAATTTACACATTGTGAAAAACAAACACTCCCCACCTCCCCAACAGAAACAAGTTTCTAGGCCAGACGGAATTTCAGTCCTCGGGAAACTGAGGCAGAAGGATTTCGGCAAGTGTGAGGCCAGCCTGGGCTACATAGGGAGACTCTCTCAAAACACTAAAACCCGGGAGTTGGGGTGGGACGACGCAGTTCCTGATGTCCAAAGGGCCAATATGACTTATCTGGGATCTCCAGGCCTTCGGCTGACCGGATCTGATGCTGCCCACTGCCGGAACTCGGGTTCTTTGACTTCCGGAGCCCCTCCAAGGGACACACCCCGGCTCTGAGGCTGACTGTCCTGAAATAGGTCACCCAGGGCCTACGCGGGGAAATTCTGCTGTCGGCGTCCTCGGTGGGTTTAGAGGTGTGGACATGACCGGATTCTGTTCCGGTTCTGCCTTGGAAATGGGCACATAGTGCACAGCTGCAGTCCTCCGACATGCCGCAGGACTAGATCCCTCCCTACCTGGGTCCCTGGGATAGCCGAAGACACCCGGGGACACTCAGGGACACCCAAGACAACCGATGACACCTGGGGACACACGGGGACATCCGGTGTCACCCGGGGGCACCTGAGGGCACCCGGGAACATCCTAGGACACCCTGGGACATCCGCTGTCACCCGGAGGCACCTGAGAGCACCCAGGGACACGCGAGAACACGGGGACATCCGGGGGCACCCGAGAGCGGACGCTGCAGTAGCCAGACCCGGTATGCCGGGTTCAGCCAGGCTCTGAGCCTGAGCTGCGCAGGCATCCTCTGTGAGGACGGGGAGAGACATCCCCGATGGGTCCCGAGTCTGTGGCTGAAAAATACTCAGATCAGGAAAATGACAGCGAGTAGCGTTTAGACTAAGATAGAAAAGAGATCTGAACAGACATCTCTGCCAGTGGGTCAGGATGGCCGAGCGGTCTAAGGCGCTGCGTTCAGGTCGCAGTCTCCCCTGGAGGCGTGGGTTCGAATCCCACTCCTGACAAAAGCAATTTTTAAACTGTTTTGGTGGAGGCCAAGAGTTTAATTTTAATTTTACTTTCCTTTCTTTTCCTTTATCTTTCGCGCCTTGAGGGAAAGCACTGTATACTTACAATGCAGTTTGAAAACTAGAGATTTTAATGTCTTCCTGGTCCACAGGCAGAGTTGGGGGACCACTAACCCGAGGATTTGGCTCTTTCTCATCAATGATATGTGCACAGCCTCTCGTTTTTGTTTTATAAAGCAAGCTCTCACTCCGCAGTCCAAGCTGTTCGCCTGTTCACAGCATTGCTCCTGCCTCAGCCTCCCGGGTGCTAGGATTGACAGGAGTGATTCACCGCACCTGGCTGGCACTTGGCTGGCTATTTGGTTTTGTACAGTGTGTGCCATTGATAGGAGCATCCTTTTTAATTTGCACAGTTCACTCTATCATTAACCTCGTTCTATTTTTATATCGATCCCTTGGCCCCGCTCCATCCCTACGGGTTCCATCACGGTCTGTATAAGGTTTCTCTGGACTTAGAGCGGGAACAAGAGGCAGGTCGCGAGGCCCAGAGGTGCGTGTGCATTTTACAGTTCAGAATGCGGTCCACTGATGGTGCTTGGGTAGGTAGGCTGTCTCTCTGAAGGAGGGAATCCAGCCCCACTCCTCCAGCCCTACAACCTGGACTGGGTAATCATCAAGATTAGAAAAAGGCCAGGCCTGGTGGCGCGTGCCTTTAATCCTAGCACTTGGGAGGCAGAGGCAGGCGGCTCTCAAGGCCAGTCTGGTCTAATTCCAGGTCAGCTGGAGCTACAGGGCAACCCTGTCTCAAAAAAACCGAAAAGAAACTAACAAAAAATGAGACAAGCATAAACAAACAGGCTTCCCTTATCACCCAAGTGGCCCCATGTCCTTCCATTTCTCTCTACCCAGATGTTCTGGTCAACAAGATTTAGCTCTCCACAGTAGACCTGGAAGCACAGGAGGAAGGGAAAACGGAAAAGTCACAACCTTAGAGTGAACAAGACACACCTAGAGGTGGGTGGAAGGGCGACAGGTTGACCAGTTCCCAGACGGACCTTTCCCTTGGACTGTGCCACTAGTCCCTGTCTCAAAATGGAGAAAATACTTGTATCTTACTGCATACATTTGCTGGAGGCACTGCATGACAGCGCATGTAGCGCGCTGTTAGAGTTCAGCAAATCATTAATATCAGGTAAATGGGAATTTTTAGATTATAGTGTGTGTGTGTGTGTGTATGTGTGTAAAGGACAGTTCTCTTTCCAGCATGTGGGTTCCAAGGAACAAACTCAGGTCGTCATCTTGGTGGCAGAATTTTTACTTGCTGAGTCATTTCATTGGGTTATTGTTGTTGTTGTATTAGTCAGGATCATCTAAAGCTACAGAACCAATGTGCGTGCATCTATCTATCAAAGGGCGAAGAGAGACAAATAGACAAATACACAGAGAGATTTATTATGGAGCCTCGGCTCAGTTATTGAGGCCGAGAAATTCCATGATTCCCTGTCTGTAAACTGAAGAACAGGTTTTAAGACCTGAGAACCCTATCGGGATAATATTACCACAAGATCAGGGAAAGTGGATGGATGTGGCCTGCTACTTCCTCCGCAGGCTCTTACTGAACACAGAAGCACCTCCACCCCGTCAAGCCCAACACCACTGGGGAGAGTAATCTACTGAGTCCCCTGATGTAAGTGCCAGATCTCTGAAGACCCAAGGCCTCTCAAGGTGACATTTAACATCAACCGTCACACTAATAGTCGGGCATGGACTGGTCTCTAGTGGCACACATGGCACCGAAGAGGACAGGTTTAGAAGCAGACTTTAGGAGCAGTCAGGTGTGAACTGGAGGTGGGAGAGGTGCGTACCTGTAATCCCATCACCTGAAAGGTGGGAGGCAGGAGAATCGGAAGTTAAAGGTCATCCTCAGCCAGGTCAGTCTGCACTACAAGAGATTCTGTTTTGAGGTCTCAGTACTCAGGAGACTGAAGCAGGAGGAATATCCTGGATACTAGAGCTAGCCAGAGTTTTAGAATATAATGAAAAAGACCTTTTATTTGACATATTTGGAATAAAGACTAAAATGTAAAGCAGGACACATAAACACAGGCCAGGGTGGCCTCTTGTGTAACCTGAGATAAAAGGAAACATTGGGAGTTTTTATTAGAACAGAGGATTCTATATAAATTATTATGAAAGTTTACTGGAACAGAGTGTGAACTGCAGTTCCCTCAAAAAACTGCATCTGTATTGAAGATTCTAATTAGGTCCCTGTGACTGTGGGGAGTTGGAATGTTGCAGATCAATAGCTAAGCTGATTGGGCTATCTTTAGTCCCACCTCTGTAGTGACTATCAGGCAAATGTACTAATTTAGAAGATCACCAACCCAAGGGCTAAGATAACATTTGAAGCCATGGTAGAGATCGCATCTGCTTTTCTGTGGCCTGCTTTCCAAGGTATTTGGAAATTTCTGTAACTATAAAAGTTCATAAACTACTTTCATGGTGGAACGTGTCCTTCAGGGAAACTTAAATCCATGTTCCCAGGCCATGGTCACTCAGAGTTGGTTCAGAATAAACTCCTATCCCTTGAAACAAGAGCAGTGCTTTCTGTCAGCCAGTGTTTGAGGGGGCTCAGACACTCTGGCTCCTGGCTGTACTCACTGGGTGAAGAGCACCTTTAAGGTCAGTTGGCAGGCAAACCACCACAGGCAACAAGCTACCTCTGTGGTCTTGGAGATAAAACAGGCTGTTCAGACATACTGGCCTAGTGGGCCACCATTTGTAACTCTAACACCCGGGGCCCCCACGCCCCAGGCCTCTCTTCTTTGTCCAATTTGGGCCGGATGCTAATGTTAAGTGTGTGCTCAGTTTCCACAAGTGGGATGGGATCAGATGAGGCAGATTTAGTGAAGGGCCAGAGAGGTGGTCTGATTCTTACATCTGCCCAGGCCCCCAGTATCTGTTACAGGAGGAGCATACTCTGTACTCTGAGCATGGAGAAAAGGAATTCAAGAGAGAGAGGATCTAGTGAACCAAGAGTCTGACTCCTCACGTGACTGATGCTTACAATACTGGGGACCACAACGTTCCCTTGGAGTAACCCTGCCTCCTAAACTGCCCCTCAATATATCAGCATGCTCTGTCTCCATGGGAGGACCACATTCCAACCCTTGGTGCAGGTGTGGGGACTTTCCTGTGCCAGGTGCTGGGCACTGGCTCTTGGGGATGAGTAGAGCTTGGCAGTGAGATTGTTTCCTGGACCTGGAGTTTCTTTGTGAGGTCCTCAGCTAAGAGGAAGCTGGCTTTTGTCCAGAGTTTTCGATGTCTGCCTACAGCAGGGCTGGGGAACAGGCTCCTCTGAGCTTCTAGATCTTCTTTAGCACTCTGAGCTCCAGGTGTCACCTGCTCTGGGACAGGCGACCTTCTGGACAGGTTTTCTGAGGTGTTGACAAGCATCTGGGGCCACTTTGACGCCTTCTTGCTAAAAATCTCAGAGCTCTGAGCTCAAGATAGCTTTTAATTAATCACGGCTTACTTTATGGTTGTCAGAGGGGCTGCAGGGCTGTCAACAACAGATTTATTGATCATTTCAAAATTGGGCTTCTTTAAAAATAATAGTGAAATAAAATACATCATTGCCTTCAGGTTGTGTGATCACGCCCACTGGAGAATTCCTCAGGAAACAATGCCAGAGGTCATGAAGTTCTTGCGGGCTCCCCCCCACCTTTAGCTTTCCGTGATTCTTTTTGTAGTTATTGGGGGAAAACATACTGTATGTGGAACAAAATAGTAAGAACACTAAGAATTGCAGGAAGTCAACAAACAAGTTGCATTTGTTCCTTCTATTGAGTTGGTCTTTTTGTTGTTGTTGTTTTTGTTTTTGCTAAACCCGGACCCACCCCCAAATCTGCATAAAATACTGGGAAGGGGTTATGCGCAAGCCACGGTAAAACAAGCTTGAACGGAGACTGGAAAAAAACCACGAAAAGGCCCCGCTGGGATTCGAACCCAGGATCTCCTGTTTACTAGACAGGCGCTTTAACCAGCTAAGCCACGGAGCCCGCACGCTTCCGAGACTTCAAATCAACAAAGAAAAGGGACGATCGTGCTTTTGTTGTGCCTGGACACGCGGAGGGTCACCCGGTGCCTCTCGGCCTCCGTGAAAACAGCCGCTCCGCGCCGGCCTCGAGAGCCGCTCGCGGAAGGAAGACTAAGTCCAGGTCTGGCGAGGGGAGATGCCACCCGGGCCGAGCCGCCCCGCGGGGAAATGCTTCTGTTACCCGAGCCCTCGCTCCGCCGACCGGGAGGGCGCGGTGTCCGCCAGCGCGGGCATCTGCGTTTCCCGAGATGCGCGCCGAGGGCCTCGGCGTTCCCTTTGAAGCGCCGGTTCCTTCGAAACTGCAATCGGCTGTCTCCTCTTGAGTAGGGCGCACCGAGGCGGGCGACCGCGGCTCGGTCCAAATTGGCAGATGCCCCAGCAGAGCCAACATTCTGTGTGTTGCAGGGGATGTCTGCATGGCGTTTCCTGGACGCCAGAGGAGCTGCAGAGCCGGCGCTAGCTCCTGGAAGGCAGTTGAAAGGCTGAGCAATCTTACAGAACTCAAGTGTGAGCCGGGCCTGGTGGCTCAGACCTGCAGTCCCAGCCTTGGGAGGCTCAGGTCTCCAGGCCAGCCTGGGCTACGAAAGACCCTGTCTCAAAAACCCAGAACAGATAAGCCTCAGAAACACGACTGCAAATACTGTTTTCTGAGCATTGTCCGTTGTGAGCAGGGACTGTACGACACTGCTCCACACATCTGAAACCGGGGAAGGTACTTAGCCGGGGCACACAGTGCTCACTGTAAAGGCAAGAGCGCAGGCAGACAGGGCCGTCTTCCCTCTGCCTTGGAGCAAAACCAAAACCCCGAGACAGAGGAAGAGTCCACCAGGGGGGCAGCTCGGTGTCTCAGCCCACCGTGCCTGGGGCACCCTGTCTCTGCGCGCTGCTCTTGCTCTGTATTAATTAATTATTTAATTAAATAATGCCCAATTATTTAATTAAAGACGAATGCAGCCGGGTATGGATCCCCGCTACTCAGTAGACTGACTGTTTACGTTTTAGCCCTGTCAATCGTGTAAGCCAATTACTCCTGTGTTTTACTGGCATTGTTTTGTCTGGGTTCTGCTTCCCCGACTGGAAGCTGGAAAGTGAAAAAAGCAAACCACACCCAATGGAAAGGTTCCCCCAAACTGGGTGAAACTATGCCCACTTTGAAGTGATCAAGACAGGCCTTCAGACTTTGCAAAACGAAGTGAGTTTTTGTAGATTAAAAGCAAGAGGGCAGGGAGTGTAGACAGAGCATCCAGCCAGCTGGGGTAAGGCTGTTCTACACACAGAATAGGCATAGTGGCCTTCGGAGCCTCCTTAGGACCCGGCCTCTCCTCCTGCGTAGGTTGTTGAGGATTAAGGAGGACCAGGCGGTGCCCAGCTTTGCTTGGCTACCGAATAGTCAGAGCAGAATTCTTCATGCTTTGTGAGGAAACAGGCTCCTAGAGAGAGAAAGGTGGCCTGGAAATTGCTACACATGGTCAGAAGATGCCCTCGAATCATGGCCCTCTTGTCTCCACCTCCTGACTGATGAGATTACAAGCATGTGTCCCCCAGGGCTGGCTCCTGAGGGCATATTTCAATGTAATTGGTTTATTTCTGAATTTTTTTGTATTTAATAGCATTATTCTGGAATGGAGTCTAAAATCACCCAACAGTACTTTGTGGTTTGAGGAGAAAAGCTTAAGAAGTAGGCCTCCCGTAAGAACAGAATGTGTGCGTGTGTGCGTGGCGTGTGTGTGTGTGTGTGTGTGTGTGTGCGCGCGCGCGCGCGCTAAGGGCTGTTGAAACTATATGAACTGTAAACACTTTTCTAATCTCAACTTCAGTCAGGTCAGTCCTGTTTGCAGCCCTTGGTTTATTTACAGTTGCGTGGGAATGAGGATGCCTTTTCAAAAACACAGAGACTGAAACACGTCTTCGCGGTCCTAGAAAGTCTCCAGGGCAGTGACACAGCTGCGGCTGGAGAGGCTCTGCGGAGCTGTAGAGGGAGCACGCACGACAGGAGCAGCGCGCAGACAGGGTGCCCCGGGCACAGTGGGTGCTCAGAGACACCGCGGGGAGTGAAAAGAATCCACCGAGGGCCGGGGACAGAGGCCAGGTCTCCCGCGGAGGCTGCAATTTCTGCACGCCCCTCCTGTCAGTCTCTCCGCCCCACCCGCCCTGGTTCTGTCTCCAGCACCAGGAATTCCGAGAGCGTGGGCGGCTTTCTCGGGGCACCTGCGCGCACCCCGCGGCCCTGGGGAAGGCAGGCAGCGAGCGGAGAGGCGATAGGAGACCCGAGCGCGAAGGGCTGTGGCTCCGGAGGGCCGGAGGCAAGGTCGGCGGGCGGCGGAGTGGGTTCAGCCCAGGGCTGCAGAGCCCGGGTAACTGGTCGCCCCTCCCCATGTCCCACGTGCGGGGCCAGTGGCGCAATGGATAACGCGTCTGACTACGGATCAGAAGATTCCAGGTTCGACTCCTGGCTGGCTCGGCTGCTTGTTTAGTGCTTTTCTGGGGGACTGCACAAGTCCGAGGTTCGTGATATGGAAAGCGAGGGGGACACAGGAGTTCCTCTGGTTTTTGATCAGCATCTCGCTCCAACCCGGAGCCATCCTCCTGCGTCAACCGCCTTTGGGCATCCTGAGAACCGCGACACACATGCACATATTTTTCTTTGCTTTCGGAGCTCGAGTCTCAGAATAATCTGCCAAACATAACTCTCGCCATGTGTTTCCGTAGTGTAGTGGTTATCACGTTCGCCTCACACGCGAAAGGTCCCCGGTTCGAAACCGGGCGGAAACAGTTATTCATTTTCCTTTAAATTTCCTATTTCCTTCCTAGTTCCTCGAAAGCGGCTCTGATTACAGGGTTCCCTTTCCTTTCTTGAGACCGGCCTGAGGCGCGCAGCCGCGGAGTCTCCGCTGTTCCTTCACCAGGCCTGGGAGGGGAAAGGGGTACGGCCTGGGGATCCCTGAGAGCCAGGGAACCCCGAGACACCGGATCCCGAGACATGAGACCCCAGATACGGGACCTTAAGACACGGGACCCCGACATGTGAGACCCTGAGACACGGGACCCCGAGAGCCTTGCACACTGTATTTTTTCTTTTTCTGTTTCTGAAGGCCATGAAATAACATGTAAGATTTATCTGCCAGGCAGTGACTTTCCTTTTCTTCCCTATGCATGAGCAGGTATTTCTGATTTCTGTGATGTATGTTGAAGAATGACTTCATTTAAAACTCTTAAACTGCGGGGCGTGTTGTTATTACAGCAACAACAACAAAGGTGTATTTATTTTCTGTGTGCCTATTTATGTGTGTACCTGAATGTATGTATGTATCTATTGTATTGTATGTATGTACACCACTTGTGTGCAGATGATTGTGAGCCGCCGCCTGTGCTGGTAACCTCACCCCAGTCTTCTGCAAGAGCAGCCAGTGCTCTTACCACTGAGCATCACCCCAGCCCCTCCAAGAGAAGGGTTTTGTTTTTATTTTGCTTTGTCTTTTGGAGACAGGGTTTCCCTGTAGCCCCAACTGGCCTAGAACTCCCTACGTAGACCAGGCTGACCTGGAACTCACAGAGATCTGCCTATCTCTTCTTCCGGAACGCTGGGATTAAAGGCGTGTGCTATAAAGCTTCTCTCAAAGAGAAATTTTAAGTTCTACAAAAAATTTGAGCAGAAGTTCCCGTATTTCTCCTTTCTCTCTAAAATCTGTGGGTTTTCTCAGTGTGTGACATATTGTGGGCATTGTCAGGCTGTGTTCACCAGTACAGAGTAATCACTGTTAAAGTAGCATTCAGAATAGTTTCACTGCCCTTCTGGTCTCTGTTGCATCTTAAACATATATATATATATATATATATATATATATATATATATATATGTTTTTTTATTATATATATATATATATATATATATATATATATATATACATATATTTTTTTTTTCCTTCTGTGCTGTTGAGGATTGAATCCAGGGTCTCTGGAGCTTGCTAGGCAGGTGCTCCAGCACTAACTCCATCCTCAACCCTCTGTGCATCATCACATCATGGGAACCCCTTCTCCTGTCTTCCTTGTGTGATGTGAGATGTGATGAAATTTCAGTCCTGGATAGTGCTTCAGTAGTTGTCTGTTTGCCTCCTGTATTTATAAAGTCTCTGAAGTCATGCCTGCTATCCTGATTAGTTTTCAAAAGGTGAGTTCAAGAGTGTACGTCATATTCTCACACTTGGACCACGTTTAAGCAGTGGCCCATTTCCTCCCATTTAATTTGGCACCTACTATGGTTTGGTAATTGACTGATTATGGCTCCCATACTTGGGATGGACTGTAAGGGATGTGAATTGAAAGATAGCCCAAGAAGCAGACTTGTGAGCTTCCCCAACCAGTGATAAACTGGGAAACACTTTGGGAGAGAGAATGAAAGGAGAATGGTACTGAGCATCCATCCTTGATACAAGTGTGTCCTGGGTCAGGGTCCATTTGGTTTCAGTCTCATTGTCTGGTAGCATAAGGGCCTTGAAGCATCTATGCAGAGTATTCAGGTTGGGAAACTCGAGAGAAGAAATCAGTGATTATGCTAGGGCCTTCGGCATAAATGAAGACACTAATATTAGACCAGCTGATTTTCTTCTTTTAAAAAAAATGTATTATTCTGTGTGTGTGTGTGTGTGTGTGTGTGTTCGTGTGGAGGTATGTGTGTGATTTGCTTGCACATGTGTGGAGGACAGAGGACAGTTTCAGGAATTGGTTCTCTCCTTCCTCCATGTGGGTCCTAGGATGGAACTTGGATTGTCATGTTTGGTGGCAAGTGCTTTTAGCAGCTGAGCCACCTCAACTGGCCCTGTAACCAACAGAAAATATCTCTTAATGTTGGTTCCTTTAAAAAAGCCTCTTTCTTTTCTTAATTTGTGTTTTTATTGCAGGAGGGCAAGTGTGGAGGTCAGAGGACATCTTTAGGCCGTCTGCCCTTCACTCCCACCGTATGGATTCCAGAGATCAAACATGGGGCACTAGGCTTAGTAGCAAGTGTCTTTACCCACTTGGCCATCTCACCAGCTTCATCCTTTTACTTTCTAAAAGCTATTTCTATTTTTAGCTCTTAAGTATTCCTTTCTGGCCACACGCTTATCATATCTAAAATTGACCTATGTGACTCAGACATATTTTCAGTTGTTTCTTTGTAAATTGTTTTTCTTATTGTGTCCAAGTTTACATTTGAAAAATCTTTTGTTCTCTAGGCAGTGCAAACACATTTCTTTATTTGTGCATTTGGGAAAGAGTTCGAAAGAGCCAAAATCTACACATAAATCCTCATGTTTCTGGAACAGTGTTTTCAAGCAGGGGTGACTGGCTTGGGGGACTGAGTGAGCCTCCGATGTACAGGGAGAAAGAGTACTGTTAATGACTGACTGACCACTCATGATTTGGTCTCCTTGAAGTCCACAGAGAGGGAAGAACTGTTCCTGAGAGAGCAGGCATTTCTTCCCACTGGGTTAATCCCCATTGGTAGAGAGGAAATGACATCAGTTTCAGCTGGTCCTTTTCTGCCATTTTCTGCAAGGAAGAAGGAAAACTGTAAACTTTTTAGAAATCCTAGATAGTTTGATGTATGTGCACCATTGATGGATTATCACTCTGTTACATCAAGGTGTTCTGATCAGACCAGGTTTGCTTGTACATGACCATGGTAGAGTACAGCAAAGGACAAAATACAACTTGATTACTTTGAAGACAAGACATGATTTTTTTCTTAAAATACAATTTTTTTCCAGTGGGGACCAGCTAATAAAGTTATGTAATTTCCCAGAGGTGCTCTGAGTGGTGGGATAGGAACCAATTTCAGCTAAATGAGTTTAGCTCATGAATGCATCAGGCCCAGGTCAGATGGTCCAAACTCAGATAAGATGTTGTCTATTGATGCCTTTGAGCTCTGGATCTACAATCGATATTACTGATAATATTGCATATTTTGGTTTTAACTGATACATTGATTTTAATTTTTGTATTTTTAAAGGTGTGCACCACCATGTCCAGCTTTTTAAAAATATGTATTATTATTTTTTATGTATATATGAGTGTATTGCCTGCATGTGTATAAGTGCACTCCTGTTATGCAATGCCGGAGGAGATCAGAAGAAGTATCAGATTCCCTGGAACCGGAGTTACAGATGAGTATCAGCTGCCCTATGGGTGCTGGGACTAGAGCCGAGGTCCTTCGTAAGAGTGGCCAGTGCTCTTAACCGCTGAGTCATCTCTCCAGACCCAGGCTTTTTTTGTTGATTGTTTTTTGACAGGGTGTCCTTAGTTCCAGCTCACCTGGAAGTCATGATGTGAACCAGGGTGGCCTCAGTCTTGCAGAGATCCACCAGCCTCTGCCTCCCAAGGGCTGGGATTAAAGGCCAGGCCCCTTTGCCCAGCAGTTCTCACACTTAATTCTTTTTTTCTAATGCTAGTTGGTGCAAGTGTAGAACATTAGTTTGAAAAAAAAAATCTCTGCCTTTTTGAAGCTCATTTACTAGATTGTGACAGGGTTGAGAAAACACAAATTATTTGACATGGAGCCATAAGTACCGTGTGTGAGATAAGGTGTTTGGGAAGAACCCTTCCATGAGGTGACATTTGAACATAGCCTTTGGAGTATGTTGGGAAGGTGAGTCAGGTAGATCTCTGAGATCGAGGCCAGCCTGGTCTATGTAATTCCATTGTTCTGGGGTTCTCAAAAGTTGAAATAATTAAAACTAGTCATATGAAGCTTATGTTTTATATTTAATGTTTATATTTTAATTTTGTGCCTAGTGAAACAGTGTGGGGAGGACCTGATGGAAAAATTGAGGTTTTGAGGCCTCTGCCCTGTTTCTGAGACACATGAAGAACAAACCAAACCACAGTATGTTTTCTGTTATAATTCTGTAGGTGGCCTTAACATGATCCATGCCATGGTAAGAGGATTCAATTGCAGGTGAGTCACGCTCCTCTCCTCTTAGGGAACTGTCTCTCACCTGGAGGGGACAGTGTTTCCGGTGCCAGGTTGAAAGCAGAGAGAAGACTTCTCTGAAATGGGATCTGTGGACCACCGACCCTAGACTTCCTAGACTAGAACTGCAAGAAGCGAATCTCTGTTCTGTGTAAGTCACCTCATCTTTGGTGTCCTCTCACAGCAACACAAAATGAACTTAGACACCTGAGTTCCAATGCCCTCAGTAGTAAAGAAATTACTTCCCCAGCTTTCTTAAGGAATCAGAGATGATACACAGAAATAGTATCACATTCTTTTTCCAAGTTCACATCTTGATGCATAAGATTCCATTGAGAATCTGGAAAACAAAGTGCCCGTTATTTTCCTAACTCTCCATGCCTAGTGACATCACACATTCACTTCCACAACGCATGAGCTGAATATTGTTCATCCCCGGTTAACTTTATCTGTAGTGATGTGAGCCAAAGCAGGTTGAAGAAATTGCCCTGAGGTCATAGTTAATTGGTAAAATCCAGAATTAGACTCGTGCCTGTAGCTCCAGGGCGTAGAAGCCTCATTTTTTAAGAGTAGAATTGCTGGTGTAAATTTTAAGTATAACCTCATTCTACCCTAGCCCCAGTTTTAGTGTTTCTGAGTAGTTGAAGAAGTAAAGAAGATGCCACGAGAAAGCCAGCAGTCAAGTAAGTATAGCCTTCTTCAAGTTCAACAGCGGTGGTTCCCCTTGTAAAGAGGTGACGAAGTGCCAGGAAAGGCAGCCGCGGAGGTCAGGAGTTTAATTTACCTCCAGCAACATGGCCTGTGAAGGTCGCAGGTGTAAGCTGTAATGTTTGCCAAGTGCGCCACATATGCACCCATGAATACAGGAAGATAATGTTCTTGAAGTGGGAGCTGGAAGGCAGGAATGAATGCCAGGGCTCCGTGTCACAGATAACTGCATGTCAGAGGAGCTGGTGGAGAGGATTTTAAATGCTCTCCACACATGACAGACATCGGAGAAGATGAAAACCAAGTCATGCTGACCCAATTACTACACATTGAATATGCATATTGAAATGTCAACCTGCACCCCGTAAATATACACACATATACATACAATAAAAACAATAAAAAATTTTTAAATAGATGTAGTTTAAAGAACTAATCCAACAAAAAAAAACTTAATGGCCTAAGATTTTTATCCAGCTTGCAAGTTATGAGATTCCTGAGTCAGGTACAAAGAACAGTTTATTAGCAGTAATAACCATCAGCATGTGTGCTCTGGTTTCCCAGCTCCGGTTCACTAACAGGGACATATGGCCCTGTCCATACCGGAAGTTGGGAAGTTGTGTTTGGGGAGGGGAACTCCAAAGCGGAGAATCAATTCCGGTACTGTGGGTAGTCGACTTGCCCACCCATTGCTCTGAACACATTGTCTTCTCAGGCTGTTTGCTTTGTAATTTTCCTGAAATGCGAGCAAAGAAAAGTCAGTTTCTTAAAAGAAACACAAAAAAATCAAACTAGGGGGCTGGAGAGATGGCTCCGTGGTTAAGAGCACTGTCTCCCCAGATTCAGTTCCCAGCACCCACACCCCATGGCTCCAAACGGTCTGAAACTCCAATTCAGGGGATCTGACCCCCTCTTCTGGCCTCAGTGGGCATTGAACGGTATTGATGAACTTTTACCTATATGCAGGAAAAAACCTTAAACACAGAAAATAAAAATAATAAAATATTAAAACAAAATAACTAGTTCCCGACAATGAATCCATGTTTGAAGACATTCAAGTTAATTTAGAAAAATGGACGCATGGAGTTTAGTGGACAGGAATAAGGTGAAGATTGGAAATATGTATTAATTTAATCCATTGTCTGTGACGGGTCTTTAACATACAAAGGGCTTGCCTCCCAGAGCTGAACATGATACACATTCGCATGCAGCTGCTTTACTGCATCTATCCTGTATATAGGACACCTATCGCACACACCATTCTGTCTAGTGGACGCCAACCCAGCGTCCACCGTCAGCCCCTGGCTTCCCGGATCAAGGTCTGAAGTCGTCGATCCTCGCGCCCGAGCAGCACATTGGAAGGAGGGTGTGGCTAGAGATTCCGGGAAGTACCCGAGTTCAGATCCTCGATGCGCTGGGAGCGTGAGTCGAGGTACCAACGGAAGGGGCGATGATGGGTGGCTTGACTCCAGCGGGCTTGGGAGGGCGGCAGCTCCTCGAGCTCCTCCCGGGGTCCACGGGGCAGGTCCTGTCCTGCGCTGCGGCCGGGAGCTGGGCGTGAGCAGCCTGGGACGCCATCTGGCTGCGTGTTCAGTGGAACCTGACCCCAGCGTGCTGCAAACCTGCCTGGAAAACTGTGATCAAAGACTGGGGACAGTCGAAAACACAGACAAGGAAGGCTGGGGATGTAGCTCAGTGGTAGAGCGCATGCTTCGCATGTATGAGGCCCCGGGTTCGATCCCCGGCATCTCCAGAGTCTAATTTTGCCGCCCCCCCCCCCCGCCCCGTACCTTTTGTTCGCGCTCTGCCGCGTGCAGTGAAATCCGCCAACTGAGCATTTGTGCGTTTGAACAAAAGCTGCTGCAAGCTCAAAGCATGGTCACGGGATCGGGAAAGGCCGGGGAAATCAGTGAGGACATCATTAGGGTATTTGGAAACGCTTATAGCGTATTTGGCCGGTTAGCTCAGTTGGTTAGAGCGTGGTGCTAATAACGCCAAGGTCGCGGGTTCGATCCCCGTACGGGCCAGCCTTGTACTTTTTCCGACCCGGAGGACCCACTACCAAGTGATCCTCGTCCTCCTTTTCTTCCCGCCGCACCCTGCCCTCAGGAAGAAGCCGGTCCGCCGCGATCCCGCCAAGTTCAGGAACCAGAAGTTCCGTGATCGGCCCAGTGTGGTGTAAAGCCTCCTGGAGGTTGTGTTGGTGCCCGCGCCTTGCGCTGGGCCTCACTGCGGGCTTCTGGGTTCCCCAGCGGTCCTCCGCTGTCCGCAGCACTCCCCACACCCCCAAACTGCAACACGGGGCCCTGCGCGAGGCCCTCTGCGGAAAGGACCCGCGTAAGCAGTCAGCAGGTTCACAGCCGCCTGGTGCAGGGGAGACCAGTTTCCCCGACCCACCATTCCATCCAGAACATTCCCGAGACAACAGCCAACTCCTTATTACCTATTTAGGAGCTCTAATCGGCACGTTGGCAGTACACGGCTCGTTGGTCTAGGGGTATGATTCTCGCTTAGGGTGCGAGAGGTCCCGGGTTCAAATCCCGGACGAGCCCTACTTTTAAGCACTCTCGCCAGCTGTAACCCAAATGTGTGTTCCTGTGCGATTGTTCTCTATGCTTTTTCATGGGCACTTCCTCTTTTCTCTCCCCTCTGACTGAGCCGGCGGGACTCTGAACTGAATAAAATGTCTTGTTCTAAAGTGCCCTTTCCTTACAGCGGAAAATTCATCTTTGATGAGAGATTCCCAAAACATGCGCCCAACGTGGGGCTCGAACCCACGACCCTGAGATTAAGAGTCTCATGCTCTACCGACTGAGCTAGCCGGGCACTTTCGCCCGTGTGTGCCACACAGCACCAGAAGAAAGCGATGTATTACCCTCACGCGCAGCGTGGACACGAGGTTTTGTCCCGTTCCTTTACAGACACTACGAGAAACCCAGGTGGGGAGGGCGCGGCACTCCCGGTCTTAGTGTTCCCTTTCCCCTCTCCGTCTACCACCTCCCCTTCTCTCTCTCTGCTTGCCTTCCTTCTTTTCCTTCCCTTCCCTTCCCTTCTCCTCCAGTCTCCCTCCCTTCCTCCTCCTTCCCTCTCTCCCTTTCCCCCTCCCTTCCTCTTTCTCCCTTCCTTTCCTTTCCCTTCCTTCTTCCCTCCCTCGCTCCCTCACTCCCTCCCCTACAAAGTGTTCCCGGGAAAGTCCGATTCTTTGGATCCTACAAGGTGACTCCCGCTTGGGCCGCGGAGCTCAGGATCCGCCCTGATTGCTCACTTAGCTTGGAGACTGCTCCCAGAGCGCAGCGCGGCTCCGCGAGCCGGCGCAAGTTCCTGGACCCTCAGAGGCCGGCTCGGGCTCTCCTAGGCGTACCGGTACGGATGGCTCTGCCCTCCCTGGCTCTGCCGCGAGAACAGACTGAAGGGACTGTGCTGCAGTGCGACCCCGAGCGGCCTCTGCGTCCGGGACCGACTCCCCGCGGAGCGGCCTGGGTGGCGGGAGCAGCAGGCGGCGGTCTGGAAGACTGAGGCCACCGGATGGGAGAGGACTGTGAAGAGGGCGAGGGTGCCTTCCAGATGGGCGCGCCAGCTTTGCCAGTTTATAACCAGTTGCAACTACGGACCTAACAGGCGCTCAAGCTGAGGCATACGGAGCACAGGCCAGCAGTGACCGCGGTACAGTCAAAGCACAGGGAGAAGCCGGACGGACGTGAGCGCTCGATGGCTACAGCGCACCGCAGTGTCGGAAGAGCGGCTCCGGCCCCTCGCTTGCCTCCGCGAGCGCGTGGGCCGCGGACTCGCGCTTTCTTCTCGGAGAGCAGGATGCAGACGGATGAACCGAGGAACCTTGAAACCCGCGCGCGCAGAGATGGCATCCCCGCCGCGGAGGGAGAACTCCGTGGCCCTTCGATAGCTCAGTTGGTAGAGCGGAGGACTGTAGTGGACGTGTTAGGTATCCTTAGGTCGCTGGTTCGAATCCGGCTCGAAGGAGTTCCCACTGTTTTGTTTCGGCTGCTAGTATCTGATTCAAATCTCTCTCCGTGTGCAGTGAACCCAAGTTCTGCTCTTAACGCCCGCCACCAGGCTGGGCCCGGCTGGTCCCTAGGATGCGCCTGGGAAGACGCGTCTATTAGTGGGCGGATCCGATGCAGGCCTCCGGGCCCGATTCCCCAGCGTCTCCTGCGCCCTGCTGCCACCCCACGGGAGAAGGATCTCTGAGCCACGCGAGGCCGCCGGTGGCAGGAGGATGGTGCGCACCGGGAGCTCAGGCTGGCCATGGCCAGGTCCCGGCAGCCTCCCGCCGCGCTCCGGGGGCCGGAACCCCGGGGTCCACTCGTCCTTTTCCAGATAAGCCTGTCATCAGGCTGAGAAAGCCCGGTGCGTCCCGGAATCCCCTGGTGACTGCCGAACCGGTCGGTGGTCGTTTAGAAAGCTCTGCGGGTGGTTGGAGCGTGCTGCGGGGTCTGCGAACCTTGCTGGGCCTGGCTTAGTGGCTCGAGCGGGTCTTCCCAGTGTTTGAGAGAATGAGGCCGGAGGACAACCCGGGAGTTCCGGGCCAGCCTGAGGCACAGAGCAAGCCTCTATCTCAAAAACGAAGCAGCAGCAGCAGCAGCAGCAGCAGCAGCAAGCAGCAGCAAAACACAGTGCTAGAAAGGGAAACACCAATGGGAGTGGGGCGGGTCTCAGGCTCGCTTCGCTAACAGAAATGATGCCCCTGAGCTCGGGCGACTCGCAGATTCTGCGGCGCCCCGTACTTTCAGCAAGAAAGACAGCTCACTGAGCAGAACATACTTGCTAATTTTGTGTTGGTCTCGTTATCTCCATCCTGCTCTCCACGCGGCCTCGGAGTCCATGGAAGCAGGGCAGTGGCAGACGTAACGCATGAAAGAGCGACGTCAACGACAAGGACTCTGGAAGCTGCACGAGGTTTCGGTGCCTGGCAATTTCTTGTACCGTCCTATGTCTCTAAGCAAATCATTCCCAAACTTCGGTGTGAATCGGAATCCCCGCTTTGAGAGCTTCCTCCCTAAGGCGCCAGGACCGGAGCCTGGTCTAACTTGGGAGATCCGGGACAGCCCAAGTAATCGCAGCGCATAGTTAGCAGAAGCATGGGTCTGCAGGGTCCCAGGGGAGAAACAAAGGGTTCCTATCCGCACCGGGGGAAGTCTCCAAGGGGTTCAGCCCTGCTAGCCGCAGCTGCCTACGGGTGGAGGTGCAAGCGCTGGCCAAGGCTAAAAGGAAACTGTGCTGGAGAATGCGGGCATCGATCCCGCTACCTCTCGCATGCTAAGCGAGCGCTCTACCATTTGAGCTAATTCCCCACCTGCGTAGGGAACTGTGCCACCTTCCCCCCTTTGATGTCTGCGAATAGCCAAGCCTCGCTGTCGGACGTGGAGATTTTTTCTCCTCTAAGGTTCATGGAAACCCGTGAAATTGGGGTAGGATGCTAAAACCTGAAGGGCAGAAGGCGACCATCGTATTTGGGAAAGTGATTGCATAATTGAGTGTGGTGTCCAGTTATTCCGTACTGGGGTGGGGAGGGGAGAAAAGAGGGCACTGAGGCAGGAGGATTGTCTCCACTTCCGGGCCAGCCTGGGCTACTTAGTGAATACCAAGTCAGCCGGGGTTACTTAGCAAAACGTAGCTAGAAGTGTGGGATTCTGGACGGCGATGGAACAGCCCTTGGTTGGGTGGGGTGGAGCACTCGGCCGGGAAGAAGTCTCCCAGAACTGAGGCCCAGAATTAAAGCTCACGCGGTGGGCCCAGGAACAGCCCCTCCTGCCACCACCGACCCGCAAACGCGCCCACCTCCGCCTTGTCTGCGTTCCTTCCCACCCATGGGGCTCCTCCTCTTTGTTTTCTAAAGGCACGACTTCAAGGGGTGTAAAAAATGTGTTTCCAAAGTAAATATTAACGTAGAGAAGCGGAAAATTTTCAGGCAGGGACCTGGCTATTGGGGGTGGGGGCGGGATCTTAAATTCACAGTGCTGTCGAGGATGAGCCTGAATTCATTTGCCTTTCAGTCACGGGCCACCGCTGATTTATGATTTCAGGCTTAGTGCCGGAGTCCTTGCAAAAAGACAAAACAAGTCTTTGTTCTATTCTGGACCCGGATACCGGGTATGAGGCGCTGTTCCAGCTGCTAGATTCGGGAGCTGGTGGTGAGCTGGAGGTACCCCGGGAATTGCCAGACGCCGGTCAGGCACAGAGGGCGGATGAGGCCCTTCCTCAACATTTGCACCTCCAACTTTTCCCGAAAGCCTATCAGTAGAAACTACCTCTTGTAGATTTAATGTTTATTTTTAAAATCTCAATGGAATCGGAGCAAGATAAAAATTGAAATGGAGAAGCTTTCGTTTTTAAGTGGTTTATTATTTAAGTAAGTAATTCTGAAGTTGGGTTTTGTGTGCTCTAATCCCAGGGGTTGGGAGGCTAAATTGGAGGCCAACCCGGGCTACCAGTGAATACCAGGCAGATGTATAAAACTATGTATGTATCCCGAAAAAGGAAGGAAGAAAGACAAAGAAAAAAAGAAACACACACTCCACAGGCCAAATTCCATGCTCCTGAGCTGTGCCAGAACCACACCAGGATTTCCTCTGACTGCCCTTCACTCTTCCTCTTTCTTCCTGGAACTCGGAATATAGACCAGGCTGGTCTCAAACTCACAGAGGTCCCCCTACCCCTGCCCCCTGGGTGCTGGTACTAAGGACGTCCCCGCTGGGCCCACTTCCTGGTTCTCTCTTCCATCAGTCAGAGCTGACAAACGTGGAAGGCTTTCCGAGGGAAGAGGCGATGGTTTCAAAACTAAGATATGGAACTGTGTAGAAGGGGTTATTCTGGCGGCCAGCATTGCCCGATTCTCACCACTGCTTAGGTTCTTTCCCCCTGCCGGATAAAACTTGTTCGCTTTGGCTTCTATTTTTAACCTTCCCCCGGGACTCTATGGACAGCGTAGGTGTGGCCTTGAAGTGGAAGATTGGTCCAGTCTGCCGCACAGATCCATCCCCGGCTACTGAGCCCCTAACTGGAGGTGCTCAGTCTGGGGTTAGAATTTTTCCCTAACCGGGAGCTTGGGTTTCCAGTAACACTGGATTAGGTGTTAATCTTCCAAACCTCAGTTTTCGAGGGGCGCGAGGGTGTGGGCATTACTTTAAAATCCACACTGGAGCTTTGTTAACTCACCATCTCCAATCAACCCAGACAATTCCGAGAGAGAAAGGCACAGTACTTAGAACAGCGTCAGGCTGTTCTAGGGACATTCTCCCCAGCGAACAGGGTTTTACATAAAAGTAAATTCTCTGATGTCGTATATGACCCAAGTAAAAATTTCATACATATGAACTTACGAAATTGTGAGCGTCGTTGTACGCAGTATTTTTGGTGACTGAAAACGTTGTGTTTAAAATTTCATCAAGGCATCAAAATAGGGACAGTCGGAATATAAACTATTCTTAGAATAGGGCTGCATGTGCCCTTCGATAGCTCAGTTGGTAGAGCGGAGGACTGTAGAGGAGTCACCGTCCCATGGTCATCCTTAGGTCGCTGGTTCGAATCCGGCTCGAAGGACAAGTGTTTTTGGTGGCCAGTGTGCAATGGCAGCAAAGACGGGCTTAGTACACTGGGACGCGGGAGGACCCATCTGGCAAGTGCGGTTAAGTTTTTCTGTGCAGTGATGATTCGGGGAGCGCGCCAGACCCACCGCCCGTGTCCCCTCTCCTCTGGAGGATCCCGAGATCCTTCCTAGCACACTTCGCTCCCCGCACTGTACACAGCCAGACTCAGCCCCTCAGTACCGCGTGCTGCACACAACCTAGATCTGTTCTCCCGCTGCCTGGGCGGCCAGTGTAGACAGGCGGATGTGGGACGGGAGCGGACGGCTCCTGCCCGCACCTTCTCCGCGCTGGGGATGCAGCCAAGGGGCGGAGAGGAGGGACAGGGATGAGGGGTGGGACAGCGATGAGGATGAGGGGTGGGAGCGGAGCAGTGGGGAACGGGAGAGGGAATGGGGACGAAGGGGTGGGGACCAGGAAGATGGGGTGAGGACGAGGGGTGGGGGTGAGGAGTGGAGTGGGGCCCAGGGACCGGGATGGGATTGAGGGGTGAGGGCCAGGGAGGGGGACCGCGGAGGAGCACCGGAAAGCGATCCGAGCGCATAGAATCGCACAACCGGAGTGCTTCCTCACCTACCGAGGGGTGAGGACGAGGGATGGGGATGAGGCCGAGCTGGAGAGTCTCGGCAGCGCTCCTCCGCGGTCCCCCTCCCTACAGCTTCCCTCAGGCCTCCTCCCCTGCCTGCAGAGTCCCTCCGGAGCGGTCCACTTCTCCAGCACCCGAGACTGCGGGTCAAAGGGCAGGAACCCTCTGCCCCGCTCCAAGAGGCCCAAGTTGGGGCGGAGCCGACACCCAGGGGGCTCAGCCAGGGTAGAGCCAGTCACGCATGCGTACTCTCTGACTTGAAGTCCTTTCTGCAGGATAAGGCCCAGAGCCTGAATGGAAGGGTCTCCTGAGGGTCACAGTCGAAGAGGAGGCCCCAGAAGGCCAGGATTGGAGCCCCGGCGGGAGCTCAGTAACCAGGGATCGTTGTCACCCATTCAGTTACCTTTTCATTGGAAAAAGTACCATAAGCTTTAGATAAACTGTACGTGGGAAGGCAACTAGTGCCGCCTAGAAAAGCAGCAGAAACTGATGAGAAAAGAGGGGCTCCAGAAGCTACGCTACCCCCCATTCCAGTCAGCCCCAGTGGGTTCGCCTTTGAGGCCCCGGGGCAGAGAAGGAATCAGACGTGTGAGTGCTTCTTCGCTGAGAGAACTTTAATTTTATGGTGATGGTCTTTTATAGACAGACATTATAAACATTTCTCTATAAATGTTATATCTAATCTCCATACCTTTTAAAATTAATAAGCTTCAAAACTATAAATCATAAACTTGGTAAAATTTGGTAGAGCCAAATTAACCAAAATTGGTAAATTCCATAAAAATAAAAACTTCCTGGTTGGCTTCCCGAATTTCCCATCAACCCTCATTTTCCGTCTTTGCAACGGGAAGCTAAGAGCCACCGTAGGTGCTCGTTAGGCAAGCATTACAGCATACTTAAAAGTGGAATGATTAAATGCTTTTTGAGGGGTGCGTGTCATGCTTTACTCGTTGGCTCCTTACAGCGGTGCCAGGTTCCATGTGCCACTCAGCACATGCTCACAGCCTCTCGAGGTTTGTGTCTGCCCTGGTTTTCCTTACTCTCGGGCAAGAAGAACCAGTGTTTCCTCTGGTGAACTTGAGGATGGTAGGTCTTGAGTTTATGGCATACTTACCATTTTCAGTGTTGACAAAGGAGGGGACAGGGCAGCCCAGCAGGGAAAGCGCATCCTCCGGGTGGTGCTGTCTTATCTCCGAGGATGTGGCACGGCAGACATTTGCGGTGGTTCTTTTAAGGACCCATGTGAAGCACTTGTGCATTGAAAAGCACACATCTTCAACTCCTAGTAACCTGAACTGCTACTAGGTCAATCTCAGACCTTTCAAGATTTTAAAACCACTGCCCTGCGGCAGATTTTAAAATGAGGTGGAGTGTAGACAGGCTAAAGGTCTGACCTACTTAATAAATCCCTAGGGAGCTACACTTAACTCCCTTCGATAGCTCAGTTGGTAGAGCGGAGGACTGTAGGTACTCGCATATGGTCATCCTTAGGTCGCTGGTTCGAGTCCGGCTCGAAGGAGTTTCCTTTTGGAAAGGCGCAACTTCCTGATACAAGGCCCCATGGGAAAAGAGGCTGGGGAACCTTCCATTTTCATAGAATTGATACATTTTGAAATCTATGAATTTGAAAGATTGGAGAGTATACATTATGGGGCATATGAAAGTGCTTTGGTAGGATCATCTGGAAAAGACACTGAAGTTCTCTCCATTCACACGTCCTTGCCTGCCTCAGCCTGTTAACAAACCACTGGGGCTGGTGGAGAAGGAACTGGCTAGGGATTAGTTTCTGTGCACAGGAAAGTGCAAGTCTTCACCTGCTGAAACAGGTCGCTGTCGATTTTACATCGCTGAGGAAGCCATGAGGCACATATACACTGTGTCCAGGTTTAGGGGACAGCAGGACTTCAGATCCCGTCTTAAACCCAGCTGTTCAAGGTGGCACATCACCGTCTTTTACCCAGCAAAGCTGCTCTTCACCTGAGCAATGATTAACGTTACGGGTCTCCGAAATCCCGTGCAGTCACCCCGCTCAGCATTATCTGCCGCACCTAACTGCTGTATGCTCGGTTCCTCGCGGTCATTCGGTTATGGGTCTGAATCTGGCAGAAAGGACCCCCAGGACGGCGAGTGCGCCTGCGTGACTGGTTCTGCGCCGCGCTCCCTTGGCTCTGCGGGTTGGGTGTCTGCCCCGCGCCGGCCTCCGGGAGCCGAGGAGGGGTTTCCTTCCCTGAGATCCGTAGATGCTCCACCCATTCCTGGTCCCCATCCCTTGTCCCCACCCCTCATCCCTCGTCCGACCCCTCGTTCTGATTCCCTCATCCCTCATACCACGTTCCCAGGCTCTTGATTCCCGCTAGTGAGGAGAAGGTGGGTCCTCCACAAGCTTGGCGGTGGTCTGGGGGTCACCAAGCAGAGGGAGATACCCTAGATTTGTCACTGCGGGTACTGTAGGGGGGAAAGTGGCTTGGAGCGATTTTTCAGTTAAAAAACGCAGCAGCAAGACCTACAACCGCTCATACAGAGGAAGGACTGTCCCGGTGTTCCAGGTCTACGAGGTCAAAACACCTTCCCTTCGAGCCGGATTCGAACCAGCGACCTAAGGATGACTAGGAATAAGCACCTCCACTCTACCAACTCAGCTATCGAAGGGACACAATTGTTTATCTCTTAAGAGAAAAGAAATAGCAGGTGATGCATTCTGCCAGAACTTTGCCGGGCATAGTGGTGTACGCCTTCATTCCCACCACTCCGGAGGCATAGGCAAGCGTATATCTGTGAGTTCAAGACCAGTCTGGATTTCCAGGTCAGCTGGGGTTACAGGAAAACCCTGTCTCTAAAAGAGGAAAATAAGCGACCTTCTTCAAAAGGGGGAGGGAGGGGTGGGTGGGTTAACACAGGGAAATGCTGTTTTAAAAGTTTTTATTGAGCTTTGGAGTAGACTCTGCAGCCCTCTACAAGGGTTCCAGGCATTCTCAGACTCCCTCAGAGTATCAGAGTAACACCCCCACACAGACCAGTATTCCAGTCACCATTCATCAAAGAAGCTTCTTTTGCACCAGATGGAGACTACCACAGAGTATCACACAACGTCTGTGAATTGCCGATGCCTAAGCGGCACATCTACAATGGAGCCTCTACATCCAAGGCTTACACAACCTAGAATAAGGGATAAAGAGGACACTGATGCATCTCTTAACTCTCATTAATGAATCTCCCTCATGTAACAGAGGGCCAGGAACACAAAAGGTCACAAATGGCCAAAGCATGGAACTTAGGAGTCTGCAGAGTGTGGGTCCGTGGACAGGACTCCTATAGTAAGCTTCACTCACCCAAGGCTCAGGGATCATTGTGGAAGAGGGGACAGAAAGATTCTAAGAGCCAAGGAGGAAGTGGGTGACCACTTGGAAACAGAATCCTACAAGCTCCTGGGCCCCTGCTCATATGAATCTACAGCAATTGTGTCAGCATCCTCAAGACCCATGCAAGCTGAAGCAGACAGAAACCCAGCATAGACCTGGGGAAATGGGCAGCAGACATGAATCTTGGATAAAGAAATATTGATGGACTTATTACCGTTGGATGACAAAGAGCTAATCTTAAAGGGAAGGACTCAGGATAGACTGACTAGATCTCAGTGGATGAACATACACTGAGTAATGTCCGGGGACACTAACACAATAGGTCTTAACACAAATGGCAGAGT
This sequence comes from Eospalax fontanierii, assembly GCA_035773235.1. Taxonomy (NCBI): domain Eukaryota; kingdom Metazoa; phylum Chordata; class Mammalia; order Rodentia; family Spalacidae; genus Eospalax; species Eospalax fontanierii. The sequence goes on along the minus strand of CM069547.1, from coordinate 1,091,666 downwards.
GTATGAATTCTGGGGGCGGGTGTGTGTGTGAGAGAGCGCCAGTGAGGAAGGGGGTATAAAAGTGATTAAGCCTGGTTGAGATGTTCTGTATGAAATACACAAAAATTCAATAAAACATTTTGATTGAGCTTTTGAGATTCTTGTATATTTTGCTGGTATTCAGATGCCTCCTCTAACCAAGCTTTGCCTTCACTACTGCCTACCAATCAATTTAATGTGCTCTGTTACATATAATAATATATGTAACTTATATGTGTATGTATAATGCCTATGGAGTCTAATTTGTGTCCCCAAATGTTCTTCAGTATGGGTCCACCCACTGGAACCTAGTTAATTTACTTCCTTGAAAAAGACTGGGTCCTCACTTGCAGCAGCCATCAGTTGCCAGTAGTTCCTCAGGCTGGGTTGGGGTTTCTTACCCACCTCCCTATGTCTATGCTGGGATTTTGTCTGGTTTGAGCTTACATGGGACTTGTGCATGCTGTCCCCATTGCTGTGAGTTCATAAATAACTGACCAGCTTCTTCTGTTTCTTTGTGGGCACCCACCCCTTCTGTCTCTGACCATCTTTCCGCCCCGTCTTCCCCCGGGGCTCCTGGGAGGCAGATGTTTATTATGGGCGTCCTATTCAGGGATGAGCACTCTCCAGTCTCTTGTTCTCTGCACTTTGGCTAGTTGTGGGTTTCTGTGTTAATCACCGTCTGCCCCATAGGGAAGCTTCTCTGGTAAGAATTGAGAGAGATACATTAATCCTGCCACGTCTGGAGGGGTGGGTGGTGGAGATTTTTTTTAAGATATTACTAATTCTAAAATTGATCCAGTTGATGATTATGTTTCCTTGAATGCTTGTGTTTTTAATGCATATATGTTTTACATAGGCGAACCCCAAATGTTCTGTGCACCACGACCTTAGGAATAATACTGATGAAGGGTTTTTGAGAGCAAATTAAAGACCTAGATCCCAGAGGCATTCACATTTATCAAAGATTGACCTGGGACAGTGATTCCAAATCTGATATCACAAAAGAGACAATTAATGGCTTGGACTCTCCTGTGAGTATGGGAAGCAGAAGCTTTAGTAAGACTTCATACTAAAAAGGGAGAAGTTAAGGGAAAGTGGGAGAAACTCCAGACCTAGGTCGAGTTTCCAAGAGAGGAAAAAGCTGTGCCTTTCCTTTGTCTAGGGTTTTTACAGGTCCAGGGGGGAAACCTGAGCAGACACAAACCTCGAGAGGCCATGGGCATGTGCTGAGTCGCTGAGTGGCATATGGAAACTGGCACCACTGTAGTGGACCAAAGAGTAAAGCATGGCCCGCACCCCTCAAACAGTAATCACTCCACGAGTGGAGTGTAAACACTTACAGTCGCGAGCTCCTTAATGAATCCCTGGAGAATACATGTTATCTCCCTTCGATAGCTCAGTTGGTAGAGCGGAGGACTGTAGGCGTTTGTCCATGGTCATCCTTAGGTCGCTGGTTCGAATCCGGCTCGAAGGAGTTCCTTTTGAACGGTCAATCTCAGTACTTTCAACAGAGATCAGGGTCATCTGACCCACACCAATAGATAGAACCTGGATGCAGCTCGAACCCAGAACCATCCAAGTTCTGCGTCAACTTCAGGTAGGGACATGACTGCATGCACCTTCATTTACCGGAGATTCGACGGCCCTCGGTTCTCCCCTGACGTCATCCACTGCTCCCTGCTCTGACGTCAGCTGAGTTAAAGGCAGGGATCTGCTCTCTTGCCTCACCCTCCCCTTCAGAGAGGTGAGCCCAGGATGTTGCAGCGAAAGAGGAAGCGGAAGCGCAGGACCAGATACAGCCCAGGCTAGCCCTCAGCGGACGATTGGCTCCCGCTAGCAGACCATTGGCTCCCGCTGTCCCGGCGTGCGCGCAGAGGAGGGAAAATGACGTCAGGTTCCAGGCCTACATGCATGGCCTCACCCTCTCGAGGCTCGGCGGCCCCGGGAGGGCGCCCGGTAGTGGTCGCTCTGCTGCGGCATGGAGCGGAGGTCGGACCCCGGCCCCTCGCAGGACAGGTCACCGTGGCTCTAAATTAAAATATTAATTTTTAATATTAATGTTTAAATGAACATAAATATTCACAAGGCAAAAGAAATACTATTAAAGGCGCAGACCCCTCCCGCCCCACCCGTCGCGTCCGAGCCCCGCCCCTGGTCGCACGCCGGCGCACAGGATGTTCGTCATCAGCCGCCGATAGCTTTACGGCTGTCGTGCGGATCGTATCCGCCATCATGGAAGCCGCCGAGTTGCAGGTGGCGATGGAAGGAGACCTGCGGGGGGTTGCGGAGGACGCGGAGGAGTTCCGGGATGCGGGGGAAGTGGAGGACGCGGAGGAGTCCCGGGACGCGGGGGAACCGGAGGACGCGGAGGAGTCCCGGGACGCGGCCCGCAGCAGTAAGAAGCGGGTGGTGCCGGGAATCGTGTACTTGGGCCACGTCCCGCCGCGCTTCCGGCCTCTACATGTCCGCAACCTGCTCAGCGCCTACGGGGAGGTTGGGCGCGTTTTTTTCCAGGCCGAGGGTAAGTGCGGGACCTGTGGGGACAGATCGAGCGGCGGCGGGGCGGGGCGGGGCTAGGGCTTCTGGAGGCAGGCTTCTGGAGGGCTCGGACTCTCGGCTTCTGTCTGGCGAATGAGGCGGCCCGGGCGGTGAAAGAAAAAGAAAGGTGGTTAGCGAGCGTGCAGTAGTGTTCGGTAATACCCCGATCTCTGTCACCTCTTTGCACGCAGAGGCGGAAACTGGGGGTGGTGGCTGGTGCGGGCCTAGGGTCATTTGAAGAAAGGAGGGCGTTAGACAGAGAAGCTGCACTTACAGATCGCCCCTCCGAGGTGGCACCTCAGTTCCCACGTGTGGCTATTGTGGCCATATCGACGTATGTCCCAGTGAGTGCTTCATCGATCCCCTTGATCCCAACGTTCTCTTGGGCCTGTAGATCGCTTTGTGAAACGCAAAAAGAAGAAAGCAGCAGTGGCTTCGGGAGGAAAGAAAGGCTCCAAATACAGCAAGGACTATACCGAAGGCTGGGTGGAGTTCCGGGACAAACGTGTAGCCAAGCGAGTGGCGGCCAGTCTACACAACACTCCCATGGGTGCCCGCAGGCGCAGTCCCTTCCGTTATGACCTGTGGAACCTCAAGGTGACGATCTAGCCTCCCCTACCACACTCTAGCCCAGGCATCCCCATGACTTTCTGCTGGGTCTGTCTTTCCTTCCTGATCTTCCCTCTCCTGATCTTTTCTTGTTGTCCTGCCCACAGTATTTGCATCGTTTTACTTGGTCCCACCTCAGTGAACACCTCGCCTTTGAACGCCAGGTGCGCAGGCAGCGCCTGAGAGCAGAGGTTGCCCAGGCGAAACGAGAGACTGACTTCTATCTTCGAAGTGTAGATCGGGGACAACGCTTCCTTGCTGCTGATGGGGATCCTGCCCGTCCGAACGGCTCCTGGGCATTTGCTCAACGCCCTACTGAGCAGGAGCTGAGGGCCCGGAAAGCAGCACGGCCAGGAGGGCGGGAACGAGTCCGCTTGGCTACTGCACAGGACCAGGCCCGCTCCAACCGAGGGCTCCTTGCCAGGATCTTTGGAGCTCCACCCCCTTCAGAGAACAAGGAGATACCCTAGGTGGTCAGAGTCTCCTAGTGGACAAGGAATTCCTGGGTACCTGCTAGCCCTTCCCTGGTTGTTCTACCACCTGCACAGTGTAACTGAACACTCAGGCAGACATTTCCTGTGTTCCTCAGACCAAGCGTTTGGTGAAAGTCCTGAAGTAGAACTTTGTGGGTGTCCCCTACCCAGCTTGACCAAACCCTGTAATGCCTGGCTGAGACCCTTACTTACACTGTGTACACAGATGCCTGTTGCATCTTGTTTGACTTTTGGTTTTCTGCCTCTTCCTAGCAATTGCATATTTTGGCTCCAGCTTAAGTGTGGATGGCTAGTCCATGAAGTCTTGTAGTGTTGATTGACAACAGTGAGGACAGTATCCTCTGTACTTAGAGAAAATGAACGATTGTTGGCTAGCCAGCCGGACTGGTTTAAGAGCTTCTGAATATATTTATAGAAAGGAAAATTATTTTTGTATGCTTTTTTAGGTTTTCAGGTGGGCATCATTGGGTGGGTTTAAGCATACCTTGAGATTCTGGGATTGGACTCCCGCCCCACATTCTGCTCAGTTGCTCTGTCACTGACACGAACCTAGCCCTTGCCTCTTATTTTGAAATGGGTCTCACTAAGTATAGGCCATTGCCACCAGGCCTCACCTCACTGTTCTGAAAGTATTTCATCTTCCTTTTGTGTGCTGTATAAATTCATTGCCTTGAAAAACAGTGAGCTAGCATGAACCCTGTCTTTTAAAGTGTTTTAACATTTTGGCATGTGGTGGGAGACACTGAAATTCACTACTAGGTAGAGAAAAAATGAGTTTGCAGCCAGGTGAGGTGGCGCACATCTTTAATCTCAGCGCTGTTTAAACCATTGTTTTTAATACTTGGAGATACTGCTGAAAGATTCTTATGGAGTGATCTGTGAGCTAGCTGTTTCACAAATCATGCTGTAAGCACTATGTAAGCACTATTCTGACCACTAACCTCATGAAAAGTTCAAGTGGTAGGAAACTGTTCTGTCTGTGTGCCGAAGGTCAGCAAGCTTTCTTCTCCCATTGCTATACTGGACATTCCCTTCATTGGGAGAACTGCTTCTATGCTAGCTGGACCTGGCCCCGCTGACTATAAACAGCTTTATTAATTGACACATGGAGTCAAAATGCCACCCAGTCCATGCAGCCCTCTGCTCTTCCATGTAAACGTCTATCTCAGGATGGTACAGGACAGCACTCCCTGTGAGCCACCTCTTCCACAAGTTGACCCTGAAGCCGCAGCCGCAGGTGTTTGCTCCTCGTCCTTCACTCCTGCAGGTGTTTGCTGCAGTGCTGGTTGCTGTAGACCCTGAAAGCACCGCATGTACAATGGAACGGGAAACGACTGAGGTAGCAGTGGTTTCCAGCAGTGTGAGGAACTTCAAATTGAGGTGAGTTCTCCACTGTCGAACAGGACGGACAGAAACCAGTCAGGAGAGAATTAATAGCAGACTGGGGTGGGCTGGGGGTTCTGTTGCTTATTCGCCTATTTTGAGATAGGGTCTGTGTAGCCCTGTTTGGCTTGGATCTCCTTGTCTGAACCAGGATGGTCTTGAGCTCAGCAGTCCTGCCTCTGCCTCCAGTGCTCAGACACCTGGCAGGTACCACCACACCATTTTGATTATTCCATTGGTTCACACCAGTTTGAGTCCTGGTTTCCTTTCTGAGTAGACTACAGCACACTTTGAAGTCTCGGGGGAAGGTGAGAGGGTCTGGAAAAGGTTAACTAAAGAAGAGAAGAATTTGGCTCAGGTCTACAAATAGCATTTTGATACCACCCCATTTTTCATGAAAAGTCCATTTAAGAACTCTTGACTCTTGTTTTAACTGTCCCCCACCCCCAAGAAGCACAAACCCAGAAGCTTGCCTCATTAACGCTTCTGATAAACAGCTGTTCAAGTTCACCCAGAAACAAGCTACAGCCGTGTCATGACCATCAGAGAGGCTAAGCACCTGCTCACATCAGGTGTTCCTGAGGGATGAGAGCTCCCTGAGGTTTGCTTGTGTCTAGTCACTCTGTACTGGAGTGGGATCATCTGGGGGAACAAGCTATGCTGCCTTTGGCCTGCCTGTCAGGGACTAGGGGTCTCCACCCCACTCTGTTCTGGGCTTACGTAGTAGGAGATAGGTTGTGGACTTCTGGGACTTGTCCTTAAGGAGGGACCCACACCTTTCAAAGGTCACTGAGGTTCACCCAGGCCAGGAAGGGAGACCCAAACTCAGATCCATGCAGGGTTTGTTCTCTTCTGGCTGCTTTGTGCCTAGGACAGCATAGCTTGAGTTTTCTTTAAAAGTTTGGAAAAGGACACATACTCCTGGGGAAATCCAGAGGTCATGGATACTACTCAGGCAGCCCACTGACCTCTTTCAGTAGTTCTCTTGTGACCTGAGGAGGAGCAAAGCAGCTCTGAATCTGCATCAGTAATTTCTTGCTTTCAGATGCTCAGTACCAGACCTACTGTTACAGTTATGTCTCTCTGTCTTGGGATTTCTAGCAAGTCGTCACTGCCTCACCTGTTGACAACAGACCATCTGAACAAGTCCCATAGCTGACTCTAGGACAAGATCTCTGAACAGTTCCTTGGGTGTTGACAGTCTTGCGGTTATGTCCCCATTCTTTAGGAGATAGATCAATCTCGTCTTTTCTCTTAGCCTGAAACTTTGGACACTGTAAAGTTGCAGAGGGAAACTCCAGGTGTCACCCGCTGAGTAGTGATAACCTGTTAAATGCAACCTACCCTGTTACAGCCATTTCAGGGACTGCAGCCTTCTTTAGACCCACTGTTCTGCCCCTAGACCAATTCCGTGCTTCACATTCTTCAGTACCTTAGAGGCTGACTAAAGATGACATTACCCTTCTCTCAGACTGTCACGTTTAGTAAATGTAGTAAGTGACCCCAATTCTCCAAGCCCTCTGCTCCTCAGCCCCTTCTCAGCTTCTCCATGCACAGCCTTCTGCTCCATTCTCACTCCCCAACCTCACCTCCACTCAGTTTTACAAGATGGATTTTTGTTTGTTGGTTTGCTTTTGAGACAGTCTCCCTGTAGCTCCAGCTGGCCTAGAACTCAGTCAAACCAGGCCAACCTCAATCTCAGAGATCACCTGCTTCTGCCTCCAAATTGCTGGTATTAAAGGTGTGAGCCACCCATGCTTGACAAGAGGGAAATACAATTCTCCTGAGAAGTGAACTCAGACGCACCTGGGGTTCCCGTCAGACCAAAGAAACGTGGAGCAAGTCAGCTCTTTTGGTGGTACAACTTTAATGTTATAACTCTTTCAGTAGTACAGCAGGAAGCCATTTATCGAACTCAGCAGGTACATTATAAAGGCTCAGAGCTGCAGGTATTAGCATACAGTGCGAAATCTCTACCAATCACTTTACAGGTCACTTTGATCATGCCTTTCACTTTACATAGAGGCTATAACTCCACGCACTGTTCAGGATGGAGGAAGTAATTCTCCTCCAGTGGCATTTATGCCCCTAGTTCACCTAATTACCATGGTATGTGCTTATCTCCTCTGGCCGGCCTTTGTTTCAGCTCCTCTCAGCACCATCTTGCCCAGGCCATGAGGTGCCAGCCAGTCAATTAGGATTTCTTAGGGCCCTACATGTCACCCTTTTTTATTTTATCTAAATGGAGCACAAGTACGTCTGTCTTAGGTCGTCATGAACTTACCTTACCCGTCATTGGTATATTCAACCCTTCCTGCTGAATGCCCTGTCTTAGGTTGGTTAGGATAATTCCCGAAGTTGCCAGTCATCGACAATACTTGCCAACCTGATTTTCATTTTGAGGTTCAAATGACACTAACTCTTTTGGGGAACCAAACCTCCAATTCTGGAAGCAGGGGTCTTCTCCCTTAGAGTACATCATTCTTGGTCCTCAATCCCTGGGTCTTTGACTCCAGGTTCAGGTGCCTGGTCATATTTCAACCTCAGGGCCATTATTTGCATATCTTTTATCTGTGACTTTACTATATTAACTAGGCACTGAAAAATACATGGTCCTACAGTTAGAGCTAATAGTAAAAGCAAAAGTGGTCCCATTATCGTGGACATCAAAATTGTAAACCAGGGGGATGATTTAAACCATTGTTGAAACCAGGAGTTCCTACTCCAATTCCTTTCTCTCTGATTCAAATCTTTTCTCACAATATCTAGATTTTGTAGCACCTTCCCAGAATGATCTACATAAAAGTAACATTCTCCCAAGGCTTTACATAGTCCTCCCGCCTTTAGGAATAGTAGATCTAGGCTTCTATTTTGCAATGTGACTTTGGCTGGGGATGATAGGGATTGCTGCATTAGCCTTATGAGGCCTCTAAATTGTCCGCCTGTGAGTCCACTGCAACTTGGAGAGCTTGTAATCCAATTTGGGAGGTTGCCAAAGAACTAGCTCCCAGCCCTGCCCCTGTTAACCCTAACATTAACATTACTCCTACTGTCATCGTTCCTAAATCTCTCTTTTATCTTTCCATAGTTGCTGCTTGCATTTCCTGTTCTGAAACACAGTTTAACTTTGGTAGGACTATTACTAACACATAGGAATCATTTCCTCCCTGAAAAAGGTTTGCATTAATACATGGTGTTAGGCTTGTTTTTGCACATTGGTTTAGCCTCCTGGGGGTTTAGCATTCTGGCCTCCCCTCCTCATCTGTCCAGTCACCAATGTCCCAGTTACCTCTCGCCAAGTCACAAAGATTCACATATAGGTCAGGCCACCAACTGTCCGGCATTGTCAAGGCAGTTGTCTGGTTGGCTCTCTGTGAGATGGTGCCGGACTTGATTCTCCACTGGACCGTAACCTGCTGGTGGGGGTTGGAGGTTTGTCCTGTCCAATTCCAAGTTGAACTCCATATCATTATCCATAGTAGGTCTTTGGCAGTCATGGCAACCTGCGAAAAAAGAAAACAAAAACAAAACATAGGCCTCAGGCAGTTTTACCTCCTGGGCTAAGGGGTTAAATTTCTCTCTTTCCTTTTCCTAGTTCTTTTTGGTCTCTGGTCTCGCAATATTTTAAATTTTTGGCCAGGATCCAAAAAGGCTGTGGCTTGTCCATAGGGAACACACAGCCAAATCCCCTCCCCAGGGTAAGTAAGGGGTCTGGACCCCTCCATTGCCCTGTTAGAGGATCCTTCCAGCATACCTGTACCTCAGGTCACTGCTCTTGTTTACTCTAATGCCTCACAAATTTAGGTTCCATTTTGGATTTTCGGATATTGATGATAAGCGATGCTAGTTGGAGCTGAACGTGGGGTCCCAGGCCCTTTTTGTTTTTTGTAATTGTGCTTTAGTGTTTTGGTGATTATGCTCCATAATAGTTTGTCCCTGTTGGTTGTGAGGAATACTGGTAGTATGTTGGATTCCCCAGAGGGAAAAGAAGTCTTGTGGGCTTTTGCTAATAAAACATGGTCCATTTTTAGTTTTTGCTTTTTGGGGTAAGCCTAATGTGGCAAAGCATTGGAGAAAGTGGGATTGCCACCAATCAATACTTTTAATACAAAAACCAAACATATATTTGTTCTTCAGACGATCTGAACCATCACCCCAGAAATTCCAAGATTCACATACATAAGTTTCTCTCACCTTTTATACATTACCACATTGACTCAGACCTTCAATCACTTGCATAGACTTTCTTATTTTTCCTTTTCTAGTCTGGAACTCTCCAGTCATCATAATCTTCCTACATAGATCCTTCTTAATAAAATATTTTCATTTTCATATCCTTATAATACCTTTGATCATCTTTTCATTTTCTTTCTTATTACCACGAGATGTAATAACATTAAAATTTTTCTTTCTGGGTGTACTAAGCAAGGTTTTTCCCTTTTTAAGGCTCTAGTATCAAACCAATGTTTGATCATATTAAAGTTCACCCTGGGGAATGATTGACTTTACTCATACAGACAGGTGAGGTATTGTTAACAGGTATATAGGTGACCCTCAGGTAGCTATTTTATTAGATATATTACAGTAGCTAATTTCCTCCCCAAATGCAGGAGATCATTTGTGACTAGGGCATCCAATGACCCTGTTTACTTCTCCTTTGGTAACTGTGATGAACTTCTGTAAGCAGACACAGCTGAAGTCATGAGGATTGCAGTTATTCGACTCAGGAATGCTGTGCAGCATCATCTTAATAAAAGAACATGGGATGTAAATTACACACATAAGATAATGTACATTTTACTTTATAAGTTCCTAGTAAAAAAGAACTCTTAAAATCCTTTTTGCTTTATTTTAGAGAGTTCATCTACCAAAATCTTGCTTTAGGTCTTGAAAGTGTAGATACTAGATAGAGGGAAGCAACTGGTACATAGTAATACATTATCAAATTGAAGTTTAGAATTTCCAGCATAAATTACTAACTGATGAATTTTAGACAGAGGGTGTTGTCTATTCCAAGGACTGTGAATTGTTCCCTTTACTATAAATTTGCATTAGTCTGTGTTAGTGACTTTTATTGTTGTGAGAAAATAGAGAATTTCATGAGTTACTTCTGCTATAGACATTTTAAATCATAAGATGAATAGTAACCTCTGTTGAAATTAGTTTATCCCTTTAGTTAATCTCAGTAGCAGAATGGCTTTACTCAGAGGCTGTATTGTTCTCCTTTTCTCTTGTCACAGAGTCAGGGGGCCAACCTGAAACTGGACAAAAGTCTTGAAGAACATCCTGAGATAACAGGCTTGAGTCTGAATTGGGAGGGCCCATCCCATGCCCAGACTTAGCTTCTCAGTGAACTCAAACAGCACATGACAATTTATCAATGTGATTTAACTCAGTAGTTTTCATGGGACAGAAGAGCTATTAAGTTCAGTCACTACTGGAAGGAATGAAAACATCTGTCACTTATAACTTGCGTATATTTTTCTAGGCAGGTATCTTGTCATCTGCTGGGTCCTTTACTGGAAACAGGGATTGATTGATATTAAGACATTACCTCACTTGATATTCCTAAACCTTATGAATCCATGGGTACTTGGCAGCGAGTGCCCAAGATCAAGAAGGACTGGGCTGACAAGTTTTTGCCTTTACCGTTGTCAGACCTGAGTTCCTCTCTGGCTATTTGCTGTATCCCAGAAGCACAAAAACTTATACCCATAATTAATTACTTTGTAGTATATTTTAAAGCAATTCTTCTAACTCCCCTGTTTAAGCTGTTCTGCCACTAGGTGTCGCTGGAGTTTTTCAAGTGGAAGAGGTCTAATTCCCCTATTTAAGCTGTTCTGCCACTAGGTGCTGCAATGCCTGGAGTTTTTTCTCCACTTCTCTCTCTCTCTCTCTCTCTCTCTCTCTCTCTCTCTCTCTCTTTCCCACTCTCTGGCATGTGTGAGCGCAGGAATTTGGAGCAGTCATGCTGAGCCTACTCACTTCCTTTACTGCAGTATTCCCCAGGCGGTGTGCAGTCTGTGTAAACAGGCTTTCCCCCCCTGAGCCCGGGCCGTGGCTGTGTGCTGCGGCTGCCCACCAAGGCCTGCATACTACAGCGCCAAAGCCCTGCGCCCTCCTGCACGCCCCAAGGCTTTTCCTCCGCGCTGTGTGCCTGCTGCAGCTGTGTGCTGGGGCTGCCCGCCAGTCCTGCCCCCGACTGCACACCCTGGCCGTGCTCCTGCTGCCAGTGCCATCTAGGGAGGCCTGGGTGCAAGGAACAGTGGCCTCGGTGCCGTCTTTACATGAACCAACTTCCTCCTCCACTCTTGGGGGATCACAGCATCCTGTGTCTGGGAGCCCTGGCCGGGACATTGTTCTCAGAGCACTCATGGTGGAGTAAAGCTCTAGGGGTGGCTCCCTCCCTGTATGCACTTCCTGGGCATGGGCCAGTTTCTCTGCCTGCTTCCTGATTTGTGCTTGAAATAAATTAGCCGGAACTATCCAGGGGGCAATGTGTGTGACATTTTCCCAGAACTCAGCTATACTTGAATCAGAGATTTTAAGCCCTCTGCTTTTAAGCATCAGCCATAAGGCTTTGAAGGCTGGATCCTCCTTTGAGGACGCAGAGTTACCCATCGTGGAGTTACCTATCCTAGGTCTCACCCAACTGAAGGGCTTACCTTCAAGGTCCTGATTGCCCTTTGCAAGAGAAGGGGATCACGCTGGGTATCGGGCCATAAGAAATAGAAACCTGTATGCTAACAAGGCATCCTTTTTCCTCTGTAGTGATTGGTAGGTTTGCTTGCCCATGTAACCGCCCATTTCAACAAGGCTTGAAAATAACGCAATGCAATACCCTGTTAAGAAATGAGGGAGTGCGCCTGATTGAAGAGAGAACTGTATATAAGAGCACGCTTGAGCACTGTAAAGCGTCTTCCTGCTGTACCACTGAAGGATCTGTAATGCATTAAAGAGCTGCAACACCAAGAAGAGCTGGCTATAGACACTTCTTTGGTCTGACGGGAGCCCCTGTTTCACTTTTAGGATCTTTGCCGCGTTGCGCCGCGCACCCTATCTCTCTGGAACTCCCCTCCCCGCGGGCAGGGGATAGGGGTAATCACAAGGAGGAAGAGGAGCACTGACTTGTGTCTGCCGCACCCATCGTGATAGCCGAGAGGGGATGCCACAGTCAGGGTCACCAGATCTGTCACTCCCTCTGGTGGGTGTATCCCCTCTCCAAGTTCTCTGTCTCCCTTGCAGCGGGAGGGGGCGGCGAGGGAGATCAGGTGCACAGCTCGTGTCCTACTTCTCCTGGATTGCCCTGGCCCTCACCCCGCAGTAGGCGAGAGCCCTTGAGGGGATCAAAGGGAGGTCAGGTGTGCAGCTTGCCATTCCCTGCCTCCTGGCCCGTCCCAGGAGACACTCAGACACAGCTGGGGTTCCTGTCAGACCAAGGAAGCGTGCAGCGAGTCAGCTCTTTTGGTGATACAACTTTAATGTAACTCTTTCAGTGGTACAGCAGGAAGCTGTTTATCAAACTCAGCAGGTACATTATAAAGGCTCAGAGCTACTGGTATTAGCATACAGCACGAAATCTCTACCAGTCACTTTACAGGTCACTTTGATCATGTCTTTCACTTTACATAGAGGCTATAACTGTCCACGCGCTGTTCAGGAGGGAGGAAGTAATTCTTCTCCAATAGCATGTATGCCCCTAGTTCACCTAATTACCATGGTATGTGCTTATCTTCTCTGGCCGGCCTTTGTTTCAGCTCCTCTCAGCACCGTCTTGCCCAGGCCACGAGGTGCCGGCTGGTCAATTAGGATTTCTTAGGGCCCTACATGGCTTCAAGCCTTCTATTTGTGAAAGCATACATTTTTGAATGTGTCCATTGCATCATTTTCTCCTTAATGAAATAAGTCTATACACCCACACAAATGAATTTGTCTCAGATACCTGCACCAGAACTTTCAGATTTCAAAATAAAAACTCCACCAGTCTCCTAATTGAAAAGTAGACAAGGTTATTGGATTCATCTTAAAAGCCCAAGGGATTTGTACTACATTCTTAAATTATCTTTTTTTTTTTTTTTTTTTTTGAGATTAATGTAATACCCCCAGTTGGGAACTAGAATTGTAGGACCAGGTTTGCCTTGCATATGCCCTGATTCTCCTTGCCAAGAAACTACTTCTGTTTTATAGAATGATGTCTCAAACATCCTTAAATTGGAAAAAAAATTTAAAGCTAATAAAGATCTTTATTTGCTTTTTGTGGTTTGGTTTGTTTATTTACTATTTTTTTTTTGGACAGGGTCTTATTGTGAATCCCAGGTTGACTGTAAATTTCAGCTCCTGCCTCAGCCTTCAAGTTCTTGGAACGCAGATATGTATGATGGAATGGGGAAGCTGATGAGAGAGGTAACTCCCTCAGACCAGGTCCTTGGTCACCTCAACAAAAAAATTCATAACAAACACAGGAGACAAACACAGGCATTCAGTTTAGATAGCCCAAGTGCCTACTGGCTGCATGCATGACAACTGTGAGTGTAGAGTGAGGAACATGCATGACAGCTTCCATTGTGGAATGTGGAATCCAAAACTCCACAGAGCCAGGAGATGAAGGTGGCCACAGCGCTTGTATACACTAGCACTTGTATACAGCAGCACTTGTATAGTGTATACGAGCAGCAAGACATCTGAAAAAGTTTTACAGATTCCATTTACACTAGCTACAAACAGACAGAAAAAAAATTCATGTATAATAGCTACAAAAAAGAAAAGAGAAAAATCCATTTACAATATTTATAATAAAAAAAGAAGACAGGAAAATCTACTTAGAATAACTACAACAAAGTGAAGACAAAAATCTGTTCACAGTAGCTACAAAAAAACAACAACAACAACAAAAAAAAAAAAAACAGAGAATCAGGTGGAAGAGCTTCAGGCTGAAAACCACAAACAATGAGAAAAGGTGTAAAGACACAAAAAGACTGGGGAATGAAGGTGATTTCAGGAAATACCTATGCTATGAAACTAGATGGTATGGCATTGGAGTTAAAAACAAGGGGGCTGGAGATATGGCTCAGGGGTTAAGAGCACTGGCTGGTCTTGCAGTTTTCCAGCACCCACATAGTGGCTAACAACCATTCATGTAACTCCAGTTCTGGGGGATCCAATCCCCTCTTCTGGCCTCTGCAGTCATTGTAAGCCATAGGTACACTTATACACATGCAGACAAAATATTCATAAAAATAGAAAAAAGAAAACTGCATGCAGGTGAACAAAATATAACAGACCACAAATGAATCTAAGTATGCATAATCAGTTCAAGACAGCCAGGTGGGGTGGCTCATGCCTACAATCCCACAGCACTCAGGAGAACCATCTAGAGTTCAACTTGGGCTATATAGTGAATTCTGTGTCGGGCCTGGGCTACAGGGTAAGAAATGGGCTGGAGAGGTTGTCCAGTAGTTAAGAGCACTTACTGCTCCTACAGGGAACTAGGGTTCAGGTCCCAGTATCTGATGCCCTCTCTGACATCCATGGTGCAATGCACACAAATGGTAGACATACATACACTCAGGCACACACTTAACTGAGCAAATAAGTGTTTTAAAAAAGCAAAGCAAAACAAGAGAACAAAACTGAAAAAAAAAAAAACCCAGGAAGAAACTAAAATACTAGGACAGGATAGAAAAAGAACATGATCTCAGCACATAGTATTTGGATAACTAGCTGCATATGTGCATACGAAAGAGTGAATTGGGTCCATTGCACCATGTGCAAATATCAAATGAATTAAAGTGTAAGACCCAAAAGTGTAAAACTGCTAAGAAAATGCAAGAGAAAGTACCATGGTGTTGGTCCCAGACACAGAGGTCACATGAAGCCACAGGCTTCTGCCCAGGGGACAGCAACATGGAGGTGGCAACTCAGGGAGGGAGGAGCCAACATCACTGAGGATTAATGTCCAAATCTGTAAGACTCCCAAACAGCTCCATGGCAAGGAAAAAGCTGATAGACTGGACAGAGGATCAGAATGGGCATTTCCTAGGAAGACAAAAGACCAGCAGATCTGTGAAAATGTAGCCGACATCACCTGTCACCACAAAGCCACAATGAGATTCAGTGCCACAGCAAGACACTCCCATCAGAAAGCCATCATCGAAAAGATCAAAGAGCCAGTGTTGTTGAGATGTGGAGGAAAGAGGGTGCTCCTAGTTCTGGTGGGAAATTGATTATTACAACCTCTACGTAAACTAGGATGGAAATCCTATAGAAATAAAAATAGTCACAAGCTTTCCCACTACTGGACACACAGCCACTGTAATCGATCAGGTTACTCAGAGACAGTGGCTCTGTCCACTGGGATGGAGTTGAGGTAGTTAGTGACACTTGCTTCACATTCACAGAGTTACTTCCAGTAAACAGAAGACAGAATTAAGTTCTTGTCCATCAACAGACGGATGAAGAACACAACAGGTGCACACGGATCGCTATTGGCAGTTTATTAAGATCCCCGGTACTTGCAACTCGGATGAAGCCGAGGACACGGTACTGAGAGAGGCAAACTTGCCACAGGAACACAAATTCCCCGGACATCACGTAAAATTCGGAATCTGAACAAACTGGAGAAGTGCGGAGTCTCCGGAACAGGCGCGGAGAGGGACCTTTATTACCTCGAGTAACAGGTCTGCACTGAGTGGATTCAAACAGTGTGGGCATCATGCTTGCCAGACAAGGTCCGGATGAAAAGTTGAAACAAGGAAAAGGTCCCTTTTGGGTTTTTTCGTAGTGTAGTGGTTATCAACGTTCGCCAAACACACGAGGGGTTCCCGGTTTGAAACCAGGCGGAAACAGCAGTCCCGAGTTCGGTTTGCTTTTGAATGTTCAGTTCCCTCTAAGCCACCATCCGTTTAGCAAGGTACAGGGACTCAGGCTGCCTCACCCGCACCTGTGTGAGGAGCTTGGCGACAACCTGCTTTTCCAGCCTCGCAGTGTTCAGGTCCCTTCCTCTCCCTCCCACAGAAAAGAAACCTCTCTGGGCTCTGCCCTGGGGCCTCTGAGGAGGAGGAGAGCGGAGTCTAGGCTTCACCGTCACGCCTTGAAGATCAGTACGCTCTGGACCCTGGAAACAGCAGGTGACCATGTGGACCAGAACCTACTGCACATGGGACAGAGAAGGACCAACTTGCATGGCTGGGGGATTAGCTCAAGTGGTAGAGCGCTCGCTTAGCATGCGAGAGGCAGTGGGATCGACGCCCACATCCTCCAGGTTTTATCTTTGTTCTCTGTCCTGGGGGACAAATTGTCTGCTCTTATTTAACGTCGGAATTTGCGATTCTGAGATCTCTGAATATGGCTGGTGCGATGCTGCCACACGTCGTCCCTTCTCCTTTTGCTCCATCTCACTCATTTCACCGAGTCACAATCCCCCTGCTGCACCAGTGAGGACCTGCCTCTCTCTGGAACCTTCTCTCCTGGTCCATCTCCTCGTCTGCTCTGACCTTGGTGCAGAGTTGCTCTGCGCTGGGTGGGAGCTGCCACAGCCCTGCTCCGCTCTGGAGCACAGGGAACGAGTGCCGCCTCCAGCATCTCCTTTCCCAAGAGTCCGTGTTGCCCTTTTCAGGGTCTGTGGAAGCTGAAAAGCCTTTCCTAAATGTTGTACCCAGCTAAGCACCTGGCCTGTGGTTTTGCCACCCTCTCAGTTAACAGGGACCTGCTAACACCTGCCTAAAAACACAATTCTGATCTTGGATATAATACAACAAAAGTAGTTAGAGGTCCTGTTTCTGTAGTGTACTGGTTATCATGCCTGCCTCACACGCGAGAGGTCTCTGGTTCAAAACTGGCCAGAAACAGCCTTTTTTTTTTTTTTTTTTTTTTTAAGTGACTAACTAAACATCCATCAGACAACGATGCACAAAGGGGAGACGGGGAGAACACTCCAGAGGAATTATCCTCCTCGGAAAGGTAGATGAGCACATTGACACATAAAAACACAGAGAGATAGAGAGAGATAAAGAGATAGAGAGATGCAATACAGAGACACATAGATTCCCATTTCTCTGCCTTTAGGTTCTGCCCTGAGGTCCTCAGGCTATGTCTAGAGTATGACACCTGTCTGTTCAGAAAAGAGCCAGTGAGAACCGACCCAAAGCTGCCTTTCCCGAATGATTGTGCTGCCTACAACCTTAAATCCCATTACTGCAGAAGGCCCTGACTATTTTTATTCTGCGTATGTCTGCTGACAGCTAAGATTTCATAAACTGAACTACTAGAAACATCCATTGTAACTTGCTCTGATCACCCAACTTTGGAAAATCTCTAAAGCAGTCCCTCTGGTGCTCTGGGATGGAGATGGGCTTAGCTTCACTCTTACCCACTACAGATGAAATGGGAATTCCCATCATTAGGATGGCTCTCTCCCATCACTCAGCCTCCGCGAAGTTCAGTCTTTCAGAATTTCCCCAACTGTATTTATTGGCCCTTTTCTGCCCTCCACCACCACCCCAGTTCTGGAGCATTTAAGGCCATTTTGAGCCTCAGGGTACTCAAGAGAAGTGAGCTGCCCTAAAGGCACTGTTTGAGGAAAGCCTGCATCGGACCTGTGAGTCCATTTGACACATAACACACACTTTCTGCCTGCACACTCATCAGATTCACTGTGTAGACTTTTAACATTGTCTTAGAAATAAGTTCAGGGTTGCAAAGGAAGAGACCACCACCACTCCAATTAAAGTGTCTTGACAGGACAGGTAAACCTGTACTTCTGATCAAAAGGTTGCACGACTCACAACAGAGAGATGGAGAAGCAGACACAGAATAGGGGTATGACAAGTTTTTATCCTAACTCCTAACGCAATAGTACTGTGTCTTTCCTGGCCCACCTCACAGTCTTTCCTGGTTGACTAAGAATTCCTGCAAAAGAAGAAAAGGAGAATGCAGGTGGGGGGAGGGGTTGACCCAGAAGGGAAACAGGCTCAATCCCCCATCCCCACTCCCAGGCCATCAATTCCGGGAATACAACAGGACTCTTTTTTTTTTTTCTTTCTTTCTTTCATAACCAAAAGCCATATAGGGTGTATGGTAAGGGCAATCAGAAGAATGAAATTCCTTCTCGTTAAAGTTTCTAGGGAGGGAAGGATGTGATTAGAACATTAGAATTCCTTCTAAAATGTTTTATACAGTTTAAAAGACTGATATTCGGTGTGTCTTACGATTGCATTACATTCACCTCGATATTTGCCTTTTAAACTATTGTGGGGATTACCACCAGGTCACCAGGACACCAGGACACTTGCATTCATGTCCAAGCCTCGGCACAATGCCTGGCTCTGTGGGAGCAAGGGAGGGACACAGTTCAGCCTCACAAGACTGTTAGGGGAGATTTCTCCCACAGCATGGCCTGGACCTTAGTCAGCAGTGGACAGCCACAGGTGAAAGGCTTGGTGTTCTGAGAGACAATCTTCAGCCCAGTGTCTCCAGAGTCAAGTGTGGGAAGGAAAGAGGAAACACGGGAAGAGACAGGCAGAGCCAAGACTGGGTGTTACCTAGCCACCTGCTCCTTACACTCTGCAGAACAAGTGGGTGCAGAGTGGGGATTCCATCTGGGGAGTCTGGGTGCTGCGAAGATGGGACACTGGGAAGTGCGATGGTGAAGAGCCCAGGTTTTCATTGCTCCTTTTCTTTCTGGTTTCCTCCTCCTTCTGCATTTCCCAGGCCACTGAACAAACACAGACTGAGGTTAAAGGGTCTATGAAAGGAGATGGTGCACCTTGAGGCTGGTTGGCCTTAGGTGGCTGTGTGTCAGTTCTATAGGAGTGAGTAGATGTCAGTTCGGGTTTCTCTTCCCTAGCAGGGTTCTTCTTGAACTGAAGATCCCGGACACTTAAAATAAGAATACCACATGACCCGTACGGGGATCGAACCCGCGACCTTGGCGTTATTAGCACCACGCTCTAACCAACTGAGCTAACCGGCCACACACCGCAACTTCTTTCTCTTCATCTCCAGATGCATCTAACGGAAGTTTCAATTTTCAACATCTTGAAGTTGGAAAAACTACCACCCTTGCTTTGCGCTAAGTCCGAACTCTTGGAAAGAATTTTCTGTACAAGGGAGCACAGTGACTCTTGTCCCGGGGCTTGTGTGACCCGGGGACACGGACTCGGTACAGCACTCCGGGGACACAGACTCAGTACAGCCCGCCCAGTGCGGTCAGGGCCCGGGACTGACCCGCCCGGCAGCCTCCTCTGGGGTCTCCGGGTTCACATCCCTTCCTCCCAGGTTCCCACTGGGCGATTAAGAAACAAGACCCAGCAGAGCGCTGACTCAGCCGTCGGGCTCCGGGGTTCTCAGGGACCTCGGCCGTCATGCGTGGGCGCCGTGGGCCGGCGGCGCAGAGCGCGGGACCTGCAGGGACTGCGGCCCGGAGCCCAGGGTCGGTCATGGGTGGGCAACTTGCAAAATCTCCTCTCCGAATCCCAGATCCCGACGTTCCCGAAGTCGCCGGGAGCGCGGAGCGCGCGGGAGCCGGTGGTCAACGCCGACTCCGAGGACCAGAAGGCCGGGGTTCCGGGCGGGTCACGGGGCCACGCGGGACCGACCGCCACCGGGCGCCCCTCGGAGACGCGGAGACCGGGAACGGCCGCCCGGGCCGCGGGGATCGGAGTCCGGCGGAGGCCGCATTCCGGCCGCTCAGAGCTGCGCCCTGCCGGAGCCCGAGACGGAGCGGACGACTCTGGAGACGCGGCCCCGGGTGGAGCGCGAGCTGGCCGCGAGCAGGCCTTCGAGGAGGAGCCAGCCTGAGCTCACCACGGCGTCGGGGGACGCAGGCCCGGGCCGGCGGTGCCGGCGGGATGTCAATCATACATTGCGTGCCTTCCGGCGCTCTTGGGGGGAGAACAGCTCCCCTGCGGCAGAGGGTGTGGGATCCTGTAATGTCCGGGTCCAGGTGCGTTGTCGGGCCCGACCCCGCCCTTCTGCCTCTGCTCCTCTTTAGGTCCTGTGCCCAGCAGCACTTGACTCTTCTCAGCTGCTCAATATGGCTCATAATAGAAAACGCTTTTTATTGAGTTCCTGTGTCCAAATGATCATTCTTTCCTGTTGGGAGATGCACTCCTCATAAACTGGTGTCCTGGAGGCTCCCAAAGTCTCGTACAGTTCCCGGAAGCCAGCAACGGGTCTATCACTCCGACAACAATGCCTTCTCCACCCCACACTGCCTTCGTAAGACTCTGATTTTCCGCTTCGTCTCATCTGAAACCAAGCTGTCCTTCAAGGCTTCTACACGATCTGGGTAGCATGTCTTCATTCCGGGAATATCCAACAGACAAAGCCGCTTCCCAACGCTAGGCATGTCAGAGAAAACGCTCCTGCTTGGATCTTAACTAGAGTCCCACTGGGGTGAAAAACAGACTTGGAATCCAGGGCAGCTCTGAGCTTGTGAGCTCTGCAGTGGGATCACAGGGGGACACTTCCTCTCGTGGTCTCGGGAGTTAAATGAAGGTCTGGTGAGGAGGGCTAGTAAGGGCTAAGACAGAAGTGGGTGGGGGGGGGGTCTCCGCAGACACTATGCGGCTGCCATGTGTTTTTCTTCACTCTGAAGTCTTTCTGATTTGTGTTGACACATTAGCAAAGGTTTCCATCTGGGAAATGGAGACCGACCGTAAAGTGTTAACTACATGAACCCGTGCTCACCATGGAACACGGAGGCCGACCAAGGTAATTGTTTTGTCAGTACTTCTCTTGCTGCCATTGCTGCAAGTCTCTGCATGGACAGTTGGCCTCTCAGGGCTTTAGGAACAAACCAGGCAGAGGTTAACAGCCTCAAGTTTTCACCCAACACCTCTGAGACTCCATCAATCTTTTAATCCTAGGAAAGTGTAAACACCGCTGAGTGAACTGTGTGTTCTCTGGGAATCCAGGAAATTTCCACTGTGGACAGACACTG
This sequence comes from Eospalax fontanierii, assembly GCA_035773235.1. Classification (NCBI taxonomy): domain Eukaryota; kingdom Metazoa; phylum Chordata; class Mammalia; order Rodentia; family Spalacidae; genus Eospalax; species Eospalax fontanierii. Next base: position 1,070,681 of record CM069547.1, on the reverse strand, counting down.
GGATTTAAATCAAAGACAAGATGGTGTCAAGGAGCCAAGAGCTTTATGAATTGGTATCAGGACTAAAGGCCTCTGGTAGACAAAATGCTACAGTCAAATGGACTGACTCCTTTTTCTACAACCAGGAAGGGATATGAAAAAGAATTCTTGTGTAAATGATTTTAGGATTGGGAGGGGGATGGGAGACGACTATTTTTAAAACTATTTTTTATTTTAGATGTATGAGTGTTTTGTCTGTATATATGTAAGTGGACAACATGCATGTAATAGTCTCAACTTGACTATTTTTTAAAGGAAAAGAAAATTTATGATTACGTATTGAATATCCCACAGATATTCAGTACTGAGAAGGAAAGAACTCAGTGGTTTTTGTTATCTGCCATCCTTCCCCCTCCCTCCCTTTGTGTTTTGATTTTTGGACTTGAGACAGAGTCTTGCTGTGTTAGCCTGGACCTAGCTGTGCAGTCCAGGTGAGCCTTGATCCTTTGGTGATCCTCTTCTGTCTACCAAAGACTTGGTACACGTGTGCTCAGTCATGCCTGTGCCTCATTTTTAAAACTTTCCTTAAAATTGTTCCTCAGTTCAACCAAGGCAAAGCCCATATATTCACTTAGACCTAATGGCATTTAAATTCTGTCTGATGATGGCCTTTTTCTACCCTGGGCTACTGGATCAAGTATTTAGGAAGGTGAGAGGAACCTAAGGAAATTTGGGCTTTGGTAGAAGGCAGAGGAAGGAATGCCTGAGGTTTGACAGATATGGATGACTTGTAGCTCTCAGCAGGAGAGAGGGGCTCTGCCCCATCATATTAGCATTAAAACGTACATAAGAACCTAGTGTTGATACCACTGCATCTGGGCCAGAGGTTTGACATTTTTTCTCTGACTTTGCCAATTATTAGAGTGGGATTCATTCTGCTGAGCCTCACAGATATTTCTATTGCTGTGATAAAATATTCTGACCAAACCCATCTGGAGGAGGAAAGGGTTTATTTCACCTTACAGCTTATATGTAGTTCAGCATGGAGTGGAGCCAGGGCGGGGGCTCGGCTCAGCACAGCAACCTTGGGGCGGGAGCTGAAGCAGAGAAGACAAAGAAATGCTACTTACTGATTGACGCTTGCCTTCTTATACAACCGAGGACCACCTACCCAGATGGCACCGCCCACAGTGGGCTGTTTCTCCCCTTCTCCCGCCCCGACTCAACAATCAACGTGGCTCAGAAACAAGTCCAGAGAACTGGCTCATTGAGGTTCTCTCTTCCTAGGTGTGTCAAGTTGACAACCGGAGCTGCCCACACGATAGGCCTAGGGCAAAAACAAAACCAAGTATCTTTAATTGACTTGGGGACAAAACAAAAACAACCCACGAGGCCTCGCCCTAAAGTCGGGGTGTGGTATTTTGAGAGGACCATCCCAGGCACCGTGGTATGAAGCGGACGTTTGTATGGCCTGCAGGCCGGGGTCTCCCAGGCCTGTCTGGGAGCTGTTCTTTTCTTGAAACGCTGGTCGGTCAGGGAGAGCCTGCTCGAGCATAGGGCCGCGCAGAAGATGAGGGGGTACTTGACACAGAGGGGAGGAAACAAGGTTCAAAGGATGGCGAGCAGGAGAGCTAAAGAAAGGCGGAGGAGAGGCGCGCTTGCTTGGTTGGCCCCGGCAGGGGAGTGGAGCTCTGCAGAGCGCAGGGTGGCTTGGGTTCGAAATGTCCCGGAGCACCAGAGACCCGGGCCGAGAAAATTAGTAACAGGAAAAGGGAAAACTAAAGAAAAGTGCATACATGGAGAGATTCCTGTACAGCGTGTCTGACGAGTAGCTTCTATTGCCCTCTTAGCGCAGCAGGCAGCGCGTCAGTCTCATAATCTGAAGGTCCTGAGTTCGAGCCTCAGAGAGGGCAGCCTTTTGCTAGCAGAGCTCTTTAAAAGGACGTGAAATTTGGCCCCTTTTAGAAAGTGGCCCCTTTTAGAAATAAGGTCAGCAAAAGACAAGTTCCCAGAAATTCTGAGGCCCCTCGAGGCCGTGGTTGCTCCTTTTTTGAGGTGACAGTACAGAGGACCGACCTATCAGCGCCTTCCACGCGTCTGGCAAGTCTGAAGACTTCTTTGCCTTTATTTGGTCCTAGCTCCGCCTTTGGGTTTGGAGTCTCCAGGGGCCCTAAATGTAAGACCTGAAAGCACCAGAAGAAGACAAGGGAAACCTTTCAAGATACAGGTGTACACAATGATTTTGATTATTTATTTATTTACTTACTTGCTTTATTTTTGAGACAATCTCACTGTGTAGCTCTGACTGACCTGCAACTCATCGAGATCCACCTGCCTCTGCCTCCCGAGTGTGCTACCATGCCGGGAAATATGATTTTAAAAAAAGGGAAGAGTTCTGAAAATAGAGGCAAGAAAATCAAAAATTAAAAATAGTATTGTGTGAAGCTAAGACCCCCTCTGCAGAGAGCCAGTGACATCCTGTAAGCTGGGAGGAAAATACTTGCAAACTATTCATCTGACAAGACATCTCTCTTCAGAGTATATAAGGAACCCAGAACATTAAGCAACAAAACAGACCCAATCCCCTTTTTTAAAATGAACAAACGACCTCAATAAACACTCCATAAAAGATATACAAATGGCCAAGATACATTACAAATACTGAATGTTACTGGTCATCAAGGAGATTCAAATAAAAACCACAGTGAGATATCACTGGTTAGAATGGGGACAATCAAAGAGACAGAAGTTAACATATCTGCTGAGGAAGTGGAGGGAAATCTTTTTTTTTTAATGTATTATTTATTTTGTGCATGCATGTTTTGCCTACATGTGTGTAAGTGCACTTGTGCCATGCAATGAATGCTTGTGGAAGACAGAAGAGGATGGAACTGGAGTTATGTGCTGTTTTAGTTACCATGTGGGTACTGGGACTCAAACCCAGGTCTTCTGCAAGAACAGCCAGTGCTCTTAACTGCTGAGCCATCTCTCCAGCCCTCAAAAACTTCCACAGTGTTTGTGGGAATATAAATTAATACAGCCAATGTGGAAACAATATGGAAGGTTTTCAAAAAACTAAAAACAGAACTAGCATAAGATCCAGTCAACACATTTCTAGGTTTGTCATTGTCACCACCACCCCTACTGGTTTCCACGCATTCTGTAATAGATGTTAAGGCCTACTGAGTCAAGTTTGTGTCTCCTGAGGTCCCCCAGTGTGAATTCATCCACTGGTACCTGGTCAACCTCTCTAGTGTTACTCCCTTAAAGATAACCAGTTCTCCCTCGCCTAGCAGTGATCAGTTGCCAATAGTTCCTCAGCTAAGATTGGGGCTTCTTATCCGTTTCCCCACTTCTATGCTGGGTTTTTGTCTGGTTTGAGATTACATGGGACTTGTGCATGCTGTCACCATTGCTGTAAGTGCATATAAGCAAGTTCCCGGAAGCCTGGAAAACTGTTTCCTTGTGGTCATTCATCACCCCTGGCTTTTACAGTCTTTTTAAATCCCTCTTCTGAAATGGCCCTTGAGCCCTAGGTGATAGAGGTTTAATATAGGAGTCCTGTCTAGGGACATACATTCTGCAGTCTCTTATTCTCAACATTTTGGGCATTTGTGGCCTTCTGTGTTAATTACCATCTGTTGCATGAGAAATCTTCACTGGTGAGAGTAGAGAGATGCATTAATACTCCCTCTGCCCCCATGCCCCTATGTTCTGTCAGCCTTAGGTGTTCTGTGGTAGATGGTTACTTATGACTGGGCACATCACAGGCACTTATCTCTGTTTGGCCAGTTGTGGAACTCTATAATAGTCAATATCTGTTGCAAAAAGAAGCTTCTTTGATGAGTAGTAAGAGGTACACTTGTCCGGCTTGCCTGGAGGTCTCTGGCCAGACCAGGAGAAGGGAACCTAGGCCCAAGGTGGGGATGAGGATAGTGTTGGGAGGGTCTAAGTAGCTAAGCAGAATACACTGTTCTTTCAGAGTATCTCAGTTGGGTTCCCGGCACCAATGTCCAAGAGTTTATAATCACTTGTAGCTACAGCTCCAGGGGAATCCAGTGCTCTCTTCTGGCCTCTACAGGCAACTGCACTCACATGTACATGCACACACAGGTCACTGAAAGTAAAATAAATCTTAAACAAGAAAAATACAAAATAAATGATTCTTTTCTTTGTTTTTGGTGCTATGGATCAAACCCATAGTCTAAGTATTGTAAGCAAGTACTGCACTCCTGAGGAACATCTCCAATTTGGGATTAACTTTCAAGATGTTCACTTATTCCTATTCATTACAAATGATGTTCTTCACGTACAATACAGTTCTTCAGTTCATACCAATTATGTTTCATACTTTTTTCAAATTGTTTTTCTCAGAATAAAGTTTATATCACAAGAAAGGCTGGGAAATGCTAACATTCTTGTTCTGGTTTGCTTCTCCATTGGTGCGATAGAAGACAGTGTTGGATCCTCTGGAACTGGAGTTAGGGATGGTTGTTAGTTGCCATGTGGTGCTGAACCCTAGGTCTGGTGCAAGAGCAGTCAGTGCTCTTAACTACTGAGCTATATCTCCAGCCCCTTATTTTTTCTTTTGAAAAAAATGTTGCTCCCTGAATCTATACTCCTGGATACATATGAAGCAACAGCAGTTCCACAAAATTGAATTGATAGCATCTTTTACATGTCTCCTAAAAGGCTACACACACATACACACACACACACACACACACACATACACATGCACATCCATACACATACATGCAGACATCCATACACATACACACACACATACAGTATTCCCATTCTGATAGTGGACATGTTTATGTATGTCCTATTTGCATCCTGTTTACACACATCATTTGCTCAATAAGGCCTTTGCCTTTCACCAAACAAAAAATACATAAAAAATCATCTACCTCCAACATCTACCTATGTACAGTGAAAATGTGTGCATGCATCTGTGTGCACCTGTTGGCATGTGTGCTGTAAGAATGGGGTGAAGAGGAGAATGTATTTATTTTTCTTGACAGGGTCTCCCTAGTTCCAGCCCCCCTGGAAGTCACTATGTGGACCAGGCTGGCCTCAGTCTCCCAGAGGTCTGCCTGCCTCTGCCTCCTGAGGGCTGGGATTAAAGGTGTGAGTCACCACACGTGATTTCTTTTATTTTTTAAAATTACAAGTTTGTGTGTGAGTGTTTGGTGTGGGTTTTTGCACAAGAATTCAGATGCCCTTGGAGGTCAGAAGATGGCGTCAGATCCCCTGGAGCTGGTTATAGGAGGTTGTGAACCACCTGACATGGGCCCTGGGACTCAAACTTGGATCGTCTTTGAAAGCTGTGTGCACTCTTAACTGCTAAGCCCTCTGGGCATCTCTTTAATGCTGACTGGTTTATTCTCTGTGTCAGACCCACTTCATGACACTTTGCTTGTAATTTTTCTCTATTCTTTTTTATTTAGTAACTTCAAAGCCAAACTTGAGACCTCACAGCACTGAGCTCCTTAGGCAATGCAGCCAGATCAACTTCCTTTCAAACATCTGCAACTCCTTAAGTACCTCAAAGGCCCATAGCTTTAGACTTATTTTTTTAAATGTATGTACAGTTTGCAGTGGGCTAGCAAAACAAAAGTGTGTAGTTCTGGGAAACAAAAGGTCATGTAGGCCACCTCAAAAGCCACCTGCTAGAACTTATGAAGGACGTGGTCTTCAGGTGAAAGATAATTAATGCCATAGAAGGAGAATAAAGTGCTTAGTAACAGCAGGATGGTTTTAATTGCCTGGAGACCAGATTATGGTTTAGAGGAGGGCCATTCTATGAGCTTGCTGGTTTTGCTAGTGGTGGCTGAGGAGCACTTCACAGATTCAGGAATTCGATTGAAATCAGAGTGACCTCAGAAGAGACAATGAAACATCATGTAACAAATCGACTACTGGGGTCCTGGTAGTAGCCTAAAGGACTCTGAGGATGGAGGGAAGAAAACTCCTTTCCAGAGTGATCAGTTTCATCATCAATGTTACTAGCATTGCAGAGTACTTGTTACATCATATTAAAGTTACTATCTAGGCATCATCAACTCAGCATTGCTAGCATGGACTCCAATTTATGCGGACATTTTGAAATTTGCTTTATTTTGCATCACAAAGAGACTGGATTTCTTTATATTTGGGTTTAGTTGTTTGCTGATGTTCATTTAAAAATTTTTATTTATTTTTATTTTAATTTTATGTGTATGAGTGTGTTGTCTGCATGTGTGTAAGTGGACCCGTGTTGTGCCAGAAGAGGGCATTGGATCCCTTGCAACTGAAATTTCAGATGGTTGTTAGTTGCCATGTGGGTGCTGGGAACTGAACCCGGGTCCTCTGGAAAAGTTGCCTCTTAACTGCTGAGCATCTCTCCAGTCTCTTTATTACTTTCAGTGCTGGGCAGGCACTTTACCCAGCTCTGTTTATTCTCTTGATCTCTGCCATGTAATTCCACTGCTCAGTTCACCCAGGCTACTGCAACAAATACCATACCCCTGGCAGTTTGTAAACAATGGAATTTATTTTGAGGTTCTGCAGATTGGGAAGTTTAAAGTGAAGGTACCCTCGGCTTGTTTTCTGAAGAAGGTTTTTCTTCTGCTGTGGCAATACAGTCTTCTTTCTGTGATTTCACATGGTGGAGGGAGAAACTAGGTCTCTGCTCTAGGAGGTACTGATCTCATGAAGGCAGAGCCCTCACGATCTGCCCACCTCCCAAAGGTGCCACCATCATGTACCAGTAGCTTGGTTAGGATTTCAAGCGGTGAATTTTGGACGGATGTAGCATGGCGTTACTCCTTCCAGCTGGAACTGGTCAGAACTAAAGCTTTGGCTCATGCCTGAAATCTCAGTACTGCCAGAGGCAGGAGGACTGAGTCTGAGATCAGCCTGGGCAACACAGTGAAGCCCTGTCTTCAAAGAACCAGTAGGCAAGTGTTGGGGTCCCTGTACTCCAGGCCATCCCGAAGGGGAGGAAGGGTCTCCAAGGGGGAGGAGCGGGGAGCGGCACGGAATCAACAAACAGACTCCGGGAGCTGGATGGGGAGCTGGGTGAGAAGCATCCGGGAGGTGAGCCACAGCCAAACTCAAACTCAGTTTATTCAAAAGTACACAGAGTTATATGAGTTTGGTTAGCCAATCGCCTTATGGGGTGTTTTTCCGACTGCAAATTGCCAATAGCAATTTGTCCCCAGGTAGATCATCTCAGTGCAAGTTCTTTCCAGATGCTCGGCAGAAGCTGGTGTGGCCAGAGCAGCGTGCACTGGCAGAAGCCACTCTGGCAGAAGCCATTCCTCTATTCCTCATAGAAGGTGACCTGGCTAAGGCCCACACTGCATTATGCCATTCAGGTAAGTAAAAAATGAATTGGATCACAAACTGTTGAAATAAGTTTCTATATTTATTGATATTCTTTACCTGTTTTTATTTCCTTTATTTATTTATTATTCCCTGTTATTTGATAAATTCGAATTTTTCCCTATCAATAAGGTTGTAGTGTAATCTTATACTTAAAACAATTTTGCCATTTCCATTTGTTTCTGGGCCATCTGTACATTTTATATCCTGTTTGCATTTCTTCACTGTTCCATTGAAGTTTGTCAGTTAAGTGTGAGATTTCCTAAAACCTAAAGGTTGGCATGACTGTCAATTAAACTCAGTAAAAATCTATTTAAAAATTTATAATTTTCTCTGTATTTAGAGATTTCAAAATATAGATTTGGGACTAGAGAGATGATTCAGTGGTTAAGAGTACTTTCTGTTCTTGCAGAGGACCTGAGTTGAAATTCCAATACCCACATTGGGTGGCTCACAAAAACATGTAACTCCAGCTCCAGGGGATCTGACACCCTCTTCTGGCATCTACATGCACGTGGCATACACACATACATATAAATGAAATAAAATCTTAAGAATAAGACAAACAAATCACATTGTGGCAATTTCTGGTTCATTTTTCACAGTGATAAAAATCAACAAAAATTTATTTTTCTCCTTTTGCTCTATAATCAGTTTACCAACAAATTATGTTGGTTTTATCTCCAAGCTACGCACAGATTCGAGAACACTTCATTCCTGCTGGTGCCATCATGAACTGGCACATCATTATTTTTCTCTGAAGTTCCTTCTCTGCAGCTGCAGTGTCTCCCATGTAATAGTTTCCTTCACCTTCTCCTCCTCCTCCTCCTCCTCCTTTTTTTTTTTCTTTTTTGAGATAGAGTCTCCTTGTAACCCCAGCTGGTCTAGAACTTACTATGTAGATGGGGCTGGCCTTGAACTCACAGAGATTCACCTGTCTCTGCTTCCCGAGTGCTGGGATTAAAGGCGTGTGCCACCATGCCCAGCTCCACATAATATCTTTTGAAAATAAAAAAATGGAAAACCTTACTAACTAGAAAGCATATCACAAATTTTTGCATTTATACAATTTAATGTATTCCTTTATCCAGCTCTGAACCCTGTGAGCTGCAGTAATGTTTAGCAAGGCAAAATATGTTCATGAGTGCAATAGTGGCACAAATGTTATGGAGTAACCAACCATTTCCCACCTGGACTTAAAGCCTTCTCCACAGGAGGAAACACATTCCTGATACTGCAAATCTGGCTGAGATCCAATGGTTGGAGAACTCACAGGCCCCAAGGGTGATCTTAGAACTGTTATTTTGCTAAATGGAGATAGTATCAAACTGCCCTCTAAATTCCTCTCTCACTTTAGATTAGTGCAAGTCTCAGACCTCATCGGAGGAGTGTCTTTGTGCAGTGGATGGTGGCTAATGCAGAAACTGACAGCTGGTCAAAGCAGGGAAAATACGTGACTGTGGGGTGCTCACCATGAATGGAACATCTGCTTCACACCCCTCCTCAAGAAGGAGAGGAGGGTGCACCAGTGGTGGGGAGAGTCCCAGAGAGCAAAGACACAGCTTGAGGTGGACTAGAGTGAGGCCAGAGCTCCAGGATGGCTGACAGCCTTTAAATTCCCTTTATAGTCTGTGGGCAGGGGAGGAAATGTAAATCAATTTTTATTGTTTTAATCTGCTGCCTTCTGCATTATTGGCTCTCAGAAAGTGAAACTTGAGGATTCAGTTCCCGCCTCTGCTCACTAGCTTCCATAGTGAGAGGCAGACTGCTTTGGGATTCCAGCTACATCTTCAACAACAATGGGGTCTCTTCAGACTCCCTGGTAAGTCATGGAACAAGGGTGACGATGGGTGCCTAAGCCAGTTTGGCTCCTGGAAAAAGGCTTTTGTGGCCTCTGGCTTAGGGTTCCCTTTCTGTTCTATTTTGTTTGTCTGGTTTATTTCAGACCTCCAACTGTTAGAATGGTGGCACAGCCTGCATGTCTGGGAACAGCCCCTTAGGGTATGTCTTGGCAAATTGGTCTGACTAAGAAATATATGAAAAAAAAAAAAAAAAAAAAAGGATAGGGGGCAGGAATGCCCCAAATTTGGTAGAGCACTTACATGAAGCTCTGGGTTCAAGCCTAAGCACTGACTAAACTAGATGTGGTGGCACACACTTGTGATCCAAGCACTTGGGAGGTAGAGGAAAGAAGTTCAGGAATGCAGGGCCAGCTTTGGCTAAATATTGAGTTCAAGGCCACCCTGAGATATATGAGACACTGTCTCAAAAAAGGATTTAAAATTAAAAAAAGAGCAAAGAAAAATAAGGAAAGAAATGATGTGTTACACCATGGTTGCTCTATGCATAGGTATGCTGGATAGTTTTAGCTAGGAGATGAGGCCTCAATTGGGGAATTGCCTCCATTTGACTGGCCTGTGGCCACATTTTGTGGGGTATTCTCTTGATCATTGAGTGAGTTGGGAGGGCACAGCCCACTGTTGGCGGTGCCATCCCTAGGCAGATCACTGTGGGTGGTGCCATCCCTGTGCAGGTTGTTCTGTATAGTATAAGAAAGCAGGCTGAGCATGGGCCCTGGGACAAAGCCAGTGAGCAACGTTCCTCCATGGCCTGTGCTCCAGTTCCTGCCTCCAAGTTCCTGCCTTGAGGTCCCTCAGTAATAAAATGCCACCGGGGAGACATGGGCCAAATAAACCCTTTCTTCCCCAAGTTGGTGTTGGTCAGAGTGTTTTGTCACAGTAATTAAAGGCAAACTACGACAATTGGGTTCTGGGGAGAAATTACCATTAAATGGCTTTCTCAGTTATTGTACTGTTTTGTAATTAGATTATTTTGCCCAGGATCAGAAAGATGAAAGATGTTTCCTTAAAGTCACACAAGTTTCATCCTCTGTCCTTTCGCTTTCATTTAAAGAAATTCTGTCAAACAGATATAGGTTTTCTGCCTTGTTTCTGCTTAAGAACACACTAATGTGATTGATGGTTCTTTTTTCTTTTTGGTCTTTTTGAGACAGAGTTTTCCTACAGCCCCAGCTGGCCTGGAACTCTCTATGTAGACCAGGCAGGCTTTGAACTCATACAGATTCAAGTGCCTCCCAACTGCTGGGATTAAAGGTGTGTGCCATCACACCCTGCAGTGATTGATGATTTCAAGTGTAATTTTGTGTGGCACTGAAAGACTTAATCTGAGCATAACTGAGTAGCCAGCCTGCTCTGAGTTTGGCCTGCCATCCCTGGAGCTGGCGTTTCCCCTGCCAGCCTGTTCTACTGACAGCTTCTCTCTTCTCTTTCTTCCTCTTGGTCCTATAGGAAAAAAAGTATCTGTTCAACACTTCCCCCAGTCCTCAGGCTTTTGTACCCAAACTACAAATACAGAGTTAACACAGAAGACTCTGGGTTCTCTGTTTTCCTCCCCAGTTTTCCTTGCTTATACAAAATGGTTCATTGTCCAAGGTCACTGTTATTGTGGTCAGGTCTTGCTAAATGTGACGTTCTGCATAATTCCCAGACTTTGTGGGACAATGTAAAAATATGTAAAAGAGCCCTCTTTAAAAACCCAAGTAAAGTTTGTAGCAGACAAGAAAGGAATGGTTTTAAAGACAAAGCCAGACTTGGAACAAAAAAGAACTTTCCAGCTTCACAGTATGTGCACAAGTACTCATGATTCCTTACATTTTATCAACTCTTTAAAAATAGTCTGCAAATTTGTTTGTTGTATGTTCTGTCTCATCATGTTAATAAAATAAACTAAAAAGGAGCCAATAATGAGAGAGGGAGGGAGGGAGGGAGGGAGGGGGAAAAAACTGGCTTAAGGGGAAGGTGAGATGCTCAGTAGTTAAAAGCACTGGCTGTTTTTGCAGAGGACCCCAGCACCCATGTGGCGAGAACCACAACCAGCCTTAACTGGGGATTTGATGTTTTCTTCTGAGGTCTGCAGGCATTGCATGACATGGGCGTACTTACATAAATGCCTCAACACACTCATATACATAAAATTAATACAATAATTTTAAAAACTGGCTTAAAGAGAGAAAAGTTCAGTCAGAGTAACTATTAGTGTTTTCTGTTGTTTGTCCTATATTTAGATACTTAGGAAACTGAGACTTAACAAAGTCAAGGTTTATTTCAATTTAAGTCCAATTGGTTTGCTTTACACAGAATTCTAACCATGGCTATTCTAAGTCTCTTGTGGTCCACAGTCTCTAAAGAATGTATGATCATGCTAGCTATGTTCTATATTCTCCTTGCAAAACTTTGTAGCTCTTATCTGTTGAGATTCTGCTGAAGTCTTACTCCTAATAAAAATCCTGAGCAGTACCTTTTAAGATTCTAGGACTTCCCCCACAGGACAAATGAGAGTAAATTCAAGAATGGACTCCAGTTGGGCCTGACCTACAAGCAACCCCTTCTCTGCCTGCCTTTTAGACACTTAAAATTGGCCATGAAGATCTGTACTCCTTGATATCTGCCATCTGCTCCCCACCAAGTGAGGGAGCTCATCCTGACAATGGAGTAGTTGAAACCAATATATCAGTTGGTTAATCAGCGATGTTGTTAGAGAAAAACTGTTCAGATATAAGAAAAGTTGTCAGAATCAAAATGAACTCATGTTGGGCATGGTGCCCTGCTGAAAACAGTGCCCCTTGGGGAGCTCAGACAGGAGGACCGTGAGCTCAAGGCTAGCCTAGGTTATCTAGTGGGACCCTGTCTTAAGGCCAATAACAAAAAATGGAGTCATTTGTGCCAGTAAGTAATCCCACAATGTAACAGAAAATTTTCCTTCCTCCCTTCCTCCCTCCCTCCCTCCCTCCCTCTCTCCTTTCCTCCCTTTCTTCCTCTCTCTTCCTTTTTTTGGTCTTTTGCAGATAGGGTCTCCTGTAGCCCCAGCTGGCCTGGAACTTGCTATGTAGACCAGGCCAGCCTTGATCTCACAGAGATCTAACTGCCTCTGCCTCCAAGTGCTGTGGTTGAAGGTGTGTACCACCACACTCGGCTAAAATGAAAAACATTTCTTCCCCATGTCACCTGACACTAACTGAATGTCTGATTTTGGCTCCTACCTCACCTTCATCTAATATGATATAGGAATATTTCAAAAACTCATAGTACATCATGATCGCTTGCTGTTATATGTGGTGTGCTCTGGTATGCAAGGCTATGTGCTGGAGAATTCCCTCATTGGCAAAAGCCCATGCTGACCATCAACTGGGTGCATGGTAATGGAATGCCATCCTCCATGTGATACAGATCTTGAGTTACCACTGGGGAATGATAAGGGACAAGAGGGGAAAAGTCCCATTTTCTTACACTTTCTGTATTATAAAGATACATTTGTACTTATATTGTAGAAAGGAATCTGCACATCCATGTCACTAACAGTCTAGCATGCACACACTAGCAGTGGTTGGTTTGTTCCGAGTTTACACAGCCCCAGCCCCAGCCCCAGCCCCAGCCCAGATACTCCTAGATGAGAACAAGGTTGATACCAGCAGAAACTAACCTAACTCGGTTAAAAAGCGCCTGAATGCAAAATTTCCACAGAATGAGACAGGCAGATATTACAAGTCTCAGGAATGAGGCTGAAAACTTACCAGAGGGGCAAGACCAGGCTCAGAATGATGGACTGCCCCTTGGTCTGTCTCTTCCTTCTCCCTATGTAATCTGCTGGCTGGGGATGCCACCTCACACAGCTTTTACTGTATTAATCTGCTGCCAAGCCCATTGTTAAGCCCATTGCTTTCTCTTTGTCTGTTTGAAGGGTTGGTCCTCAGTCACGGCTGAGTAGAAGGGTCTCGTTATTTTATCTGAGCCTGGGATCCAGAGTTGGCAATATCCTGCTGCTTTTTGGTCTGGGGTCTGAAGAACGACTTCCTTCAGGGCTGCACTAAGGGTCCTTCGACCTTGAGAGACTTTGTACCCCAAGTAGGAGACTTATAACTGGCAAAGTTGGGCTTGCTTCATGGAGAAAGTGCACCTCAAGGCCTAGAGCAGCTGAAGCAGGTCTCGGGAGTGTCTCACATGCAGGTGGCTGGGTCAGCAGCAGCTAACAGGAGATCATTCATATACCAGAGTAGTGTTGAGTCAGGGTGAGAGGCTCTGAAGCTTGTCAAGTTCTTTTGAAGGGCTTCCCCAAACAGTGTGGGGGAATTTTGAACAAAGGCCAAATGTAGAGCTTGGGTGTTCCTTGGGGCGAGAGGATCAAAAGGAATCCTTTGGCCCCTGAAGAACATCAGTGGTTTTGGTAGATTTGTGGGCTTTTGGCTGTCCCCTGATTTCCATTAGAAGAAAAGTGTACTGATGCTGAGGAGCAGTCAAGACCTGAGACGCTTCAGAAAACAGGGGAGTGACCAGATGCAGGGCCCCCATGGCCCTGCGCCCATCCTGAGGTCCAATGTGGGACCTGGATCCTCTGGTCACTGACTGCAGCCAGGGGCAGTAGGGCGAAGGAGGCCCTCAGCCCTTGGAGGGAGAGAAGAGAGAAACCCAGTGTAGCATACACGAGGGTGTGAGACAGACAGCAGAGCCCTCATTCCAGAAAGGTGTGTGGTGGGCATCTTTTCAAGGTACCTAGAGGTAACAACAGGGAGGTTCCTGTGACCACCCCAGCCACAGGGCCTGCGAGTCCTCCCTTGGGGCCCCTTACAGGACTGGGGCTCAGGGCAGAAGGCAGATGGGGAGGAGGGCTGCAGTTTGGCAGAACACCTGCACACATTCATAGCATCTTGGGTAAGTAACACAGCCCTAAGTAATTCGCACTGAGGGAGACACTTCAGAACCCTCTTTCACAGTACAGCTGGGGGTGGTTGGGGGGCATTGATCTTCCTGCTATAGACAAGGGTGGCAGGTATCCTGGCCCCATGGAGAAAGGTTACGCACAGCTCTCTTGAAGTTTAGGGTGCTCATCCAGGAGCCCATAAAAACATTATAACTTCACAACAACCTTAAGTCAGGACTCTAGGGACAAGCACTCCCAGGAGACAGAGATGCAGTCTCAGTAGCTTTTGAACAACCATAGGATAAAGAAGGAAAGACCCTGAAGCTCACTGCATCCCACCAGCATTAGCAATTACTCGGTGTTTTCATTTTAATAGTCCCCAGGTCCATGGACGGGAAGTGTGAGGAGGATGGAAGGGAAGGGACAGGGTGCTCTGAGGTCTGTCATGTCATTCCATTTTATGACTTTTTATTAGTCTACCCTGTGAGTCCTGATCAGGCCAGTAGGACTACTAGGTAAGAACATCTCTGATTAAGAACAGATGAAAGCATCCAGCGAGCCCCCCCCCCCCGCCCCGTCCCCCAGATCAGAAGATGGGGGCAAGTCAGAAGAGAGCCCTGGATGCCGCGGCACTGGAGTTAGAGACGGTTGTTAGCGCCAGCCACTAAATGTGTAATCTTGTAATCTCTGTTTACAGGAGCTGTTAGTGTCCTCACTTGGGCTGTGGCAGCCCTAATACGGTAGACTTGGCTACCCATCTTCAATATATCAATTAAAGAGACCCCTGATGAAACCTTGAGATTTAAGTGGTCACATTGGGAAGAAGAACGAATAAGAATCCAGTAACTCCCTAGTGAAATCTCCTTCCTGGAGACAGACCTTCCCTCTGGCTGGCACTGGCCTTTTCCTTTTCCTTTTCCTAGTATAGGACTCCTGGGGTCTGTTGTCTCAGTGATCTGATAGCTGAAGGTGGGGGAGGGAGAGGGACCGAGTGTCTCTTTTTAGAGTATCTTGGCTCCTGTGATCACGTTTGAGTTTCCCCTGACAGTCAACACAAGTTGTTCAATTTTTGTTTTGACTAAATAAAATAACAGAAACAAAGTGATTGGAATTGTGTTTGGCCTATATCACACCCCAAAAAGTCAGTAAGTTATTTAAATATTAGAATGACCGTGGTGGGATATTTTGCCTTATAAGATTTTGTTTAAAGCGAACTTGTAAACAACAAGCTACAGCAGGTCTGCAAGAGAATTCCAGAAACATGACTACAGTACCCTGGTGACGCTGTCCTCGGTCCCTGTGCCGGGAACCTCATCCAGTCCAAGTCTCTCCCCAGACCACGGATGCCTCTACTCCTAGCGCTCTTCCTTCGTCCGGGAAGGCTTTTCAAACGTTGTGCATAAACATCTGTATTTAAGTATGCGAGCGCGTGATGTGCGTGTGCGTGTCCGGGGTCCACCGCCCTTACGTGGGCTCCAGGCGGGGAACTCAGGAACTCTTGTCTCCAGGTCGGCGTGTCTGCACTCCGTCTCGCAGGTCCAGAACAGACAAAACCTGCCCGGCCGGAAGCCGGAGGGCGCAGGCGCTCTCGGGCACTCCCGGAGGGCGGGGCCTAGGGGCCACGTGATCCCGGGGGCAGGGCCTGGAATCACGTGACACTTCCTGCCCCTGGGGGTGGGGCCTCGTGGCCGGGAGGTCACGTGCCGGGCGGGGCCGCGGCATCCAGGGTGAGTGCGCTCGCCGGCGGCCTGGTGGCGGGCTTGGGTCCCGCTCTAGGTGCTCAGCGGCCTTGGGGCCCGGCTCTCCTCCCCGGAAGTGAGGGCTGAACCTGCCGCCGCGCCGAGCTGCCCCGGAAGCCCGGCTCTCGTGTCCGGCTACCGGAAGTGCCGCCCGCGGCGGGCTCGGCGGGCCGGGTAAGCGCGGGGCGGGACGGGAGGGCCTGCGGCCGGGCGGGGCGGGGCGGGGCTCCTGTGTCGGCGCTCCGGGCTTGGGAAGCGGGACAGCTGTGGGTGCGCCCTGGAGGCCCGCGGCGTGGGGTCCCTCTCCTGTCCGCTCCGGGTCGGTCCCCTCTCTTCCCCGTCTCCCCTCCCCGCCTGCCTCCCTCTCTTCCTGGCCTGCCCCCTCCCCTCCTGTCCCTCTCCCCTTCTGCCCCCTCCCCTCACGACCCCTCTCCTGCTTCCCTTCCCACTTCCCCCCTCCCGCCTCCCTCACCACCTTTCTCCCTCCTCTCCTTCTTTCTTCCCCTCCTCCCCTCCTCCTGCTCTCCTCTTCCCAGACCCAGGATTAGCAAGTTGAAGCTGCGGGAAGCATTCCATAACCACTTATTTTTAGGGTCCAAGTTCTATGGAACTTTGTATCACGTGCACCCTACAGTTTTTAGTGTGGAAAAATAGAGCCTTGACCTTATTAGCTCAAGTAGTGTTGTACCTGGGTGCTAGCTGCCTGTCATCCCAGGGCTTGGGAGGTGGAGGCAGGAGGTCAAAGCCAGTTTGAGCTCCTGGGGACCGTGTCTCAAGAAACAAAATATAATCGAAACAGAAGGGGGTTCTTGCAGCAGGCTCTAAGGACACCTGAGCCGATGTGGTCGAAGGGCGCGGTCTGACAGTTTGTGGCACAGTATTTAAGTGGCCTGCTGTTGAAACTTTGTAAGCATCATAAAGTCATCTTCCACACTGTTGCTCTTTCCTTCCTCTAGGAGAAGAGTTCAATGTTGTCAGTAGTTCTGGACTAGAGACCTTTTGGCGCCCAAGGAAATTAGTCTTGATGTGGTAAGTGGCATGCCAGGCTCTTTGTAAATGCGGATTTTGGAGTAGGCATAGGCAGGAAGGATGGGAAAAGGGAATGGCCCTTAGCTGCTGGCATCACGGTGATAAGCTGGGCGCTCTCCTCCAGAAGTTCCTTCTACTCTTCCACTAAGCATGTGTATTCACAGCAGGCTTGCAACAGTTACTTCTCTTCATTTACCACACAAAGGAGCCAGCCTGCCCAATATTCAAGTAGCTCTGGGGCCAGAAGATGGCTATTTAAACCCTGGCCTTATTACTTAACTACCTGTGAGATCTTGAGGGATTAGCTAACTGCTTTATGCAGCCTATTTTCTGTCTGTAAGATGCAGATATGTTAACAGCTGCTTTACAGGGACCCTGTGAAGGTTAAGTGACATCATCCATGTCATCATTGAAAAGTAAGTGAGATAATCCCTATACATATTTACTATGTGTGGCTGTCCTGTATGTCCTTTGAGAAATCTTGGCTCTGAAGTCCTGTGAAGCTTGTCTACTTGAGCTTCTGTTTTCTCTTTTTTTTGTGATGTGCAGTCTGACCTTGCACATGAAAAAACAGCCCTAGTCTCTTCCCAGAATGGGGTAAGGGATGCATCCTCTGTTGCCAACATTTGGAAGATGTTTGGGGTTGCCTAATGTACCAGTCAAAGCTGTTTGAACAAAGGACGACAATGGCCCATTTTTGTTTGGGGTGTGTGTGTGTGTGTGGTGGAGCAGATATATTTTAAAGGTTATAGGTGTGCAGTAATCAAGAGACTAAGTCCTAACCCTAGTATAAGCATTATATCCTAGTAGGCGAACACTGCACATAGGAATTATTTCAGAGTTGGATGGTGATGTGTCATACTGGGAGAAGTGTGCAAAGGGATGTGAACTGTTGTGGATAAGAAATCAAGGGAGCTACTTCCGAGGCAGTAAATCCCACTTTGCTACTTGAATCCAACAGTGGAGAAAGTAGAGCTGCAGCATTCTAGGCAGAAGGAACAGTATAAACCTTTTGATGTGCCTGTGAGACTGAGGATGGCAGAATTTCCCTGTGATGTAGGGCAGTAAAAACTGGCCTACTTGTGGTTGGAAACAGTATTTTGAACTAGGGAAGAATCGGTCTCTTTTGAAGTTTGACTATCAAACTGTGTTTTGTTTGAATAGGGCAATTCTTTATTTAAAATTGTTTTCTTTCCTTATACACCCATTCTTTCTTGACTGTTGAGGGCAAGTGTGCGCTTTGAGCTGTTGGCCAACTGGAACAATCTGATTCATTTGCCAGGCTGTGAGTAAACTCAGAATGAATACTTTATTTCCAGGGTGTTCTTTTGAGCTTAATAGTAACACACATTTTAAAAGACAAAATTGCCATGATTCTACTGTCTTCTGCCAGCTCAGGATATGTGCGCGTTTCTTGTGACTGAGCCAGAAGTCTGCCTTTTCTTTCTAATACTTCTCTATAAACCTTTTCTAGTTCTGGCATAATTTTCATATTCCTCATTAGCTTGCTGAATTACTTCAGTTGTGGACTTTGAACAAGTCTAAGATGAGAATCAGTTACAGAGGACAGGCTCAGTAAATGTCAGTGTTTCTAGATGTGACAGTGCAGTTCAGAACATATTAAACTTGTCATTTACTGAGCATCTTCTGAGACCCAAGCATTGAGCTAGACCCTCACTCATAGTGACTAGTTCTCCTAGGGATTCAGTCACCTACCTTACTGTCATTGTTTTCATCTATTGGTTTTTATTTTATGTGATGAATGTTTTGCCTGCCTGTGTGTAAGGGCACCCATGTCATGCAGTGCCCGTGGAGGCCAGAATAGGGTGTTGCATCCGTGGAACTGGAGTTACTAAAGGTTGTTAGCCACCATGTAGGTGCTGAGAGTTGAACCCAGGTCCTCTGCAAGAGCAGCCAGTACTCTTTATCTGCTGAACTCTCTCTCCAGCCCCTCTCTGACTGTCTAGTGAAAGGAAGAGTTGAAGCTGAAGGAAGTTATCTTACCCATGTTCCTCAGTTCCAAAGGAGCAGAGGGAATTTGAAGAAAACTCTGGTTTGAGAGATTAAACCTCAGTTTTAACTACCAGAATATACCAACCTTCAGCCACTATGTTTTCAGATACAGCAAACTTAAAAAAACAAAACAAACAAAAACCCTACCAAACCTGCCTAGCATGATGGTGCATGCCTTGTAATCCCAGCACTGGGGAGGCAGAGGCAGGTGGATCTCTATGCGTTTGAGGCCAGCTTAGTCTACATAGTGAGTTCCAGTCCAGCCCAGGAATGCATAGTATGATCTTGTCTCAAAGAAACACAGAAACAAAAACTTGTAATTTTGAAATAATTTCAGACTTTAAAAAGTTATAAAATAGTACAAGGAATGCCTATACACCCATCACTTGTCTTTCCTAAATATTCATGTCACATTGTATATTTGTAATGGTTCTACATGTATAGTCACGTAGATGTATACATGTTTTGAACCATTTAAGTTTAGACTGAGTGTGAATCAAGTCCTAACATCCTATGTTACATGATGAGTTTACTTCTACACATGTAGAGTGCTCCTGGCTGTCTGCTCTTCTCATGAGAAATGAGAAAATAGTTATTCAGATGTCTTTTCTATAGCGTTTCATTCTTCCTAGAACTCTAATGGAGTTTATATTACCAGACCAGTTCTCTAAGAGTTCGGGAGAGAACATTCATGTACCTGTTATCGAATTTCCAGACACAGTTTGAACTTAACCAGCCATTCCACAATGTTGTTTATAGAAGGCGGAGGGAAAAAGTGATTTTGTAGTCCACAAGACTGTCCAGTATCTGTTTAATTGCAGTGTTGTCTTTACGGTAGAACATATTCTAGGACTTTGTTTTTCTTAACCTTGATATTTTTTTGAAGAGTTGTGGGGATTTATTTGGCTTGTCTGACGCTTCCTCCTTAGTAGGTCAGGAATGTGCCATCTTTGGCCCTGTACTTAGTCCCCAGGCTGTGGTTTCTTTGTATCACATTGGAAGGCACATAACTTGTTTTATCTTATTATGGATGTTACCAAAATTTATCTTAGTTCAGGTGCTGTCTTCCAGGTTTCTGTTCTTTAAAGTTGCTCGTTTTATATTAAATGTTGAGGGAGGATAAAAACCTCTTCATTGATGAGATTTTTGTGAGACGTAATGCTTTTCTTTTGATTGGACGTGTGCTTTAAAATGTCCTTTCTCCCTCTCCATTCACTTATTTTATGAGTTGACATTTATAGATTCTTCGGTTAATAATGTGTTACTCTCAGGAGGCTGAGGCAGAAGGATTTGTGTGAGTTCAAGGCCAGCCTGGGCTATATAGCAGGTTCAAGCCAGGTGGGCTACAGAATGAAATACCATGTCTAAAAAAAAAGCCACGGAGTATCAGTGCTAACTGTTAGGTGTGGTGGTGCACACTTGGAATTCAGCTACTTGGGAGTTGAGGCAGGAGGATTACAGCTTCCAAACTAGTTTGGGAAATCTAGGGAAGACCTTTCTCAAATATAAAAAGGTGAGGCCTGTAACTCCTTGGTAAAGTGTTTGCCTGGTTGTGTATAGACCCTGGGTTCAGTCTTCATCGCCATAAAACACTAAAAATCAGAGCACCATTCTTCTGCTTGAGCTCTTCTCTACTTTGGGCCAGTAGGATATTCCGGGGTGATTTGCAAACCATGTCATGAGCCATTTCTCCTTTCATTCCTTTCAGTGAAGACTGGTATCTAGAACCTATTGTCTAGGTGCTTGATAAGTCCTTTACTGTTGGGATTGTATTTCTGTGTTGTCAGATGATATTACTAGAAAAGACATTCACACGAGTATACATGTTTACTTCAGATGCTTTAAACCATGATTGCATTCCCCCCCATTCCAGAGTTCATATTTGTAATCTTTTCTGTATTTGTAATTCCCCCTCTGACTGTGGGTATCTACGTTTCATTATCCACCACACTTTTATGTACCTGTTCAATCCTACACTGAATAGTGTACACCAAGAGGAAAGTTCCTGCTAACTATAGATAGCAATTGCTTTCAGTTGGAGAGGTTGTGCCTGCCTGTAATCCCTACTCTCCCAACACTCTGGGGGCTGAGGCAGGAAGATCAGAGTTCAAGTCCTATCTGGGCTACATAATTAACCTCATTCTAAAAAGATATTTCAAGCTGCGTATGGTGGTGTTCTCCTTTATTCCCAGTACTTGGGAGGCAGAGGCAGGTGGATCTCTGTGAGTTTAAGCCAGGCTAGTCTACATAGTGAGTTCCAGACCAGCTGGGACTACAGGGAGACCTTGTCTCAAAAAGACCAAAAAAAAGTTTAAAATGTAATTGCTTACAGTTCCTACTGTTTTTAGCTTGAGTTTATGTAGTCCCAAGCTGTGTCAGAGAGTTATTTTTCCCTCTTTGTTATTCGTTTGAAATAAACTCATTTGGTTTGTTTTGAAACAAGTTCTCTGTAGCCCTGGTTAGCCTCAAACTTGTGGCAATCCTTCTGCCTCAGCCTCCCAAGTACTGGGTTATAACTGTGAGCATCACGCTTGGCTGTCCTTTGCTTTTGTTTTTGTGTCATTTTACAATCTCCCTCCTCTGCATCCCCTTTTGCTGTGTCAGGGATTGAATTTAGGGCCTCACTTGTGGGACTGCTGAGTCATGTGCCCAGCCCTTGCATTTTGTCTCCTGAATGTATATATATCCAAAAATGTGTTGTTAGGGACCTTGACTCCTTCCCCCTTCACACTAGCTCTGTCTGTCATTTGATCCCACTTTCCCCATCTCTTGATAATCATGTTTATCTTCTCTTAATTTCTCTTTTGTCTGAATGAATAAATACAGGTTACAGTTTTTAATTTCTGCTTTCTAACATGAAATATAGCACTTTTGTACACTTGTTACAGCTTGGGCTGAAGAGATAGCTCAGTGGTTAAGAGAGCTTCCACTCTTCCAGAAGACTTGAGTTTTGTTCCCTGTATCCTGATCAGATGGTTGACAATGCCTGTTATTCCGGCTCTAGGGGACCTGACACCCTCTTCCGGCCTCTGTGAACACCATGCTTGCTCCATAAGCTTGGGGACAGAAGTTCAAATCCCAGCACTGTAACAAGCCAGGAATCCTGCAAGTGTCTGTATCCCCAGCTGTGTGGGGCAAAGATGGGAGAGTCACTGGGGAATGCTAGCTTCAAGCCTTGATGAGAAAATGTGAACCACAGTTTCAGGGAGAGACTCTGTCTCAGAAGGAAGAGTGATGAGGAGGATGCTTGAATCTTCTGGCCTGCAGTGCGTGTGAGTAGGCATACACATCCGTACACACCACATGTACATGTAAATTCTTAGACAACTACATACACAAATCTTTAAAAAGTTAGTCATACCCAGAATCATACAGAGTTTCTGCTATGCTGTATTTATATGTAGGAATTTATTTTTTATATTTAGATCTATAATGGATTTTAAAAATTTGTCTGAAAAATAAAAACTATGAATTTGTAAAACATGCTTGGTACCACACACACACATATGCACACCTCCACACCAAGTTTCCACACTTAAAATCTTCTTGCTTAGCTGGTTGTACACACTCAGACACTTAGCTCTTGGAGGCTGAGCCAGGATCATAATGTCAGGGCTGGATGGTGCTGCTCATTAAGGCCAATTTCAGGGTTCAGAGCACAGGAAGCAACTGACTCAGTTTTCCCGTAACAGTGCTGTCAACTGTAGTCACCATGATTGTAGTAGGTCCTTGGAACTTGGTCTTTCTTAACTGAAGTTTGTGTGCATAGAACACACCCATCTTCCTGCTACCCCTGCCACTCCCGTCCCCTAGCCTGTGCCCTGTCAGGCACCACATACTCTCAGGGAGAGAGTGCGCAGTGCACTCTTGGCATGCTGTGGTTGTTTTGTTCCTACCTCCTCTTCCCTCCAGTTTTTTGAAACAAAGCCAGGCTAGTCTTGTACCGGCTGTGTGGCAGAAGATGGCTTTGAACTCCACCTCCTCCTTCTCCTTCTCCTCCTCTGTTTGCCTCCCAAGTGCCGTTAGCCCCAACACTGGCTCTTGTTCCTGAGGGTTCCTCCACATTGTACATGTAAGATTTGCTGTATGGCTGAAGTATGTCTGTTGTCTTCGCTGTGTGCCTCACGTTTACCCAGCTGTAACTGAGGTGTTCAGACACTTTCTCTTTTTGCATCTGGATTTTCATTTTTGAAGACTTGTTTCTGCACTGATTTTCCTGAACCTTGTTGAAGATGAGCTAATCTTTATGTGGATACACTTTGTGCCTCTTTGTGCCTGTCCATTGGCCTGCCTATTGCCTCTTGTCAGTGCTTCACTGTCTGATGACTGGGGACCTGAAGTAAGTCTTGAAGCTGGTATTGTCAGTTTGTCAACCTGGGTTTTTTCTTTCATTATTACTTAGATTGTAGCATTGGTTCTCTCCAGGGCTTCCTAGTTATACTGCCATACTCTTTTCTTTTCTTCTTCAATCCTGTAACTGATTCATGTCATCTAACTGCATCAGTGAATATTCCAGATCAGTGATTGATGAGAGAAGGGATGGCATACATCCTTACCCTGCTCCTCATCTCAGTGGATATGACTCTAGTTTTCCCTTTTTAAGGTACAGGGTTCAAGATAATAAATACATATTTGACATTAAAGGCAGTATTTGTTAATTTATACTTTCTTCAGTGTTTTCTTAAGAATCCACACTGGCCTCTGTTAGGAGTTTCTGCAGCTTCTAATAGAGATGTGTATAATTTTTCTCTGGGGGTCTGTAAATATGGAGTGTTAATTTAACCAGTTTCCTACTGTTACCCAGTACTATCTTCATGGGTGGTCCCAAGTGTCATAGAACATTGCTGTCGCCATGTGTGCATTTTTGTCAGTGCTTCTCACAGTGACAATGACATTGGGTTCTACACTGTACTTTCCTCACCAGTTTTGATATCAATGTTTTGGTTTACGAAAAGAATCAGGAAATATTTGGTTTTCAGTGTTCTTCAAACATTTTAGTCCCGTGTTGTGTTGTGTCCGTGTCCCATCCCATCCCCACCCCACCCCCCGACCCCCCGCCCTGCTTGGTACCTGCTCTGGCACTGAGCTGCATGGCCAGCATACTGTCCTTTTTGAGACAGGGTCCCAGTAAGTTGCCCTTATTGGCTTTGAACCTGCTCTGTGGCTCAGGTAGGCTTTGAACTCATGATCATCCTGCTTTAAACTCCCAAGTGGCTGGGTAGTAAAAGGCCTTTGCTACCAGGTCAGGCAAAATGCTAGTATATTGATTTATAATTAAATTTGTTTTTCTGTTCTCTAGTTAATTGATTTCCAACTTTATTTTCATCATTTCCTTTGACTTATTTTTTTCTTAGTAGTCAATCTAAAATTTTATTTAATCCTTAATAGTGTTTTTCTTTAGAGTCCTATGACTATGGTTATTGTTTTTAGAACTGAATTGAAATTACAGAAGAAAACTCATTTACCCTTTAAAAAATTTTTTTTTAAATGATTATTTTACAGATGTACTGTCTGCATGTATGTAAGTGTTCCCATCCTGCAATGCCTGTGGAAATCAGAAGAGGGCATCGGATCCCCCTGTAAGTGGAGTTATGGACAGTTGTTAGCCTGCATGTGGGTGCTGGGAATTAAACCCAGGTCCACTGCAGGAGCAGGCAGCGTGCTTAACTACTGAGCATCTCTCCTAGCCCTCATTTGCCCTTTTTAAGGGAAATGTTATGAGCATAAATGGTGTGGTGTAAATGGCTTCTTCTGTCTCCTTGCTCTTGTGTTTTACAGAAAGCTATCAGTCTTGAGAAAATCAAGTTCTCAAGACCGGAAGTAAGTGTTGCTTCCCTCATGTCCAGATTGTTGGTGCACTGCGGTTCCTTCAGCCCTGAAATCAGGCCTTCTCTCTTTCAAACTGCCTCTCCAGAGCAGCTCTCATCCTTTGTGATATGCCAGGTATGGAGAAAAATAGAATTTCAGTGAAAATCCTTTTGGGCACAGCAAATGCTTTTTAAGCACCAGCTGTATACCTAGTATTAATCTGTCTGCTAGGGAAAGAACAGACAAAACAAACATCCTTTCTGTATTTCAACAACAAACTGACCCAGGAATTATGAAGGGCGTTCAAATGTGGCAAGTGCTGTGGAGGTGGCGATGGGTGGACCTGGGGCATTACAGGTAGAGAATGCACAATTTTAGGGTGATCAGAAGAGGTCTCACTGAGAAGTGGCATGTAAAGAATAATGATGGAGACTGCCAGAGCAGCTCCAGTGGGGCTGCTGTGAGGGTTGGGGTGGGAAAGGGAGCTGATGAATAGAACAGAAGTACACAGACCAGCGTTTGCTTTAACAGGACTGCACTGGTTGCAGAATTAGAGTGCTAGGGAGAGCTCTGAATGCCTGGAGTAGGAGGGCTTGTGTAGTGAGGGCTCGTGAGCTTGTTAGGACCTCTGGGAAAGTACCATATTCTGGTGCTTCAAACAACTGAGACTATAAATCCAGGATTCTGAAGGCTAAAACTCCATCAGCACTCCTGGAGATCTCCTTGCTGTTCTCATGTGGACTTCACTGTGGGTGTGCATCTTGCTAACTGTGGGGTCCTCATGTCTCCTTAGAACATCAAGGTTGAGGCCACCCAGATGGCCTCATTTTAGCTTCAGTCATTCTTCAGGATCATATTGCCAAGTCTCTCATATTCTGAGTTAGTAGAGATTAGGGTTGGCGTAGAATTCAGCCCATGACAGGTGAGCCAGCTAGGAAGCCGCAGTAATCCACAGGAGAAATGAGAGTGGTTTCGATGAGGTTGAATTGGTGAGAGGTGGTTGGCTCTGGATTTGTGAATTTTGAAATGAAGCCGACTTGGCAACTTGATTGTGATGTGTAAAGTGAAGGGCACAGGTAGCTCTACTGATTTTACCTGAGGGTGAATTTGCCCAAACCTGAAGTGAGATGTTGGGTGGAGCAAATGGAGAGTTTAGTGTCAGTGTAGGACCTCCACTTACTGTGAGTCAAGAGTGGGTTCTAGGCGTTCAGTTCTGTCACCTCCGCTAAGTAAAGAAGATAGGGCTGTTCTTTGATGCTTTAGCAGGCGAGTTGGCTGTCCAGGGACAAAACATGCTTCTGAGCTTAGTGTATGATTGTTGGTGGTTTTTCTGATAGCTGTTTCCTGGGGCCCTTCAGGCACAGAAAAAAAATTGTGTTTGCAAAGGATACCACCCATTTTGGGCACTGTTTGGAATCCAGTACCCACATGCATGAGTTGACAAGGTGAACTGATATGGCTCACCATCTTGGCAATGAATACATAGAAAAACATTGTCTTGTCAGGAGGATGGGTAATTTTGGGCTAACAGGGTCCATCTGATGAGTATATCATTTCCTAGGGTGCTTCTTGTCACGTGAGCAGAGAATGCTCCTCAGCGTGAGGTTTGTGCTGCCTCATGTCATACACAGCTGACTGGTACAGTGCAGTGCGCTGTAGAGACCGAATGTTGGAAAGACAGGGTGCGGTCACTGTGTTTGGCACAACTGTGTGTTCTGTCTACTTTTCTTCTTTTCTCAAAGACTGTTGGACTTCCCCAACGTGCCTCGCCACTCATCCCCGCTCTATCCCCCATGGTACTAAACTGCATTTCTCACCTGGGTGCCTTTTACCCTTTCAGTTCTTCCTATTTTTCAAACTAAATTTTAAAGCTTTTCCAAGTTGCCATATGAAGTCTTGGTGTCTATGGGTACTTTTCTTACTGATTAAGCTTGTTGCTTATTGCAGTAAGCAAGAACACTGTGCCTTGCATAGGGAAATCATACAAATTGCTGAATGAAAATTAGAAACTAAAGTTGGTAAATGAATGAACTAGAAAGCCAGCTGTCGTTGCACTACCAGGAAGTAAATGTGACCTACCGTGCCTTTGAGATCCCTTGGTTGTGATGTTTTCTCTGAATTCTGTTCCCTCTTACTTTACCAGTGCTCTGAGTTTGGTGAGCTTTAATATTTGCAGCACACTGTGTTCTGTGAGCTTTTACAGTTGCAGTATGCTGTGCTTAGTGAGCTTTGATACTGTTTTCATTTACAAATGTACTTGAGACTCCAGTCCATACTCAGCATCTATGAGAAACTGTGGACTCTCCACAGAAAATTGTAAATAAATGGATCAGCGGTGGTTATGAAGGGTCTGTGGCTACCAAAGGAGTACTTCTGTTCTAAGTTTGAAAACTTACTATGTACCAGGCATTGTCCTAGGTATTAAACAAAAGTAAGTGGTTTGAGAAATACGAGAAGAAAAAAAAAAAATCCCTGTCTATCAGGGCTTCCATTAGGTGGAGAAAAACAACAAAGGAAAGGTGAAAAAGGGCGCTGTGTTTGGGATGGCGGTGTGCTATAATTCAGGGTAAGGTGGCCAGAAACAGCAGTTGAACAGAGATTTAAATGAGGTGAGGGAGAAGCTTTGAAGAGGTGAAAAGGAAAAGTCCTTCTGCAGGGGAGAGACAGTGAGCCTAAAGACCCTGCTTGGGGGTTAACTGGGTGGCTTGAGCCACAGTGGAGATCTGGGTCACCAGTGTGCAGGGAAGGAAGAGGACAGAAGTGAGTCAAGCTGACTGGGGAGCAGTTTCCTAGTGGTTTGTAGGTTTCTAAAGCAGTTTGGGTGGAAGTTAAGGTCCAAGTAATGAGAATAGGTCACAGGAACCTTAGAAGACTAGAGTTGGCAACTGCAGGCAGATACATTTTCTTGTGAGTTTTGATATAAGTGGAACAGTTGGTTTGAGGCTGAGGAGATTGAATTTTTTGTTGGTTGGGTGATTTTTTCTTTCCAGAAGAGAAGATAGCCAGTTTGCTAATTGGAACGATCCAGCAGAATGGGGTAAATTGATAGTAGGGAGAGATGCAGAACCTAGGCAGTGATGCCTTGTGCAGAGGGGTGGGGCCTGTGCCCAGATGAAAGACTTTCTCCATTGAGTGATGCAGTTTGTATCCACAGGAGGAGGGGGAGAGGTGCTTCATCTCCAGCACAGCTGCAGGAGGCTCTCTGAGGGCTGGGAGGAGCACAGGGAAGGGTGCTCATCTCTGCTGTAATGTATGTGCTTTGTGTTGTGCCTGCTTCCATTTTCATGGTGAAATAAGACGAAGAGACATGTTTACATTCTGCACTGAAGGGTGGTGGTGGTGCTGAGTGGAAAAGATGACACAGGACTAAAGGTGTAAAGGGCGTGGAAAGCACTCCCTTTGGCTTGCTCACTGATTAGGAGGCCCGTCTTGATTTCTTAGTTAAAGGAAGAGAATATTTATTTATCATGGTGAGCATGTAGAGGTCAACTTGAGGGAAATCAATCTTCACCTTCCACCATGAAAGTCCAGGGAATTGAATTCAGGTTACACTTGACTGCAGGCACCTTTACTGTGGAACCATCTTGTTAGCCCAGAGCCCTGGTTTTGATGTAACTCAGGTCCATAAAAGCATGAGTTCTTACTGGTGGTTTCTCCTATACAGTGACTGTCATACCTCTGTTAGCAGAGAAGAGAACTTCAGACTGAGCAGCCCTCATCCAGAAGTTTAAAGTTTAGAAAGCTCCTAAATCTGAAGTATTTTGAATGCCAAACTGTTACCATGAAAATTCCACATGACAAAATTTTGTTTCATTCACAAAATTATTAAAAAATACTGTGTGAAGGCTTGCAAGATGGCTCAGCAGGTGAAAATGCATGCTGTGCATGCCTGATGTCTTGAGTTTGGTCCTCAGAATGTGCATAAAAATGGAAAGGGAGAACCTCTGACCTCCATGTGTGCAGGTGGCATGTGTGCAACAGTGATAATGAACCTTCAAAATGTATTAAAATACTGTGTAGACTTTTAGGCTCTGGATACAAGGTGACTATGAAACAGTAATGCCTGCTGTGTGTAGACTCGGCTTCTGGCCCCAGGGTATCTCATACGTAAATATTCTAAAACCTCAAATCCAAAAGACTTGTTCTGCAAGCATTTTGGATAAGAGATCCTCCCACAATCTGGAATCTGTACAGATTCTCACAGAATCTCCCTTCTCTCTCTCTCCTCCCTCTCTCCCTTCCTCCTCTCTTTGCATTTATTAATTTTGCGAGTGTGTGTTTATGTTTGTGGTGGCACACATGCTACATGGCCTGAGTGTGGAGGTCAGAAGACAGTCCCTTCTTTGTGACCACCATGTAGGTTCTGGGAATCGGACTCAGGTGGTCAGGCTTTGTGGCAAGCACCTTCACCCACTGATCCAGCCCTGACAAGGAGTTTCTAGACATCGCAGTCTTTCCTGCAGTGATTGTAGTTTTGAGAATTCTTAGAGACATAATGTTTCTACTTTGTCTCATAGGTTTGGAAATAAATAAGAAATGTATATTTATGATGCTGGAGACTCATAAAACCAAACTGCTAATAAGTGGAAGGCTTGGAACAAGTGCATTTTTGAAGTTACCAAGAAAATGGCCGTGAAAGCCGTGAGGACCAAGAGGACCAAAGGGAGAACATTTAGGAGCGTGCAATAGAAGATGTTCACTCCAGAAGAGGGCTGCAACCAGAGAACTCAAAAAAGAAAGACATATCATGTCTGCCCTCAGAAGGGTAAAAAGATGGTTATTCATGTACACGAGATCACTCAAATAGATAATCAGATATACCAGTGTCTTGCATGTGAGCAGAACTTTGGTGAAAACGTAGCACTTACGTGTGAGAGAGCCCACACTGAAGTAAAGCCCTGTAGATGTGATATGTGTGAGAAAACCTTCGTCCAAAGTTCAGCTCTGAGCTCACACCAGAGGACCCACAGTTACGAGAAGCCATATAAGTGCAGCAGATGTGAGAAGAGCTTTTGGCACCATTTGGCTCTTTCTGGGCATCAGAGAACACATGCAGGCAAAAAATTTTACACATGTGACATTTGTGGCAAGAATTTTGGTCAGAGCTCTGACCTGCTCGTCCACCAACGAAGCCACACAGGCGAGAAACCATATCTGTGTAGTGAGTGCGATAAGTGCTTCAGCCGAAGTACAAACCTCATAAGGCACCGAAGGACTCACACTGGTGAGAAACCATTTAAGTGTCCGGAGTGTGAAAAAGCATTTAGTGGGAAGTCAGATCTCATTAGCCACCAGAGGACTCACACTGGCGAAAGGCCCTACAAATGTAGTAAGTGTGAAAAAAGCTACCGGCACCGTTCAGCCTTCATTGTCCATAAGAGAGTGCATACTGGAGAGAAGCCCTACAAGTGTGGGGCCTGTGAGAAGTGCTTTGGTCAGAAATCAGACCTTATTGTACACCAGAGAGTCCACACAGGTGAGAAGCCGTACAAATGCCTTCAGTGCATGAGAAGCTTCACCCGGAGTGCCAACCTCATTAGGCACCAGGCGACTCACACTCACACCTACAAATGCCTGGAGTACGAGAAAAGCTTCAGTCGCAGCTCAGACCTCATTGTGCATCAGAGGATTCACATGGAAGAAAAGCCACGGCAGTGGTCCACATGTGAGAGTGGCTTTCTCCTAGGCATGGACTTTGTTGCCCAACAGAAAATGAGGACTCAGACCGAGGAGCTGCATTATAAATACAGTGTCTGTGATAAAGGCTTTCATCACAGCCCGGCTCTTCTTCCACATCAGACTGTGCACATTGGGGAGAAATACATCTGCAGTATGAGTGAGAAAGGTCTGGAACTCAGTCCTCCTCATGCATCGGAAACCTCAGAGATGTCTTGACTAAACAGAAAGTTGTGGAAACTGAAAACCTGTATTTACACGTCAGAACTCATTAACCCCAGGTGAATTTCAGCTTTTCCTCAGAGCTCAGACTTCACTGAGGACAGAGTCTGAAGTCTTCAGAACTGTATGAAAAGCTTTACTTAGAGTGGACCGACCTTAATACCTTTATCAGCCACTACAATGAGAAATGCCACAGATGTTCTGGGTTTTGGAAAACCTTTAGTTTGAGCTCAAACTGGGAGCTCACAAGAAGTTTCCCACAGGCAGGAAGCCTTACATGTGTAACACGAAAGTGCTCCAGCAGTGCTCGGCCTTGTCAGTGCCAGAGAGCTCCCTTCAGAGAACAACTGTCTGAATGCCTTGCCTTCACAGTGCTTGAGACAGTGTGTACATCTTGCCCAGGGAGAGATACCAACAATTCTGGAAAAGAGCTTCTAACAGAATCCTGACCTTCTTACCCATCAGAGAAGCCACACTGGTATAATTACATACTTGTCTTGAGTGCGGCAGAAACATTTGTTGGAGAGCCTTACTTGGGTTTGCACCTCCTAAACAGAAACGAGAGGAAAGATCTTAAGTGTCTGAGTGATCATAGCTGGCCTGTTTTCAACTCTTGGGGTTATGTCAGAGAATCAGTGTCAGTGAAAACCCCACAAATACTCCAGAGTTTGAGAAGCCAGAAGCTGCTGTCTGATTGGGTCCCAGAGAACGCACTCTGCAGAGAAGTTGATCTTGTGAGAGCTCTGCCTGTGGATGAGAATCTCTATGGATGAGAAGAGTTCTCGGAGCTGGTAGAACCATGCTGCTGAGAAACATTAAATGGAGTTGGTATGGGAGTAGGTTTTGAGATACCGGAAGCTTGTTCTTGGAGGAGCCAGGGCAGGTCAGAGTAGGCCTGATGGGTAACTCAGGTAAAGATGCTTTGCTTTTACCTTTTGAGATCCATGAATCCAGTAAAGGACAGGGCTGTCATCGTGTAACGTAAGGTAGGACACATGTTATGCTAGAAGCTGGAGGAGTGGAGCCCGTTGAGTTTTGACTCCTGTTGTTTGTTTGTTTCTTTCTTTCTTTAAAAGTTTTTAATTTAATTTTTGTGGCTAGAGTGGAATTTATATAACATCATGAGAGCTGTTTTCAAGCTGTGAAAAGAACTAAGAACCTGGGAATAGTTATTTTAGGTTAAATTCTCAGTAGTTTTCCCCTTTGTAGGGTTAGCCCTAGCAAAGGTGGAGTATTCAGCTGTTGGCCCAGTGTTGAGGCCTGCCTTCAGCATTGTCCTTTCTCTAATGTATCTGTTACGTTATCATTGGTACTTGAAATTTTCAATCCAAGGTACAGTCCAAGTATGATGAGGTTACACTATCCAGATTTTTGTAACGTGCTTTATCCTCTCTTTCAGTGAATAGACGCCCTCTGCTTCTCCTAGCTCTAGGGGAGTTTGAACCCTGAGAGTGCAGAAGTGAAACACAGTGAGGGTTAGTGGGGGAGCAAGACTTTCTCTTTGAGGGTCCTGGTTCCTAAGCTCCTGTTCTTTTTCATTCCATTGTCCTGCTCCTTGTAGCAAAGCAAGCTTCATGGTACCTCATTTATTTATTTCCGTTTTGCCAAGGAAAGAAAAATACCTTTTAGTCCCAGGGAAAGGATTGCCATCAGCACAATAGTATATACTTGGTCTGGAATGTAGGATTCTAAATGCTAGAAGGGGAAAGTGGACTGCAGACTCATCAGAGGTTTAAGAAAAAGCATTTGTTTCCAGCATGAGGAGGAATTGATTGTCCTTAACATTCTCTTAGATAGTCTATGATCCTTGAGTCTAAATGGTCACTTCTCCGTGTTTTCTTTCCTTTGGATTAAAAGACATTTAATACAAATACTTCAGTTTCTTGTAATATGTGGGTCTCTGTAGACTAATAATTGCTTTGTTGCTGGTCAGAGTCCTCTGGTTCTGGTGTCACTTGTTTAGCAGACCCCGTATCAGTTGGACAGCAACTACTTTGTGGCTGTAATCTCTCATCCTGAGGGCTGCTTGATGATCGTCATCTTAGGGCTAGTGGATATAGCCCACATAAAGTACTTGGTTCCAGGATTTTTTTTCTGTTAGAAAACAGATTCTGTAAGTTTATTTACTCTGATATGTTCCAATAATATTTATAAGTAGCTCTTGTTCTATGAAAAGTTACCCAGTGTTATAAAACAAGATATATATTTTTCTCTTTGGTGAAAATCATGCCTATCATTAGCATAAGTTTGACAGTTGTGATACTTAAATACTGGGTGTTGGCATGACAGTAATGAAAATTAATCATATGGCTTCTCGTTAGTCAGTAGGCAGACCATGCAGAAAGGGACAAAGTTAGTATCATTAGCTGGTTGACTTACCCTTCCTTCAGTTAATTGTGCTGGTAATTGTAGTCTCTGAGTGAACAGTGGACCATCCCTCAGACAGAATTTTGGGGATGTAAAAGCCTAAGGACTTTTAAGCCATGGCGGGAAGGTGTTGGTATTTTCCATGTAGCATAACCTGAGGTTGGAGAGGACCACTGGGGACCCTGTACAGACCAAAACTAGAAGGTGATTCTGGGATGGATGGAGACCCCCTTGAAGCAGTGCCAGCCCAAGTCTACCTCAGGTAAGTAGTTAGAGAGACTTTCTCAAGATTTCAGACCAAATGGGATAAATTCTATTCCATCCATGTATTCCTATGCTTTAACTTTTTTCCCCTGTAATTATTAAATAAACATTTGTTCTGAAAAACTCTGTTCCTATGTGCACTGTGAGAAACGAGCCTGTCCTTTACACTGGTGTCAGGACATGCAGGTGTTCATGCAATATGGTGGTGTAGAGATACCCATTGTACCACCACTAGCAATTCAGGAGGTCTTGGTGCAGAGGCCTGGAACCCTGGAAGGAGCATCTCCTTTGCTGTGGACATCAGGTCCTTCTGGAACCTTCTGAGGGTCAAGAGCTTGAGCTGACACCATGGGGTCTGCTAAAATTGTAAAAGCACAAACTCGGACCTCGCAAATCACCAAAAAATAAATGAGTAACAGCCTCAAAATTTGCAAAAATTTTTGGAGCTTTCTGTTCTCAGGAGAATCCCCACTTGGTGCTAGTTCTGGTTTTGTTGACTTGGAGTGGAGAAGGTGATGTGAGACAGTTTCCCTGATTATCCTAGGACAATGTTTTCCCCAATTGTGTCTTCTGCCAACAGACCTGGACCCAGACTTTAAGTGGGTTGCCTTGTAAGAAAAGAGTGAGAAGGAACTAGGACAATTGGTTGGGTGTCTCAGGGAGGAACACTGGACAGTTGATTTTTTTTTTCCTCCTAATATTTGAAGTAGTGTGATCAGACATAGCCTGCAACCCTCATGGTGTGTGTCTTTTGATGTTTTTTTGAAATGGTGCTGCATCTCCACATTGATACAATTTTTTGCCCGCGGACGGGTCTTTTTGAGACAGGGTCTCCCTCCCAGCTAGCCTGGAACTCGCTATGTAGACCAGGCTGGCCTTGAACTCACAAAGATCTTCCTGCGTCTGCTCCTGATTGCTTGGATTAAAGATTAAAGGCCTGCGCCACCATGCCCAGTATATATGTGTGTATGTATATGTATATATATATATATATATATATATATAGTTTATTTATTTATTTTAGGAACAAATACTAATAATATTCCCTGGAAACATGGGAAAACAAGCCTGCCCACGTCTCAGACCTTGGGATGGAAGGATGCCTGGCTGAATACACAGGCAACACAGTCATGCTTTTACTTGTAGCACATCCAGAACTTTCTTGTCTCATCTCAGCCTGAGGCATCACTTTTCCCAGGTAGAGATTTTATTTTATGTGTGTGTATTGCCTGCATGTATATGTAATGCACCTGTGTTGTGCAGTGTGTGCAGAGAACAGAAGAGATTGTCAGCAGATTACCTGGAACTGGAGTTACAGTTATTAGCTGCCACGTGGGTGCTGGGATTTGAGCCCGAGTCTTCTTCAAGACAGTCAGTGCTCTTACCAGCTGAGCCACTCTCCAGTTTCCAAACTGAGCTTTAATTCAAAGTTAAACAAGAAGAGTACAATAATTTGTCTGGAGAGATGACTCTGCGGTTAAGAACAGTGGCTGTTCTTGCAGAAGACCCAGGTTTGAATCCCAGCACCACATGGTGGCTAACAACTGTCCTTAAGTTCCAGGGGATCTGATGACAATCTCTTCTGTTCTCTGTGGGCACTCCACAACACAGGTGCACTTACATACACATGCATGCAACACACACGCACATAAAACTAAAGAGATCAGTAACTTAAACAGATCTGTAACAGATTGAAACAGTAATACAAAGCTTCTTACTAAAAAAGGTCCTGATGGATTAACTGCAGAATTCAACCACACCTTCAAAGAAGAACTAGAGCTAATACTTCTTAAATTATTTAAAAAAGATGTAAACAAGAGGTAGCACTTTGAAATTAAAGCTCAAATTGTTCTATTACCAAAGCCAGGTTGTTGTAGAGACACAACAACAAAAGAAAACCACAGGCCGGTACTCCCAATAGTGTAGATGAAAAATAAAAATGTTCAGTAGAAATACTTGCAAATGACACACAAGCATAAATCAAAAGATCATTCACCATGATCAGGTGGGTTTATGCCAGAGATGCAGAGATGGTTGGACATATGTAACTCAAGAAATGTAGCATCGTATAAATGAACTTTTAAGACAAAAATCATATATCAATACATGCAGAAAAGGCCTTTGACAAAATCCAACATGCCTTCATTATAAAAGTCCAAGAAGTAATAGGACTAGAGGGAACA
This sequence comes from Eospalax fontanierii, assembly GCA_035773235.1. Taxonomy (NCBI): domain Eukaryota; kingdom Metazoa; phylum Chordata; class Mammalia; order Rodentia; family Spalacidae; genus Eospalax; species Eospalax fontanierii. The sequence goes on along the minus strand of CM069547.1, from coordinate 1,035,316 downwards.
TAAACATAATAAAGGTTATATATGAAATTTACAGCCAGCATTTTTAATGGGAGTCTGGAGAGAGATGGCCCAGTGCTTAAGAGCACTTGTGATCCAGATTTGGTTCCCAGCATCCACATGGCTGCACACGGACATCTGTAACTCCAGTTCCATGGTATCTGACTTTCTCTTCTGACTTCAGTGGGCCCTGTTTGTGTGTATGTACTTACAGGTGGGGAGGGCCATAGGACTTTCCCAGCTACTTATCGTTCTGTGCTGGGTAATACCACTTGGTCTGGGAGGGGTGTTTGTCCACAGCTCATCAGGCTTTTCCCTTGGAGAATTAATTTACAGCCCACCCCCTTCTCTGGCCCTTACATTCTTCTTGCCTTCCTCTTCCAAAAAAAAAAAAAAAAAAAATCCCTGAGCTTTGGAAGGGGAGTAGGGGGGAGATAGGTGATAGGTGTGGGACATGCTTTTTTTTTTTTTTTCCTTGCAAGGCAATCTCTGGAATTTCTGGGTCTTATTGTCACTTGTTTAGTGATGTCCTTTCCCTTTTCTCCTACTGTAGAAAACAAAACAAACACAGCAACAGCAACCAAGAGGAGAGCAGTAACATTCATACAAACCATACAAATACTGACTGTTACAGTAACCTAACTTATGGGCATAAACACAGATGTTTGGATGGTACTATAGTAGGCATATCACATTCATTCAGTAAAACAATTGCAGTGGCTTCCCCACTGGGGCCTATAGCTTCCCCTGCCACTGGGGGTTAACCTGGCTTACAGTACCAGATGTGGGTCCCACCCCCACCCTGGGAGCGGGCCATAAGTCCAATCAGAAGTTTAAGGGTTGCACATAGACTAGATGGGCCACTACCTGCAGGAACGTCTTGCTTAGCATGTCAGTAGTGTAACACAAGGGATCCATCATTGAGCAGAACTGTTGGGGACAATTCTCCCCCAGCCTTCTGCATAGCGCCTTCTGGCACAAAGGCCATCCAGCAGGTTTTGGAATTTCCAGCTTATTCCCACATTGATGTCTCTCTCTCCCACGTTTACCATGTGGGGCGTCTTCAATAGTAGGGTCTTATCGTCTGCTTCTGAGGTGCAACCCACATTTGAGGTTATGGTTAGGGGGCGGGAGGGCTCTAGACCTTCCCTGACCAAAAACTCATAGGGGGAAAACCCACCCCTGGTACTGGGATTTTCATTTAACAGCCGTATGGCTTCTGGAAGGGCTCTCTTCCATTCCTGTAGGGTTCCTTCTGCATTTAAAACTCAGTTGTTCCTTTAATAAGGAATGGTTCAATCCTTTCCAGTTCAAACTTTTCAATCGGCCCTGCCCCTGTGGGATTAGAGAGAGGTGGAAATACCATTGAACCTGGTGATTCTTGACTCAGGTTTGTACATCTGCACTTGTAAAGTGGGTTCCCCCGTCACTGTCAATCCTCTGTGGGCACCCATACACGACACTAAGCTGGGTCAGACCCTTAATAGTAGACTTACTGTTGCACACTTGGCATGGAAAGGCCTGTGTAAGGGCTATGGCAGTGTCCACACAAGTGAGCATATTTGCATCCCTCACTGGCTGGCAGGAGCCCTATATAATCTATTTGCCAGTCTCTTACAGGGAAGACCAACTTATGCACATGCTCCATCATGGCTTCCATCCCTAGGGCCATAGTCGAGAACATGCCTCACAGGCCTGGACTGCTTGCAAAATGTCAGAATATTTTACAGGAATGCCAGCAGCTTTGGCTATTTTCCATCTCGTGTTGGACCCCTGTGGCCAGACTTTATATGAATCCAATGAGCTGCTTCTAAGGGCACCTGGGGCCAGATAACCTTCACCTTAAAGCATCGGCTTCCTGCTTCCCTGGGGGGCTCACTAGGCGGTGGCCTGCCACATGATAAACCACCAGGGGCACTAGCTCTTGTTGCACCTTACTATATTTCCTTCCACATTTGTTGTCCCCATAGCACCTGTCCCGTCACCTGCCAGTTCTCCTTCTCCCATTGGGCCATCCATAAAGTTAGGCCTTTGAACACTGCCCGGCTGTCAGTACAGATGGTCACTGGCCAGGGCTCCTGCGTCACTACTATCCATACTGCCCTTAACTCAGCCACTGGCTGCTCTCTTCTCCCTTGTCCAGCCACATAGTATCAGTGTTCATCTGTATTGCCACAGCTACCCACTGGTAGCTTAGTTCCCCTGCTGGTACCATTAGTACACCAGGCATCAGCAAGGATTGGGGGACTGCCTTCTAGCACCTGGGCTGGTCTTGCTGGAGGGTCCCCTATAGGAGGTAAGGGGAGAGGCTCAGTGCTTTGCAATGACACCGGCCCGGTATTGCCTGCATGGCATTAGTGATATGGCTCACTGACACCACCCTCGCTGCCGTAAATATGCATGCCACCTTTGCAACATTTGGTTTTGTGGTGCCCCAGACAGTGGTTTGGCTAGCAGGCCCTCCACCCATCCCTTTGTAGGATACACGGTTTTTGGTGTAACGGGGGAGGGGCCTGTAATAGATTCCACCTGCTGCAGCGCTGGGTCTACCCCTAGCAGCTGCTGCTTTAAGGCTGTGTATCAGGACTCCGCCCCCTTCCATGACTAGAACCAGAATCCAATCAGGACACTTTGCCCTGGTTGCTGTTGCCATAAGCCCCACCCATAACCCTTGGGGGTTCAGGTGACTTCGAATAGGAAGGGACACTGGGGTATGGGAGCACACAGCTGTTTCATTTGTTCAACTAGTACTTTTGCCTGTTCAAAGGCTTATTGGACCTTTGCATCCCAATCTCGTGTAGCACCTCTTTTTATTAAATTATACAGGGAATGGGTGACCTGAGCAAGGTGAGTTATGAAAATATCCTAGAAGCCCCCAAAATACCTGTAACTGTTTTGCATTTATTGTTATAAGTTGCTGTAAAATTTTTTTCATCTGCTGTACTGGGTGCTGGAACTAGCTGGATAAATCAATGGGTCTCGACTTGGGGGGTGAGGATGGGAAAAGAAAGAGACAAGAGAAAGATGCAGGAGGGCTCCCAGTCAATACTGAGCAGTCTCGATTTATTTTTCCCCAAGTTAATATACATTTTCTCCATCTTTATTTTATTTACACAAGAGCATGAGAAAGTGGAGGTATTTCTCCTTGAGACATACTAAAAAAGTGGAGGTATTTCTCCATGAGACATACTAAAAACAAAGACTAATCATATCTGACCTCGAAAACACTTTGAACCCAGCTTCTTGGCAGTATGCTTGTGGGAACTGCTTATACAAGTATAGCACATATGTTGAACTCTTTCTTGGCTCCCTGCACTGGGTATCATGCGAGTCCTTCCTGACCATAGGATTCCTAAAAATTTCACCGCTGTACCAGGCCCTTGTACCTTGTCTGGGTTGATTTCCCATCCTTGCTTCTTCAGGTGCACTTGCATGTCCCTCAAATGAACTTCCAAATCTGTAAGGCACTCAGAGGTCAACATTATATCATCTATGTAGTGGAACCTTCTCACAGAGGGAGGACAGGGTAATAGGGCCAGGTCCCAGGCCACCATCCCATGACAAACAGTGGAGCCGTGGAGATAACGTTGGGGAAGCACTCTGAAGGTCCACTGTCATCCACTCCACATGAATGCAAATTTGTGCTGAGATTCAGCTGCTAAAGAGACACTAAAGAACACATTAGCAAGGTCCACTGCTGCATGGAAAGACCCCATTTCCTGCACCAGCTGTTCCATTAGAAGGGCAATGTTTGGCACAATTGCGTGGATAGGAGGCACCACCTTATTTAGTTCCCTGTAGTCTACATTCATTCGCCAGGAGCCATCTGACTTCCTGATAGGCAATACAGGGCTACTGAAAGGGCTTTCAGTGGGACATATAACCTCCACCCTCTGCAGCTCTTGGATGGTCTCTGTAATTTCCCCTTGGCCTCCAGGAAGCCTACACTGTTTGACATTCACTACCAGTGGGTAATCTGACTGGTTCCCATCTTGTCCACCCCAGAGTAATTGCTTTCACTATGTGCAACCTCAGCTGGAATTCTCTGACCATGGTATGCAGGGTGTGTCCCAGTAGGGCATCCACCCCCAGGATGTTCTCTTGAAAGGGAAACATGCACACTGTACTCCTGGTGGGGGCAATTGCCCACCCCCAGAGTAAGTCTAGTACACTTTACCTGTATGGTCTTATCTCCAAACCAGTCCACTGTCACCCATGAGCCCTAGTGTTTTGGGGGTTGCCATGAATCAGTGTGCACTCTGCTCCAGTGTCCACTAAAGCCCATGTGTTTTATATATTAGTGGAGGACCAATAAATCCTTAATTCAACATGGGGCCACCGGTTGCCCAATATGGCCCTCACCATGGGCAACCTTTGCCGTCCCTTCAAGGAAGTGGCTGGGGAGGCTCTCATCCCATAAAGCTCCCTTCCTCTGGAGTGGGGGGTGCAGTTGGAGGTATGGAGACCATACCTCCTGGTCTCCGGCCTCTCTTACTCCAGTGGTAAATTGCTGGTCAGGTCTTAAGGACTTCCACAGACTCACTAGTACTGCATTCAGTTGCCTGTCAGTTTTGTCCCTAGCAACCCCTGCCCTGTGAAGATCTAGCCACATCTGTGTTCTGGAGACTCAAAGGGGCCTTTATGGGGTTTTTGTCCTTTTCCCTCATGTCTACCTGCTTTAGCACCTTTCGAAACTGGTTTACATGTTGGTCTAGATTATATCAGCTAAAGCGTCTCCTGCCTCATACAGGTCACACCCCACCATGGGACTCAACACTGACACTAGAGCTCCATACCAGTCTCTTGGGCCTTGTTGAATCAGTTTCTTTCTTAAGTGTCCTGCAATAACAGTTCTGTCTGGGCTCATGAACTGGGCATCAAACACAGCTTCCCTCATACCTAGTTCCCTCAATAGCGCCTGCCCTTCCTCTATAGTTTTCCAGTCTCTGGTGATCATGGGAAACTCAGTTGGGAATAATCACGTGTCCTTAATGGCTCATATGAGCCAATCTGTCAGGGACTGATTTCCCTCATACTGTCTCAAATTGTGAGTCTTAGAGAAGGATGGGTGGTTATATTGCTCAGTTTTTCCACCTCTGCTGCACTTAGTATAATCCCATCCGCTCCCATGTCCCACAGCCTTACAAGCCAGGTAGCTAAGGGCTCCTTCATGGTTTGTTTGAATGTCTTCTCTAGCTCCAACAGTTCCTGTTGAATATTCCCTGATTACCATGGTTTCCAGCACTGGGCTATTGTTAATATCTCTAACAGCATGCTGAACTGTAGATTTTCCCTTCCTTTGTATTAAAGGTCGAACTCGGGGGCCTTATGCCGTTTCTAGGTCACTTCCTCCTTCATCACCGCCTGATTCCTCCCAGGGGTTCCAAGTCTTAGGGTCCCAGGATGGGCCTTGTATGATCAACCTGATCTGGGCTTTCTTCCCTTTTCGTCCTCCTAATCGTAAAAAGCGGCAAGCTAAAACCTCTGTCTCCTTTTCTCTTTTATCCAATTTACTAGCAAGGTCAGAGGCTAGTACAGAAGAGGCAAGCCTCATGTCCTTCTCTTGACCTAATTCCTCTCTTGCATTTTGAGTCTCTCTGGGCTGCTGCCTCTGCCTGAGATAAATCCCTCAGGAGAAATAGTAATGGCCATGCCACCTCAGCAGCTGCTTGCTGATATTTTTGCTCTTGGCTTACCACCCTAGGGAATGCAATGTTTGTTCTAGACCTTCTAGTGTCCTCAAAGCATCGCCATATTCTTGAGGTGGCCCCCATCGGCCAAGCAGGCGTGCCAGTCCATAACACTTACATGTGGGTTCCCACCCCTGTATTTGCCCCACGGATCTCATCTGCTTTGACAACTTCACCTTAGTTATGTATTTCACTAGAGACCTCACTATCCCTGCAATGGCAATCACACACCCCAGTCCTATGGAGATGGTCCACCAAGTCAAAATTTCCTCTGCCCACACTCTTCCCTCACCCAACTTTGTTTCAGTTGTTGGTCTTCCCCATATTAGGGACAGTATGATTGCTCCTCCAAAGTTCATCTTTCTGTTTGTTGTATCCCGTCCTCACTGCCAATTGTTATTAAAATTTCTCTTGAGAGAGGCAGATCAGCTTAGCCTGCCTCTCTTCCCAGGTCATCTGCAACAAGCACACAAATTTCTCAACTCACAGTCAGGCAAATTCTAGCTAGTTTACTTGGGCTTACTAACAGAGCAATGGGTAAAGGGTTACTTATAGAACATGGGCGCCCTCTGCAAGTTACTAGTAAATCCACGAGGCTTGGATCTTGGGACTTCCTGTGGTCAGATCCAAATGGCCAATGGGGGAGGAAAAAAGGACTGGCTTCCTGGCACCCCCAGTTTAAATACTTTTAGCCCCTCCTCTTCTCACGTCCAAGGCCAATGGACAGGTGGGGAGGCGCATAGGACTTTCCCAGTTCCCTGTCTTTCTGGGCAAGGTGGTCCTGGGTAATACCACTTTGTCTGGGAGGAGTGTTTGTCCACAGCCCATCAGGCTTTTCCCTCGGAGAATCAATTTACTCTACAACATCTTTGATCATTAATTTATGTGTGAGACCTCTCTTTTAACTTCCAAATAACACCAAAACAGCGATGTGAGCAACAAATATTTCTTTGTACCGAGATTTCAGCTCTTACTCCAATAGTGATTTTATTCTAACACTGTTAATTAGCTTTTATCAATAAAGATGACTTTAAAAAATCAGGGACAAGTGGATTGTCCCCACTTCTTTTTAATACAGTGCTTGAAGCCCTACCTAGGGTATTGAGATAAGAGAGGGAAATTAAAGGAGTACTAGTAGGAAAAGAAGCAAATTGTCTTTATCATGTGGTGGACATAAGTGATCTCAGAAATTCCACTCAAAAACTTCTAGAAATGGTCAACACTTTCAGCAAAGTGGATGAATACAAAATAAAAACTGGTAGCCTTTCTATGCACCAATAGCAAGTGTTGAGAAAGATCATGGAAACATTAGTCTCATACACAAGAAACTTCTAATAAACCCAAGAAGGTGAACGAGCTCAACAGTGAAAACTTAAGCCTGGAGAGAGACTGAAGAAGATGAAAAGACCTCCCATGTTTATGGATTATGTGAAAATGACTATACCACCCAAAGCAATTTACAGATGCAATGCAATCCTAGTAAAAATCCCTATGACATTCTTCACGGAAATAGAATAAACCATACTAAAATTCATATGGTAACACAAAACACCCTGGATAGCCAAAGCAACCCTGACCATAAAGAATAATGCTGGAAGACTGACCATACCAGAACTAAGCTATACTGTAGAGCTACAGTAATAAAAATAGCATGGTACTGGCACAAAACAGGCATGTAGATGAACAGAACAAAACAGAAGATCTAAACATGAATAACATACGTATAGCCACCTGGTGTTTGAGAAAGATGCCAAAAAATACACACCAGAGGAAAGAGCATCTTCAACCAATGGTTCTGGGAAAACTGCATCTCTGCATATAGAAGAATGAAATTGACCCCTGTCTGTACCTTGCACAGAAATGAGCTCCAAATGGATCAAATACTTCAATATGAAACCTGGAAAACATAGATAGTACCCCAGGAAATATTGGCACAGGAGAGGACTTTCTGAATCAGACTCCATTCATCCAGGAATTAAGGCCAGCAATTTATAACTGAGACCTCATTAACCTATAAAAGCTTCTTGTACATCAAATAAAACAGTTGAGTGAAGAGGAAGCCCAGTCTAGCAATGAATCTTTCCCAGCTGCACATCCAATAGAGGATTTATATCAAGAACAGACAAAGAACTGAAAAAACCAAAGAATCAAGAAGACAAACGACCCAATTAAAAAATGGGCTGTGGGGGCTGGAGAGATGGCTCACTGCTGAAGAACACTGGCAGTTCTCGTCGAGTCTGGGTTCAATTTCTAGCATCTAGGTTTCCCATGTTGCTTGACTGTATCCCTCTTCCCCCACCTTCAAAACCGGTGATTAAGGGTCAATTCCTTCTTTCGTATGTCTCTGTAAACCTCCTGCCTTGAATCACTTCAGAGAACAGCAGGGAGAAGTTCTCTGCTTTTACTGAGTCCTGTGATTACATGCACTCACATGGCTATTCCCTCACAATCTCTCCATGTCATTCCATGACAACATAGCTACAAGGTCATTTTAAAAATGTGATCTGGTTCCAGGTAGCCCAGTCTTCCGGCTCTTAACAGAGCTGGTTTTCCTCCACTGGAGTGAAGACCGAGCCCCGCACCCCGGGGTTCTGAGCATCCCAGTGGCGCTTCTCCTCTAGATCCATGGGTCAGAGGCGCCACGGTGGGTCAATCACTCAGGGTATCCCCCAAACCTCCTCAATCCCCAGGTGTCTTAGCATCGTAAAATACGAGACCGTAAAACCTGGAAGAGGGCAGTGCTCCCCTCCACACCCCCCTTCACCACCCCGCAAGCAACGCAGGGTGGATTCCACCCCGGAGATGCCTGTATCCTGTGCTATTTTCGAAGGGTCCTCTTTAAAAGTTCAGTATCTGTAAGGATGGAATCACCCTGCTAGCAAACTCAAGACCTTCAGATTATGAGGCTGACACGCTGCCTGCTGCTCTAAGATGGCGATGAAGAGAGGGGTTCAGATGCGTTGTACAGGAATCCCTCCATGTACTGCACTTTTCTTTAGTTCCCCCTTCCCGTGTTTCTAGCTTTCTCGGCTCGGGTCTCTGGTGCTCCGGGATATTTCCAAGCCAGCCACCCTGCGCTCTGCAGAGTTCCACTCGCCCGCCGGGTCCGACTAAGCCAGCGCGCCTCTCCTCCACCACCTTTGAACCTTGTTTCCTCCCCCCTGTGTCAAGTCCCTCCTCACCTCTAGTCGGCCCTTTGCTCCAGCAGGCTCTCCCTGACCAGCGCTTCCCAAAGAGAATAGCTCCCGGACAGGCCTGGAAGACCCGGGCCTGCAGGCCATGCAAACGTGCCCTTCCAATCACCGTGCCTGGGATAGTCTCCTCTTTTGGACGGGGCCTTCTGGGTTATTTTGGCTTTTCACCTTGATGTCCCAAAAACCTATTAAAGATTTTATTCAATCTTTTTGCCTCAAGCCTCTCTCGTCCAGGATCTTGCTGTGGAAGCTGAGGCTCAGCAGAAGGAATGCCCCAGTGGTACACCTGCCAACACCAGACAAAAGAAACACCGACTCAGCCTTAGGTTTTAAAACATTCTTTGAAAGTGCACAATGTATCTTGATCACACCGACCTTCCACTCACCCCAACTCATTATTTGGGCTCTGGATCTTAAAAGGCAGAATCTGAGGGTTCTACAGGGCCATGGCTCTTTGATGGTGACTCTGTGATGGGAATTGAGTGTCCCATTTTAGGTAGGGAATTTACTAGGTATTTTAGAAGTAATCAAATAGGTCAAATAGTATGCTTGTAGAAGTACTCATACAGAGAACGCGCTTATGTTAACTAATCAATGTGATGAATGGGAATTGTTTCTTCATAACTTCCATAGGCAGGGAGCACCGTCAACATTTTCCAGAACACTCCCTCATCCCCCCAAATAGTAGAGAAACCACTAGATAAATTAGCCTAGGTAAGTTTGCTCAACCCAAAGAAGTCCCCCCTCTGCAGAGTCTCAATCCTGTCTAAAGTGGGAGGGGGGGCGTCCTGGTCAGGATTCAGGGCCCTGAGGGACGCCTTTTGGGGTATTTTATGGTGAAGGCTTGTAAGGCCCTCGGCGGGAACAGAAGGTTTGCCAACCTCTGGGAATCACTGGCCCAGGATGGGGACAGGACGATGAAGGAACAAGACCCAGCAGACGCTGACTCAGGCGTCCGGCTCCGGGGTTCTCAGGGTCCTCCGCCGTCATGCGTGGGCGCCGTGTGCCGGCGGCGCAGAGCGCGGGCCCTGCAGAGACTGCGGCCCGGAGCCCAGGGTCGGTCATGGGTGGGCGACTTGCAAAGTCTCATCTCCGAATCCCAGTTCGCGGAGCGCGCGGGAGCCGGTGGTCAACGCCGACCCCGAGGACCAGAAGGCCGCGGCTCCGGGAGGGTCACTTGGCCCCGCGGGACCGACGGCCACCGGGCGCCCCACGGAGACACGGAGACCGGGAACGGCCGACCCGGCCCCGGGGGTCGGAGTCTGGCGGAGGCCGCGCTCCGGCCACGCAGAGCTGCGCCTCGCCGGAGCCCGAGACGGAGCGGACGGCGCTGGGGACGTGGCCCGAGGTGGAGCGCGAGCTGGCCTCGAGCAGGCCTGCGGGGAGGGGCCAGCCTGCGTTCACCATGGCGTCGGGGACCCAGGACCCCGGGCCGCGGTGCGGACGGCCGGACCCCAAGGACGCGCGGTCCACGCAGCAGGTCTCCAGCAGGTGCAGCGGCTGGGCGCGCGGAGACCCGGGTTCGCGGACACGCCTCGCCCGCGTGCTCCAGTGGTTCCAGAAAATGGCTTCCTGGAAGAGGCTTACGATCGGATAACACGGGACAGGAGGATCAGCCCTCACTGTGGAGAACCGGAGGAAAGGATGTGAACCCGGAGACCCCAGAGGAGGCTGCAGGCGGGTCAGTCACCGGCCGGGCGAGAGCACCGGGCGGGCTGTACTGAGTCTGTGTCCCCGGAGTGCTGTACCGAGCCCGTGTCCCTGGGTCACACAGGCCCCGGAACAGGAGTCATCGTGCTCCCTTGTACAGAAAGTTCTGTCCAAGAGTTCGGGCTTAGAACAAAACAAGGGCGATAGTTTTTCCAAGTTCAAGATATGGTTGAAAATTGAAAGTTCCATTAGATGCATCTGGAGATGAAGAGAGAAAGAGTAGTTTTGTTTGGCCGGTTAGCTCAGTGGGTTAGAGCGTGGTGCTAATAACGCCAAGGTCACGGGTTTGATCCCCGTAAGGGCCACGTGGTATTTTTATTTTAAGTGTCCGGGATCTTCAGTTCAACAAGAAGAACCCTGCTAGGGAAGAGAAACCCGAACTGACATCTACTCAGTCCTGTAGAACACACAGCCACCTAAGGCCAACAACCTTCAAGGTGTGCCATCTCCTTTCATAGACCCTTTAACCTCAGTCTGTGTTTGTTCAGTGGCCTGGGAAATGCAGAAGGAGGAGGAAACCAGAGAGAAAAGGAGCAATGAAAACCTGGGCTCTTCACCATCGCACTGCCCAGTGTCCCATCTTCGCAGCACCCAGACTTCCCAGATGGAATCCCCACTCTGCACCCACTTGTCCTGCAGAGTGTGAGGAGCAGGTGGCTAGGTAACACCCAGTCCTTGGCTCTGCCTGTCTCTTCCCGTGTTTCCTCTTTCCTTCCCACACTTGACTCTGGAGACACTGGGCTGAAGATTGTCTCTCAGAACACCAAGCATTTCACCTGTGGCTGTCCACTGCTGACTGAGGTCCAGGCCATGCTGTGGGACAAATCTCCCCTGACAGTCTTGTGAGGCTGAACTGTGTCCCTCCCGGTGCTCCCACAGAGCCAGGCATTGTGCCGAGGCTTGGACATGAATGCAAGTGTCCTGGTGTCCTGGAGGTCATCCCCATGATAGTTTAAAAGGCAAATATCAAGATGAATGTGATACAGTGAATGAGATATTCTCTCAGATGTTTCTCCAAACTTTAATTAACTAACGAGTTAATTAATTAATTGAAAATCTGGAGATCTAACACGCAGCTTCACATGCTAGGCAAATACCCACCACTAAACCATGCCCAGCCCTTATGTACTGTTTAACATCTACACAGTGAATTTGATGAGTGTGCAGGCAGAAAAGACGTGCGTCTTATGCTTCAAATGGACTTACAGGTAGGAGACAGGCTCTCCACACTCAGTGTCTTTAGGGCAGATAAGCAGTAAATAGCAGCTCACATCTCTGAGTAATCCTGAGGCTCAGGGGCCCTAAATGCTCCAGAACTGGGATGGTGGTGGAAGGCAGAACACGGGCAATAAGTACAGTCAGGGAAATTCTGAAAGACTGAACTAAGCTGAGGCTGTGTGATGGGAAAGAGCCAGCCTAGTGATGGGAATTCCCGCTGAACACACCTGTAGTGGATAAAAGAGAGCCAAGGCCTCTCCATCCCAGAGTACCACAAGGACTGCTTCAGAGATTTTCAACAGTTGAGTGACCAGAGCAAGTTTTAACGAATGTTTCCTGAAGCTCTGTTTCTGTTTCTGTTTCTGTTTATGAAATCTTCGCTCTCAGTAGACACATGCAAAATAAAAGTGGTCATGTGCTTCTTCAGTCATGGAATTGAAGCTTTAGGCACCAGTGGTCAACCAGGGAGGGCAGCTTTGGGGTTGCTGAACTCACAGCCACATGTGCAGTCAAGGCCTGGGTATCTCAGAGCAGAACCTAAGGCAGAGAAGTGAGAGTCTATGTGTCCATGTGTCCATCTCTCCTTGTGAATGGCATTAGGTAATGGAGGAGAATCTTTCTGGAGTGCTTTCCAATCTGCCCTTGCTCATCCCTGGCTTGGCTGAGACCCTCACTCTGAGGTCAGTTTCTGCTGAGAAGTTAGCTGAGGTTTTCCCATTTTGTTTACTGTGGAGACATTGCAACCAGAACAGCTGTGGAACAAGGTAGATTCTCAGCATTCATTTGTTAGATAGAAAAAAATAATAGCAAATTACTTCTTGCTTTCTGTCCTTAACTACAGCCAGGCACCTTCAGAACACCTAGCTGAGAGGGATCTGCCCTGCCTGCGCCATCACATGGTAGGAAGACCAACTTAAACCTGAGCCATTTGGCACAGTCACAATTTGCTCACTACCATCTTATCAAATCACTGAGAATTGATCGGTTACCATTAGCAGTTCTGAGTATTTTGCTCTTGTTACTTGAGATCTCTCCCATCCTCCCCTCTCACCCCCCATATGCTACACAACCGGCCTAAGAAGCCCTGGGTGGAAAAGAAGCCCCCTTGCACCTTTGGAGGCTGGACCTCAGGACCTTCAGATGAGAAGCCTGCGGGCTGCCATCCACCCAGAAAACCCTCCACCAACAGCCTCATGCTAAAGAGCCAAATCTTTATTTTTAACGAAGAGGACGAATATTTTATTTGTTTCTTACTGTGCTGCAAAGCTGTAGCTTCACTGCATAAAAATAGCAGCAGCCAGTGCAGCCAACTGTAAATCTAAACAGTACTTCCTTCATGTGACTCTGTACTGCACTTCCCTGCTTTCTCAGGCCTTCCACCCAGAAGATCTTTGCATCTTCTGACCTAAATCCACAGATGGATATAAGTTCCAACATTACATTAGGCTTCAGAAAACATTGTTATCCTGAAATATAGAATTCTTATAATAATCTTTTACCACGGATAATCTCACGAATTCTGAATACTAGACCTTAGCCTCTAGTCTAAATCCTAGTCTAAGGTATTATAAAGAAGATGTACTTGGTGTTTATCTTCAGCCATTAGGAAGCTGGAGACAGGGTGGGGTTTCTTCCAGTAACAGTGCTGAGTCGTTTCCTTTCTCTTGATAATCTCTGCAAGTTATTTTGTCTTCTATCCATCACTAATTCCAGGCAATGATGAATGTTGAAGTGGCTTCCTCACATGGTTTTCTGAGGCTGGGTATTCATCAGGGGATCTAGGTGTTTCTCTTGTGTCTTCACTCCCTGACTCATCAGGCTCTGAAGGTCGTTTGGTGTCATCTTGACATCCAGCGATCGTCATAACAGGCTGTGTTGAGGAGCCTGGATCATCTACAAGTGCTTCCTAAACTTCAGTTCCCTCTCCTGACACAGCACAATAGAATCACTGGCAGTTTTCACACTTTCTAAAGCACCAAATTCATCCATGTTTTCAATATTGTTCCAACTTCAGGCAACTACAGTAAACATCTCCCAGAGCTTCCTGTGCAAAATTTCTGGTTTCTACTGTTCCAGGGCTGTTGTCTGTTATTCACTCATTTCCCTGTGAATTCACCCACAGACAGCAGAGCCATGATCTCAGAGATTCCCAGGGTCACTATGCTTCTGCTCCTCCCTAAAGTGCTGAATTTTATTCTCCAAGCACCTTGTATCTATCTACAGCTTTTAAAGAACATAAGATCTGGTAAATGCACTGTGAGGATCAGGGCTGAAATTGAAAAAAATTCACATTCATAAGTAATGGAGTCCACCCCGTCCAGGATTCCTCTGCCTCTAAGACTGAGCTCAGGGACAGGTGCAGTGACAACTGACTTGTATCTCTTCCCTCTGTGTTTCACTGTTCTGGCCTTAATTCCCCTCAGAAGTCCTCTTCTCAAAAGAGACACAGAAGATTCTCCATCATCTGTGTGAATGAGTGAGCAAGGAAATAGCAGATTTTTAAGCTTATTTCCTGTCCCTCCTCTTTTACACTCTGTGTCCATATTGGAGACATTCCCCCCATAAAATCCACAAATAACTGTGCTTTTCCATTATAAATGCCCTTAAGAAGTTGTTGGGCTTATTTTCATGTAGATCAGTTGAATTTTGGCAACAAAAATATGTATCTGAATCTGTACTTACCGGATGTAATGAAGGCTCAGGTAAATTAAATACTTTTCCCAAAGGTCGTAGAGCAGGTCATTACCAAGGTCTGACCTGAGGAGCAGGGGTTCTGTTACTCTGTGCCTCAGATCTGTGCTGTCCAGTCCTGCTCATCATCTAGGGCCAGGCTACAGGAGGAAACAGGAGAGAAGGGGCTGTTAGGTGTGTTCCTGAGATCACAGCACCTGAAGGAAACTGAACGAATTGATGGAACTCCATAACCAACATCTGGGGGCATTTGCCAGGCTCTGAAGTTTGCACCCGAATGTTCGGAAACGAAGAAGGCAAAAAGCCTCCTGGGTTCAGTCTTTTATTTTCTTACTGTATTAAAAGACTCCTCACATGGGAATCCAAGGTGCAACAGTTAATCTGCAAACAGCCAGAGAAGCCTGGTGGTCACTGTCCTTGGTCCTGCATCCCTGATTTTGGGAGTAGAGCCTGAGCACCAGCCACTGCAGGCGAGGTGCTCTGATGGTCCAGGGCAGAAGCACCAGCTGGTCGTGTTCAAAGGTTTCAAAGGGAAACGTGTCCAAGATCTTCGGTTTCAGATTCCAGAACCGAAGAAAAATAGCCCAGGATGCAGAGAGTCCTTTATAAACATCCTAAATTATCAGTGTCCACCCAGACTTTCTGGCTTGGAGATCCTGGATCAGCAGGGTTCACAGGACGGTCCAGTCACCTCGCCAGGGCTGTCCTAGGAGGGTCCAGATTGCCTCTCCCCTGAGGGGAGCGTGATGACCACTACACTACAGAAACAGGATCCAGAGGTCTTTTTGTTGTTTTGCATCCAAGACTGGCATTGTGTTCTTGTTAAGGTGCCAGACAGAAGGTGTCGATCTACGTTACTTGAGAGCAGTTTACAGCAAAGCCAAACCCCAGAGGACACTCCAAGAATAAGAGTCCAGATGGTGACCCAGGGAAAGAACTAGGGTGCTCACTGGGCAGCGCTGCGGGGACAGCCCGGAGAGAAAGAGGAGCAGATGCAAGAATTGCGGCTTGGAGAAGTGGCGCGCATTGCAGGAGAATCACAGGAGGGAAACACAGGGATGGAGCCGACCAGAAACACAAACATCCCCTGACTCCTGGAAAGAATCCGGAAGAAGCTGAGGACCTTTTGAGAGACTCGGGGCAGGTGCTTAACTGGGTACAGCGTTTAGGAAAGGATTTTCAGCTTCCACAGACCCTGAAAAGTGTCTCCTAGGAAAGGAGATGCTGGAGGCGGCGCTCGTTCCCTGTGCTCCAGAGCAGAGCAGGGCTGTGGCAGCTCCCACCCAGCGCAGAGCAACCCTGCACCAAGGTCAGAGCAGAGGAGGAGATGGACCAGGAGAGAAGGTTCGGGGGAAATTCTCCACCTGGTGCAGCAGGGGGATTGTGACTCGGTGAAATGAGTGAGATGGAGCAAAAAGTGACGACGTGTGGCAGCATCGCACCAGCCACGTTCAGAGCTCTCGGTATCCCAACAGGGCTTCCAACACTTTAAATAAGTGCAGACGGTTTGTCCACCACGCCAGAGAACAATGACAGGACCTGGAGGATGTGGGCGTCGATCCCACTGCCTCTCGCATGCTAAGCGAGCGCTCTACCGCTTGAGCTAATCCCCCAGCCATGCACGCTGATCCTCCTCTGTTCCATGTGCAGTGGGTTCTAACCACATGGTCACCTGCTGTTTCCAGGCTCCAGAGCGCACTGACCTTCAAGGCGGGAAGGTGAAACCCAGATTCAGTTCTCCTCCTCCTCAGAGGCCCCAGGGCAGAGCCCAGAGAGGTTTCTTTTCTGTGGGAGGGAGAGGAAGGGAACTGAACACTGCGAGGCTGGAAAAGTAGGTTGTCTCCAAGCTCCCTCTGGCAGGTGCGGGTGATGGGGCAGGTCCAATGTATGCCGAACTGAGCATTTAAAAGAAAGCTAAACGTAGGACTACTGTTTCCGCCTGGTCTCGAACCGGGGACCTCTCGAGTGTTAGGCAAGCGTGATGACCACTACATTACGGAAACACCCACAGTGCTGTTTTTCCTTGTTCCGAATGACCGTTCCAACCTTGTCTGGCAAGCATGATGCCCACACTGTTTGAATCACTCGGGCGGATCTGTTATTCCAGGTAATAAAGATCCCTCTCCGCACCCTCCCTGGAGACCCCGCACTTCTCCAGTTTGTTCAGATTCCACATTTTACGTGATGTCCGGGGAATTTGTGTTCTTGTGGTGGGTTTACCTCTCTCAGCACCGTGTCCTCAGCTTCATCCGAGGTGTAGGAAGTATCTGGGAATCTTTACAAACTGTAAATAGCGATCGGTGCACATTGGTAGGAGCTTGATTCTGTGCCCTGGTTACTGGAAGTAATTCTTCGAATGTGAAGGGGCATTTTCGTTATTTCTGTAAGATTTTTGTGTATTTCTGTAAAAAACGCACTGGGATTTATGGATGGCACTCAAGTTGTAGTTCGCTTTGGATAATACGGGCATTTCAACACTATTAATCTTTTTTTCCCCAAAGACGTTTAAAAAATAAAGTTTGAGTGGGAGAGAGATGGCTCCGAGATTAAGAACATTGGCTGCTCTTGCAAAGGACTGGGTTTGATTCCCAGCAGCCACGTGTAGGCTAACAATGGTCATATGACCAGTTCCAGGGGAATCTAACACAGGTGCAGTTACACACATGCAGGCAATACACTCATCCACATTTATTATATTAAAATAAACAAAAAATAGGTTTATTTGTGTGTGACTGTGTGTGTCATGTGAGTGTAATTGCCCATGGGCCAGAAGAGGAAATCAGATCCTCTAGAGCCAGAGTTACAGCCATGAGCTACCTGACATAGGTCCTGGAAACTGAACTCTGGTCCTTTGCAGGAGCAGCAAGTGTGTTCTTCGACTGAGCCATGTCTTCAGCTCAACACCATTAACCTTAACCCTTTCATTCATGTTTTCTAGTTTTCTGTGTATGGCTCCATCACCTTCTTGATTAAAGTTATTCCTGTATTTTATTTGTTGTTGATATTGTAAATGGTATGAAAATTATTTTAAGTTGTTTTTCTGACTGTACACAGATGCTACTTTTATACTGGTGGGGTAGCTCTGATTAATTTATTAGTTCCAAGGTTTGAAATGTTTTCCAGTGCTTTCTTTATAGCTCACACATAGTCTTCACTCAAGCTTTGTCTGTTGATACCCAGCATGCACTTGAACTTTCAAATAAAACCTTCTAGGGTACCTACTTTTAGTTATAACATTGTAATGCATATATTTCTATGTACTTGGCTCACATTCAACTCTGCCCCCATCTCCTCTGACATCCCTGACATCCCCTTCTTCCCTCCTTATCACTATTTCACCGGGCCCTTCCTTCTTCCAAATAATCCTTCCATTTTCATATATATATGAAGATTCTGTATGAGAGAAAATGTGGCTTCTCCAATTACTTTCACTTGATTTCTTTCCCCCTCACTTTTATTATTTAAATTTTATTTTAAAAATTCTATGAGTGTTTTGCCTGCATGTTCATAAGTGTGCACATCTGGAAGCCCAATGAGGGAGTTTGATTGCCTGGAACTGGAGTTAGAGACAGTTGTTGGATACTATGTGGGTGCCAGATCCTCTACAAGAGCAGCCAGTGCTCTTAGCTGTTCAGCCATCTCTTCACTCCCCAAATAAAATCTTTTACTTGCTGTTCTGGTGAGTCTGTCCATAACAGGCAGGTCTTCATAAGGTCTCTGGAGGTTGAAGTAGGAGGATCTCAAGTTTGAGTCAAACCTGTGCTGCATAGGAACTTCCAGGTCAGTTCAGGGGACATGATTTTTAAAAGACAGAGAGAGGCCAGGCATGGTGGCACACACCCTTTAACCCCAGCACTGCGGAGGCAAGCAGATCTCTGAAATCTAGACTGGTCTGAACTACATAGTGAGTTCCAGGTCAGCTGGGGCTACAGCTATCACAAACAAACCAACAAGTCAACCCAAAGAAAGACAGAAGAAAGAAATCATGAGACTAGAAATAAACCAAGTGTTCCCCTAAGCTTTTAATTTGAATGGAGATCTTCATTTGTTGATTGATAGCAAGATGGTCAGGCATTCCTTTGAGTCTGAATGTTCTATTATGGGGTGTGTAATTATGTGTGTGTGTGTGTGTGTGTGTGTGTGTGTTTATTTTGTATACATGTGTGCTGAAAATCTAGAAGAAAATAAATCTAGTCAATGGAGACATCGAGAAATGCACATTTCCACAATTCCTTTCACAAATCGAAAGCTTGAGGAGACAACCAGAGGTTGGTTCACATTTCAGGAGAATCAAATATTTCTCCTTTTGAAACCCAGTGGTAAGACTGGGAAGGGGGTAGGATGGAGCAGAAGGCTGTGCATAGCCATGTGCCTTTCCATTTTTCTGAATGTGAAGGTCTTGAAGTCATCTTTAGTAAGCAATCTGAGGGTCATCAAGGCTGTGGAGACAGGGCAGACAGTAGCTACAATACAGGAACCTGGGCAGAAGGAGAATGGGGGCTGGAAGATTGACACACGGGGCAGGCTGCATTATCCTGGGGCTTCACCACTCAGCTGGTGACATCTGGAGTTTGCCTCTGCCGTTTCATAGGGGCCAAAGGTTCAGGGTAAAATTGAGAGTCGATCTTGCCTCTTCCTAATGAGCACGAGGAGCAGAGAAGTAATGGCAGGACTGTTGACACCCATGGAGTTCAGGAATCCTGTCGCAGAGTCAGCTATGGGACTTGTTCACATGGTCTGTTGTTAACAGGCGAGGCGGTGACTAGAAATCCCAAGACATAATTGAAACGGGAGGTCTGGTCCTGAGCGTCTGAAAGCAGAAGGAGCACTGACGCAGATTCAGAGCTGCTTTGCCCCTCCTTGAGCCAGCAAGGGCTGTTAAACCTTAGCGTCACGGGCTGTCAAGGGAGTAAGCAACGGCCTTTGGATTGGATGTGAGGCCTATTCCACAGGAGAAAATTCCTGCCTGCTACTGTAAACCTGGCCAAAAGCCTATGGCTTGAGTGGTCACAGGCCCTAGAGGGGAACTACTTCTGATGCCTGGCTCAGTGGACATACTGTGAAAGCGCCTTCTGAATACTGATGCTGATGTCTCTAGAGTAGTGCTGCTTTCTGACCTGGCTAAAGAGCTTCTGCAGTGGGCAGTAGTTAATGCAGACACTCACAACTGGCCAAAGTGCTCAGAATAACTGACTGTTGAGCGCTCAGCCTTAAGCGAGACATCTATACCAACCAAAGTTCCCCTCCTCAGGAAGAGAAGGGGAGGAAGAGTCAGTCATGCCTTTCAACCAACCAGTGGCCTGACTTGTACATGGGGGAGAGACTAACAGAATTAGTGGAGGAAGCCAGAAGAGAGGCTGGGGCCTTCATCATTGTGGGCAGCTGCCAGGAGGTCACAGGGCTGTATAATTTGCTGCATGGCCTTAGCAGGGGATCCCCCAATTCCTCTAAGTAACCCCTCACCCATTGCTCTGTAAGCAAGCCCAAATAAACTCTGGTTTCTGAAAATAAATTCAGTTTTTGTTATATCTATTTGTATGTGTGTATTGCCTGCACATAGGTACACCCGTGTCAGGCAGTGCTGAAGAAGTCAGAAGAGGGGGTGTCAGATCCCTGAAACTGGAGTTATAGACAGTTGTTAGCCACCATGTGGGTACTAAAAATTGAACTCAGGTCCTCTGCAAGAGCATCCAGTGCTCTTAAACACTGAACCATGTCTTCATCTCTGAGTCTGTGAGTCTGTAACCCATCACTCCTCTGTAGAGTCTGAGCCACCCATAACTCTGTAGTGTCTGAGAGCCACTCCTCTGTAGAGACTGCCAGGCACCCATCACTCCTCTGTGGTTGCTGAAGACTTTGTTACCTTTGTAAAGAAAGGAATCTTGATTAATACAGCAATGAAAATCTTCCACTGGTCCCGCTCCCAGTGGACAGAGACGTTTTAACAAAAATGGGCTTCACAGGTAGAGAGAGCATTGACAGGGCTAGGAAACCACCGCCAGAGGCTCAGGCGTGCCCAGTGCAGAGTAGCAGCCTCCAGAGCCTTCACGGTGAGAAGGAAGTTTACATCCCAAGTCTTCAAGAGCAAGAGCGCAGTCACCTGACTCCCAACTCTGTCTGGTGAAAACGGAAGTTCTTGGCTCCTAATCAATATCTGAACAATGATTAATAACAGGCCATTTCAGTGTAATCTTACACAGTACTGAACAGTGGTAGCATGTGATTGTGACATCTAAACCAAACGTCCTTGCACTGAACTTAGCTTGGTCACCTTAGAGGTCACCCTAGCCACCTCCACCCAGTTTGCGTCCCCATTTGGCAGCGGCTTCACTCTGATCACTGACCCTTGCTCACATTTCCTGTGTCTTGGTTGCTGGGAAACACCTCAAAGACAAGGCAGTGAGCTGAAGGGCAGAGGATCCCCGGGCAAGAACAGTGAGGTTGAAATGAGGATGAACATTGGCACTGGCTGTGATGGCACACTTCAGTAGTCGAAGCCACAGTCGAGAGGCACCTGGGGAGGGCGTGCCTGTGAGGGCTTATCTAGACAAAGCTGGCCTGTGGGCATGTCTGTGGGGGATTTCCTCAATGGCAAGAATTGAGGTAGGAGGGCCCGCCCACTGGGGGTGGCACCATTCTCTGGTCAGGGGCAGGGGACTGACTCATAAGAATGGGGAAAGGGAACTGAGCAGGAGGCTTGATTCAGTAACTGCCCTCTGCTCCTGGCTGTGAGCATGTGCACTAAGTAAACACCTCCCATGAGTTGCTTTTGTCAGAGTATTTAATCACAGCCGTAAGAAATGAAACTGAGACACTTACTAGGCATATTTCGATTACTCCCTCAATCCCATTCCTGTGCCTGCCCCGCCCACTGTGATTAGTTTACATGTTGTCTCTCATCTCTAAGACATGGTTCTTCTGTAGGATCAGCACTTTTTTGCCTTTTGTGAGAGCAGTGGACTGCTCTGTAGCTTCCTCGAGATGTTCCACCGAGGTTTGTAATTCAGTTCCAACATCTGAGATTGTAAACAAATTAAAAATACTCTCTGAAAAATCCATTAAAAATGTGTTTCCTGAATCTCTAAGGTGAAAATGGCAGATAGAAGTCCTGAACATGAGTCCATTCACCTGATATTTGACAAAGGTGCCAAGAATACACAATGGAAGAAAGATAGCATATGGCAAAACTGGATCTCCAGCTGTAGGAGAATGAAATTGGACCCTTGTCTTTCACCCTGCACAAAATCAATTCCAAATGAATCAAAGACCTCAATATAAAACCGGAAATTCTGAAAATGCTACAGGAAAACATAGGTAGTACCCTACAAGATATATGCATAGAAAAGGACGTTTGTTCTAAATCAGACATTAGATGCTTAGTGTTTAAGGTCAACAGTCAATAACTGGGACCTCAGCAAGCTACAAAGCTTCTGTACAGCAAAAGAAACAACCAAGGAAGTGAAGAGGAAATCCGATGAGTGGGAGAAGATCTTTATCAGCTACATACTTGATAGAGGATTAATATTCAGAATGTACAAAGAACTAAATAAAACAAAGAAATAAGAAAATACACGATCCAATATAATGTAGACTATAACAAAAGACAGCTGTAATTAGCCACAGTTTGCTTTCACAGAGAAGTATTTACTTAGCTTTTATAAAGACAGGAAATATTGAAGGATATAAAATGAAAATTTGGAGAGAATGTTGATAAATATAACACCAAATAAAATGTTTCAGTGCATTTAAATTCTATGGCTTGTGCATTTGTTTCTATTGACTAAGATGAAGACTTTTAAACTCATCATCCCTTCAGGATTCCACAAAATCCTTCTCATAGATGTGTACTTAAGATGTTTTCCAAAAGCCAAGAATAGGTTCTTTGGGCTAATATGTAACTGTTGCACTTAGAAAATAATAATCTTGAACCTTTTTTCCAATGAAAATCTCAAAGAACAAATAGTGTCTGTAGCAGCAGGACTAAGAAGAGTAGTAGAAATTTTGATAAAATTTCCAAATTTGTCCTTATGTTCCCTAATGGTGGGGTCTGGACACTGAATTTACCACTTTCACAGGCTCTACAATTTAGAGCTACTTCTTGAGGCTGGCTAACAGGAGAATGAGATTTCTGTATCACCAAATTACTAAGAGCTCTGTGTCAGCTCAGGGATGGGCATCACCAGGATTGTTGTTTCTAATAAACATATGTAAAGAATTTCACAGGATTTTGTTTGACCTTCGTTGTTCCAAAACTGAGAGTTCTTTCACACATAATGAGGAGATAACTGAGACAGAAGCATTCTCAGTTTCTCCCACTGAGCATGCCAATACTCAGTCAGAAGTGCATCCCGGTGAATCAGCAACACAAATGGGCTGAAAACTGCATAGCCAAGGACCAGAAATTCCTGAACATTTACTATTACATCATTGTTCCCTAAAGAGAGACTTAAAAACAGAGACATAGCACAGTCTGTCCAGAAGAAGAAAATGAAACACAGCATCAGAAGGAGGACCCTTTGAGCGGCTCTCAACTCAGGGGGAGCTGTGCAGAGAAACTTGGAATTCTGAACGTAGAGGACACGCTGGTGGTGCTTGTGGAGAAGAAACAGCATGTAGCCACTGGCCCCACCCATGACCCCCTGGAACACAGAATCTCTGAGGACCATGAGAAAGAGAAATATCCATTTTATTTTCTGATTTTCTCTCACAACATAGCAATAGTTGTCCGCATTTTTAAGTTGTGATATATTCAGGTTACTGCTTGTGATGGAATGGATTAGGTTCATACCTATCCAGGAATTGAGTATCCAAAAGAATGAAAAGAATGGGAGGATGTGCCACGCAGATCTTGGCCTGAGCTTCCTCCACACAGATGCCTTTGGACTGAGGATGATAGCCTGGAGCAGGGTGAGGAGACTGCTGATGCAGATGGAGAGGCCCCGGGCCACCCTCTCCAGGTAAACAAGGATCTTACAGCCCATGTCATCTAGGAAGTTTCTCAAACCAAAAGATGCTATTGTCTTTGGCAATCCTTTTGCCAGAAGGATTATGATGTTTGTGAAAGCCAAGTGGAGGAAAATGAGGTGTACAGGTTTCTTCTCCGTACCTCTCCACAAGCTTAACATGTAATTCACAGAGACGGAGATGTTCCCCAGAGTGCCAAGAGTCGTCACTGAGAGAAAAACTATTCCCTTGAAAAATTTCAAAATCATTTCTTCTTTCTAGACAGAAAAAACTTTTTTTTTGCAGCGAACACATGTCAAGAAACCAGAAACAAGAAGTATTTATATGTGTCTGAAAAGCACATGTTGTATAATAGTGATTTTTTTCCTGTGGAGGAGGCAGTTAGTGACTTATGTAATGTTTCAGATTTGAGCTCAGAGATTTTCCTTTTCTGTGGATTCTGTGGGTTATTGTATATAGCCCAAAAGGAACGTTTGGTAAACCTCTTATTTGGAGGGTCTCCAAGTGAAAAATTGAGGGATTTGTGCACATTTGGGTGGGGTTTGTATGTGTGTGTGTTTGTATGGGTGTGTATGGTGTGTGTGAGTGTGTAATACCCTTTTTACAATGCAGCATGGATGATTTGAAGTCCACTTTCCACCAACCAAGTTCTCCCTCTGTCTGTATTCTATTTCATCACATTACCACATTCAATTCCAAAATCCTGAGTTTATGCTTAACCTGCTGTCCCCACATCACACACACACTTGGAAAATCCTGAAGCATTAACATCTGTAACATCTCTCAACTTTAGCAACTTTAAGTTCCACACTGTCTCTTATATTGTTCAGTGTTCTGTTCTTACTGGCATTTGATCAGATCAGAATTTGCAGATTTGTGCTGGGCTTTGAAATTTTATGTTTTGGTTCTGATATCTTACCGTTCTATTTTAGTTATTATTGTGTGATCTCCCTCCATGTTTATGTAAGATATTTATAGTCTTCAATTTCAAGTCAGACTGAAAAACTTTTCCAGACAGGGTCCAGCAGTTAAAGCTGAATCAACAAAAGGGATCCTGCAAAAAGACTCCTGTCTGAAAAATTCAGGTAACCAGGGCAGAAGCCCAAAGGAACTCTGGGAGAATCAGTAGCAGCAGGCTCAGTTCGTAGTGATGAAGTCAGGGGCATCAGAGGGATGCTGAGCATTGTGGGTGAGCTGATGCTGATCAAGGTGGACCAGGAGAGGGGGACTGAGGAGCATGCAGTGGTGCTGGTAGGTGAGTGCAGTGCATGGGCTGGGGGTCCACAGTACTGGCTGCAGAGGGCACAGTGGTTGCCCACGTGATGTGAGGCAGTGGCATTGCCAGGCTGCACTGTGAGCTGCAGTCAGGTCCCATGGCTTTGCACCCTGCTTTTCCTGGGTTTCTTTTCCAGTATGGTTCTCAGTCGTGGGACCTTGGACTACATGACTCCAGGCTGGGTTCTGAGCTTAGACTTTGACAGATTTCATTCTTTACGTCCAGGATTTCCATTCTCATGTCTCGTTTAGGAATTTATATCCCTCTTTGGACAATTTTTCCACAGCTTAAATCATCTGGATGTTTGACCCAGTCATGGGACTTGTGCAAGTTTTAGTATTGAGGGGTTTTCTAGTAAGTGTTCCCTCCCCTTCTTCCCAAATGTCTTAGGATTGCTTCAGTTTTTGTCTGATTGTCTCACACAGGGTGACCTGCAGGAACCTACCTTTGTTCCCAAGGTGGGTCAGGTGATCTCGTCACTCTTCAAATGCCAACTATTGGCTTCAAGGGGCCACTAGCCAAGGGGTAGTTCTCTCCTCTGCCACTGTCTCCTGGGAAGCCCTCCAGCACCCTCAGTGCTTGTGGGCACATGAAAATTGTTGCAAACCAAAGACAAAGCACACCAGCGTCATTACTGTATTCATGGTCAACGCTGATATTCCGAGACTGGAATCTGAAAAATCTGCAGAACACTCAGCTTAAGTCCTGGTCGGAAGTATTACTAGGGCTAAAATTGGGATGAGAGGTTTCAGTTTATAGTAATTCACAGCAGGCTCTTTCTACCGGAAACTGACAGGGCAGTAATGGAAACTGTTAATCATGGTTGCTTCCATTTCCTCACATGAAGAAGAGGTCTGATGACTGAAGGCTTCTACGAGTATGGTAATACCTGACAGATTGGAAGCCATGTAGGACACACATTTAAAGAAAATCTTTAGGTTGGAGCCTCGAGAGATGGCTCAGCAGTGAGGAGCATGTGTTACTCTTGCAGAGGGCCTGAGTTTGGTTCCCATCATCCACTGGGTGGCTCACAATGGCCTACAACTCCAGCTGTGGAGACCCCCCCAACGCCTCTGTCCTCTGTAGGCATTTGTGATCACATACACACACTCTCATACAAACACATACACACAATTAAAATAATAAAAATAAATCTCTTTTAAAAAAGGAAATCATCAGGTTAATCACAAATGCACCTAGGAGTTATCAGCACATTGTAAAGGAAAACCCTAGAAATCAGTGAAATGAGGACATGAACTAAAAATTAAAGTAGAACTTTGTGAACGCTATCAGTACTGTATGTCAAACTGTCAAACTGGAGGTTGAAAAGCCACACTTGCTATTTTTGTCTTGCGCACACCTCTCCCTATCTTTGATATATAGAGTCATGCCGGAGCTCTGGGGTAGGCCTTTGTTATTTTAGAGACAGGGTCTGCCTGCATAACTCGGACGTGCCTTGAACATCAACACTTTCTACCTTGATCCCTAATGCTGGCATCTCAGGTATGCACTATCAGGCATGTCCGAAGTTTTCATAGACACCTGAAACTTTTGAGTATTTTATTGAGTACTCTGAAAAAGACAAGGAGATAACCTGGGCAAAGGCCTATCCCAGATCTCCAGCATCTGGATTCTGTCCAGGAGCTGGTCTTCTTCATCTTTTTTCTTTTTTAATATCAGGAGCATACCTTGTAAGGATCAGAGGAAAGCCAGAGGTTCTGAGCCTCTCAGACCCTCTCAACAACTCCATTGCTCCAGTCAAGGAGAGATTTGTTTCTAAAGAAAGTCTACATGTTACATGTGGGGAGTTCGAAGAGCAGCAGAGTACTCACCTCGAGGTCCATGTGCACGCAGGCTCTGGAGCAGTGTGCTCTGGGAAGGCGGCTCTTCCCAGGACATATTTGTGCTTTCAGGATTTGTGGTCCCCATAAACTGTCACCAGACCTCAACTTTCACAGTTGTCTCTGTGTCAGGGAGGAGCCTCTGCAGAGTCTGTGTCCCTGAAGGCAGCTCTCCCTCTCCTCCACAATTACTACTTCTGTTTTTCTCAGAAGTTATTTCAAGCTTAATTAAGGTTTGTTTTGATAAGAAGAACATGAGATGAGAGAGAAAACAGCTATCCAAGTTTCTGCCTCAGGAACTTTCATCTCTTGAGACTAGTTTGCAGCTTCCCAAAGTGCCCAGTTGTGAATCAGGGTGAGGAACAGCTTTTGAGATTCAGAATGAGTCATTCCTTCTCTTAAATCTCCCTTTCAACAGGAATCAAATAAATGAAGATCTGCCCTGGGAATTCTGCCCCCTGAGCAAGTCCCAGCCGTGTAGGAGGACACATTCAGAGTCCCCTTGCTTTTCCTGTGCCCACTGCCTGTCAAGGTTGTGAGGGAAGTAATTATTCGTTACTCATCTATTAAATATCAAATGGGATTTCAAGTCTCGATGTCCTCACCTTGACCTCACTCTAAGAACAATCCATTCATGTTTTAAAGCTTCAAGGACACGTCTACAATGAGCCTACTGTGAAGACTTGTCCTTTCACAGACTGTTTGTTCTAATGCCAGGGAGATGCTTTGTATTCTAGACTTGTAATGACATAAGCCAATGTGGGTTCAGGACTTACTAGAAGTGAAGACACCATCTTTTTCTGGAAGAGAGAACACCCTGGCTTGCGTTGGGAGACAACCTTGTGGTCACTGGTCTAATGTCCTGCATGACAGGGTCTCCATACATGGAAGTGCAGCGGGCAGGTGAGAGAGGATAAACATTCTTCTGTCATGAAGTAAATAACAGCTGCTTGAGATGTCTATAGTTTCCATGTCTCATACTGAGTGGGGAAGTCTAGGCACAGAGAACCTGTGTAAGCTGAACATGAGATATGCCAGGGTTGACACCACATGACACATAAGAAGTAAATCTCCTTGGTCTAATAAAGAACACACCCTTCTGTCATCTTTGTTATTTCATTTAGAAAATTTTTGAATTTTTCATCCACTTTGAGATATGAAGAATAAATATTAGAGGAAGGGGTTCTAATTATAACTCACATGTATGAAATGTCCAAAATTCAATAAAGATATTTTTAAAAGAATAAAAATAAAACTTATAGTGCTGTTGCTCTTTTATCCAATAGAAGAGAGAGAGAGAGAGAGAAATAGGGAGAAAGAGAGAGATAGAAAGAGAGAGAGAGAGAGATCTTCATTCAGCTACCTCAAGAGGAGTTCTGTAGAGAAATGTGTCCTCTGCACATAGAACACATGCTGGTTGTATTTATGGAGCAGAAATAAGTTCCATGAAGTCCCGGACCCACCCATAATGTCCTGAAACAGGACATCTTTAAGGAGTCATGAAACTGAGAAAAGTCCACCCGCTGTCAGCCTTCTGGTGGAAGGAAAGTAACAGCCGTGTTCACTCTGACTGATCTCTGATCTGCTCATCCTGCTGACATGTCTTATTTTGTACCACAAGTCTATTGTGCTGAATCATTCATTTCTTCTGAAGAGAGATCCTTGATTGTATTGGACCTCCTAATGTCACCGCAGGAAAGGCTCTCTTTCAAAGGATGTCGTGGTGGGTTTGGAAAGGAAGCCCAAGGCAAGGGCCTCACTGGCACACAGCTGTGTAAACACGGCAGTAAGAGTGTAACACTGGATTTCTGATTCCCACTTCCGAACACTCATTATGGCTTACACAGAACACCTCGTATGTCCTTAGTCACCGTGCCCCCCATGCTTGTGTCTGGAGTTTCTACTTCAGTGTCATGGATGCATGTGGATCAGCTGCCCAAATGGGGTTAGGATGCTGAGGGTCACAACTGCTCTGCTCTGCAAAACCAGGTCCATCTCAGGCAACAGGAGAGCGAGCCGGCTGAGAACTCCATGGCCTCAGGCCCAGGAGGACCTGGAGTGTTTGAAAACACAGAGTCTCTTTGAGCTGTCAGTGAAGGAAGGTCCTGTCTGCTCCACTCCTGTGCTGCCTGCAGGGACACAGTGCTGGTGAAGGGTCACCAGAAAGAAACTAAATGAAAGTATAACTGGGGAACCAAAAAGTCAGACCAAAGATGCTGAAAGAATTTTAAATGACAGGAATAATACTTGTTTTTCAATAATAACTTTCAATGTCTATAGACTGAACTCCCCAGTCAAAATTCAGAGGCCAGTTGAGTGGATGATGAAACAATATCCATCCTTTTGTTGTCTGGAGGAAACCCATCTGGTCTTAAAGAACAGAAACTGCTTTCAGGTGAAAGGATGGAAATAAATATTACAAACAAATGGAACTAAGAAACAAGAAGAAGATGCTGTTCTACTATC
Source organism: Eospalax fontanierii (assembly GCA_035773235.1). Taxonomy (NCBI): domain Eukaryota; kingdom Metazoa; phylum Chordata; class Mammalia; order Rodentia; family Spalacidae; genus Eospalax; species Eospalax fontanierii. Next base: position 1,006,269 of record CM069547.1, on the reverse strand, counting down.
TAACAAAATAGACATCAAGCTAATACTAATCAGAAGAGATAAGATGGTTACTTCATTCTGATCAAAGGAACAATTAACCAAGAAGGACTTACAATTGTGAAAAAATACGCATGATATTCTGGTGCACCCAACTCCATAAAAATAGTACTATAGACCTTCAGGACACAGATTGATCCCAACTCACTAATAGTAGGGGACTTCAGTACCCCACTGTCTCCATTAGACAGGTCGCCTGGATAGAAAATAAATAGAGAGACATCTGCATTAACAATACTACACATCAAATGGATCTAACAGATATCTACCGAATATTCCACCCAAGCACCAAAGAGTGCACTTTCAATTTAGCACGCCATGGCACTTTCTCCAAAATCGACCACATACTGGCGCACATAGCAAAGTTCAAAAAATGAAAAAACTGATATAATTCCACGCATTCTATCAGAACACAATGGAATAAAGCTTAAGATCAACAAAAGAAGAAGTCTTATTAACTACATGACCTCATAGAGACTAAATAACACATTCCTGAATGATCAATGGGTCAAAGGAGAAATTAAGAAAAAAATAAAAGTATTCCTGGAATCAAATGAAAAGGACAATACAACACAAAAAAACCTCTGGGACACTTTAAAAGTAGTCCTAAGAGGGATGTTTATAGATATAAGTGCCTACATTAAGAAATCACAAAGAGCTCAAATAAATGATATAACATTGCATCTCAGGAATCTTAAAATCCAAAAACAAATAAAACCCAAACCCAGCAGATACTTATGCAGTTCTCAGTCCTCTTGTGCTGATTCACAGAGGTGGACATCTGGATGAATTTTGCCATTTGCATGACAGAGAAATACACTGAGAAAATTGCAATTACATCACAAAATCACATCAAAGCCACTTAAGTTGATGAAGATTTATTTTCATTCAACAGTCATGGTACCCTGATGCTCAGAGCTCACCTACAGATTACAGTCAATTAGATGACTCTGAATTCTGATTCTGCACTCTGTCACCCTCAGAAATGGATTCACATATGAATCTCTGAAGCAGGGTTTTTACTACATTTAAAGACCAGACATGTGGCATTGTTTCCTCAGGTTCTCATACATTTTCTCCTCCTTCATCAGCAAATGTGCAGAGTCCACCACTGGCCCAGCAATGTAACAGATAACAGCTTGAGTTAGAAGGTGCATGAGTCTCTTTTCACTGTGATCATGAAATTCCAGAGAGAGGCTAACTTGATAAAGAAAGGGGATTGCTTATGTAGAGAATCAAGGTTGTGAAGGTCTGTTTCTGTTTAGACAATATGGCAGTGACAGGAATTCCCAGCAGGAAAATGGCTGACACTAGGCATCATCTGAGGCCCGTGAGTCGGTACAAAGTAGCTAATACCAGATGTCTAGGAACCCCAGAAGTAAACAGTACTGTAATCTGTTATATAGCCAGCTTTGGCAAGAAGTCACCATTATATAAAAGGTCCTAGGGACCACGGGCACATCCACTTTTGCACATCAGCCATCTATCCAAGCGCTAAGAGACCTCAGGAGAAAGCAAGAAGGTTTCATGTGACGGTGGCCCCAGGAATCTTCTTTGATCCTGGCTCTTCCCAACTCTCCCTGGTTGGCTTCTGGTCTCAGCCACACATCTCAGCACTAGGTTTTGGAAATTCAAGGACCTGGCACTTGATATTGTTGTCAAAAAAACACAACCCTTACCTCAAAGGGGATGAGAGATCATTTCTTCTGGAGACAAATATGAGTGGCCATGGCTTAAGCACACAGATTCAGGTTACCCCAAATTCCATGTTCCAACCTGATAAGACTTTAATGAAGTTTTAATAGAAACATATTAAAGTCATGAATCAAGATACTTGTCAAATACATCAATTGAAACATTAGGTAGGTGTTTACAGCCAAAGACAAGTTTCAGGAAGAGGACTCAGAATATAATGAGAAGACGAAGGAAAGGGTGAAGATCCCAGGAAACAAGAACCAAGAAAGGGATGGAAAAGAAGTAACAGGCAAGGTTACCTGGGAACACACACAAGAAGAGGGGCCAGGACCTGAGGGGCAGAAGAAAAGGAGAGCAGAAGGACTGTAGAGAAGATGCACTTCTCTTGATGCAGACCAGGCTGTAGCTGCTTTTTACTTTTCTTGCTATTCATCAGGCTTAGTGAGAGACATGACTTTAGTGAGAAACCTCGACCTCAGGATTATTGGACTCAGCAATATTCAGTGTAGACGGCGAGATCTGGAAATGTTGACTCTGAACAAACTGGAGACGTGCGGGGTCTCCAAGGACAGCGATGTAAGGCCGGGACTTAGTTACTTGGGTTTAGCAGATTCATGGAGTTATGTAAACCGTGGCCATCGTTCGCTGGTCAAGCAAGACATGGATGTGCATCTACAAAAAAGAAAGTGATTGTTTTCGAGTGTTTCCGAGCGCAGTGGTCATCACTCTTGCCTAACACGCGAGCGGCCTCAACCCACTTCTTGTCCAGTTCTGCGTGAACAAAAAGAATGGCTCCTGTGTAGACAAGGGCCGCCTGCCCGCGTGCCTGTCCAGTGGATTTGACAACCCCAAAGTTTTCCATGCCCACGATCTTCCGGTTTCCTTCTTCTTCCCTTCTGTCTCCCCTCTGGGCTCTGCCTTGGGCGCTTTTGAGGAGGAGGTGAGCTGAGTCTGGTCTCCGCCTTCCATCTTGAAGGTCACTGTGCTCTGGACCCTGGGAACAGAGGATAACCATGTGGACCAGAATCGTCTCCACAGGGAACTGAGGCCATAAAGGCCACAGGCAGCCGGGGGATTATCTCAAACGGTAGAGCGCTCGCTTAGCATGTAAGAGGCAGTGGGATCGATGCTCACATCCTCCAGTTTCTGGGTTTGCTCTTGGGCATGGAGTTTGCATTTATTTAGGGAGGCGGAGGTTCTGTTTGGAGCTGACCATCTCTGGAAGTGTGCTCCCTCTAAGGCAGTTCCCTGCGCATTGGCGGGGAGCTGCCACAGCCCTGCTCTGCTCTGGACAGCTTGGGACCAACCTCCACCTCCAGCATCTCGTTTCCCAGGAGTCGTGTTTCCTTTTCAGGGACTGTGGAAGCTGAAAATCCTTTCCTAAATGCTACACCCAGTTAAGCACCTGCCCGGAGTCTCTCAAAAGGTCTTCAGCTTCTCCGGGATTCTTTCCAGGCGTCTGGGGATGTCTGCGTTTCCCGTCCTCCTCCGCCACTGCGTTTCCCTCCTGAGATTCTCCAGCAACGCGCGCTGTGTCTCCCGCGGGAATTCCTGCATCTGCGCCTCTTCCTCCCCACGCTGTCCCCGCAGCCCTGCCCAATGCACCCCAGTTCTTTCCCTGGGTCACCATCTGTACTCTTATTCTTGGAGTTTCCTCTGGGGTTTGGTTTTTGCTGTTAACTGCTCTCAGCTAACGTGGATCTACGCAATCTCGGTGGCCCGGTCCAGGAACACCATGACCATCTTGGATGCAAAACAACCAAAACTCTGCTGTACCTTGTTTCCGTAGTGTAGTGGTCATCATGCTCGCCTCACACGCGAGAAGTCTCCGGTTCGCAGCCGGGCGAAAACATTAATTTTCCTTCCTCTTTCTTTTCTGTATTCAGGAAATTCACAAGCCACATCAAATATAATCCGGGATATGTTGGGGCAAGGGCAGTCTGCCAGTGAACCTGCCGCGCCAAACTTGGCGACACCAAAGTTTGCCACCCCTACTCTCCTCTGGTTCTCTTCCTCTTCTTAGAGAGAAGAAACCCCTCTAGGCTCTGCCCTGAGGCTACTGAGGAGGAGAGCGAAGTCTGGGCTTGGCCTTTAAGCTCCTGAAGGTCGGTGCGCTCTGGACCCTGGAAACAGCAGGTGACCATGTGGACCAGAATCGACTGCACATGAACAGAGGACAGAACTGCATGGGGGATTAGCTCAAGCGGTAGAGCGCTCGCTTAGCATGCGAGAGGCAGTGGGATCGACGCCCACATCCTCCAGGTTCTGTCCTCGTTCTCTGACCCGCTGGATATTTTGTCTGCACGTATTTAACCAGTTGGAGGTTCTGTCAGAATGCTGAGAACTCTGACCGTACCTAGTTTGATGTCACCTTTCCTTTTTTGCTCCATCTCACGCTTGGTGCAGGGTTGCTCTGCTCTGGGTCAAGAGCTGCGACAGCCCTGCTCTGCTCTGGAGCACAGGGAACGAGCTCCACCTCCAGCATCTCCTTTCCCAGGAGTCCGTGTTGCCCATTGCAGGGGCTGTGGAAACTGAAAATCCCTTCCTAAAAGCTGTGCCCAGTTAAGCACCTGCCCGGAGTCTCTCAAAAGGTCTTCAGCTTCTTCGGGATTCTTTCCAGGCGTCTGGGGATGTCTGCGTTTCCCATCCTCCTCCGCCACTGCGTTTCCCTCCTGAGATTCTCCAGCATCGCGCGCTGTGTCTCCCGCGGGAATTCCTGCATCTGCGCCTCTTCCTCCCCACGCTGTCCCCGCAGCCCTGCCCAATGCACCCCAGTTCTTTCCCTGGGTCACCATCTGTACTCTTATTCTTGGAGTTTCCTCTGGGGTTTGGTTTTTGCTGTTAACTGCTCTCAGCTAACGTGGATCTACGCAATCTCGGTGGCCCGGTCCAGGAACACCATGACCATCTTGGATGCAAGACAACCAAAACTCTGCTGTACCTTGTTTCCGTAGTGTAGTGGTCATCACGCTCGCCTCACACGCGAGAGGTCCCCGGTTCGAGACCGGGCGGGAACAGCATGTGGTTTTGATTGTTTTTCTCTTTACCCTCAAACCTGGAAAGCTGATGATGACTCTCTGGCCACAGGACAGCGGCTCTGACTACAGGAACTGCTGATAGTCTACACTCCACTCCTCTTTTCCCACTTTTATAAACAATCTGGACCCTCCTGGGACAGCTGTGGCGATTTTGCTGGACCGTCCAGTGAACCCTGCTGATCCAGGACCTTCCAAGCCGGGAAGTATGAATGGATACTGCTAATTTAGCATGTTGCTAATGGAACTCTGGATCCTGGGCGCGCTTTCTTTGTTCTGGAATTTGAAACCTAAGATCTTGGACACGTTTCTCCTTGAGGCCTTTTTTCCTGAAGAACACAGGAAACCCATTCTCTTGCTCTGGACCACCAGAACTCGAGCCAACTCATGCAGTGGCTCTGTGCCTAGACTCTATTCCAAAGATCGGGGAACCAGGGACCAAGGACAGCGACTGCCCGGCTTCAACTCCTGGGGCAGGAAGGATTTGCAGAGGGGAGAGGACCCAGCATGATGCTGGCTGTGTGCGCATTAGCCACTACACCTCGGATTCCCACTTGAGGAGTCTTTTAATATAATAAGAAAGCACAAGACTGAATGCAGGACGGCTTTCGCTCTCTTCTCTGGTTCCAGACACGCAGGCATAAACAGTAGAGCCTAGCAAGTGCCGGGGGACATTGGTTCTGGAGTTCCACCAATTTGTGCAGTGTACTCCAGGTCCTGTGATTTCAAGAACACACCTAACAACTCTTTCTCTCCTGTTTCCTCCTGCAACCTGGTTCTAGGTGATGAGCAGGTCTGGACAATGCTGGTCCAAGGCACAGAGTAACAGACCCCACCTGTAGTTCAGAGGACTCACCTGGAGCCCCAAGTGTAAGCCCAAAAGACAGGCTTTGGAGGTGAGGGAATAACATATTTCCAGTATTCCTGGGTGAGTTCCTGTGGAGACCAGCCAGGAGAAGTACTAGAGCAGAGGAAAAGCTCAGTTCTTGAAACTTACACATCTGATCCTTATTTCAGACCTTGTTAATGACCTGCTCTATGACATTTGGGAAAAGTACTCAACTTACCTGAGCCTTCATTACATCCAGAAAGTACAGCTCAGAAACATATTTTTGTTACTAAAATTCAACTGACCTACATGAAAAAAGCCAAACAATCTCTTAAGGGCATTTGTAACGGAAAAACACAGTTATCTGTGGATTTTATGGGGGGAATGTCTCCAATACATGGACACAGAGTGTAAAAGAGAAGGGACAGGAAACAAGCTTAGAAATCTGCTATTTCCTTGCTCACTCATTCACACAGATAATGGAGAATCTTCTGTATTTCTTTTGACCAAAAGGGAGCAGGAAGACAGGACTTCTGAGGGGAATGAAGGCCAGAACACTGAAACACAGAGGGGAGAGATACAAAAGTCAGTTGTCACTGCACCTGTCCCTGAGCTCAGTCTTAGAGGCAGAGGAATCCTGGATGGAGGTGGACTCCATTGTTTATAAATGTGAATTTTTTTCAATTTCAGCCCTGATCCTCACAGTGCATTTACCATATCATATGTTCTTTAAAAGCTGTAGATGGATGCAAGGTGCTTGGAGAATAAAATTCAGCACTTTAGGGAGGAGCGGAAGCATAGTGACCCTGGGAATCTCTGAGATCATGGCTCTGGTGTCTGTGGGTGAATTCACAGGGAATCATGAGTGAATAACAGACAACGGCACTGGAACTGGTTAGCAATTTTGCACAGGAAGCTCTGGGAGATGTTTACAGTAGTTGCCTGAAGTTGGAACAATATTGAAAACACAGGATGAATTTGGTGCTTTAGAAAGTGTGAAGACTGCCAGGGACTCTATTCTGCTGTGTCAGGAGAGGGAACTGAAGTTAAGGAAGCACGTGTAGATAATCCAGGCTCCTCAACACAGCCTGTTATGAGGATGGTTGGGTGATCAAGATGACAGTGAGTGACCTTCAGAGCCTGATAAGTCCGGGAGTGAAGACACATGAGAAACAGGTGAGATCCCCTGATGAGTGACCACCCAGCAGTAGGAAACCTGCGATGTCAATAGAAAAGAATGGACTCAGCACTGTTACTGGAAGAAACCTCCCAGTCCCCAGGTTCCTAATGGCTGCAGAAAAATGCCATATGTCTTCTTTATAATACCTTGGATTAGGTATTTAGATCAGAGGTTAGAATTTGGAGTCCTCTCATAGTTAGCCAAATCCCCATTCCCACACCTATTGTGTTTTGCTTAATATTCTTTTCTGTTTCTGACTTTATGTGTATAATAATTTAATGCTTGGTGTTTTGTTTCCAATATTCATATTTTTAATTCCTCTGCCTTAATACCTTTAAGGATTATTTTTTGAAATAAGGTGTCCCTTGTAGCCCTGGATAGCCTGGAACTCCCAATGCAGACGAGGCTGGCCTCAAACTCATGGAGATCCACATGCCTTTGCCTCAAGAGTGCTGTGATAAAACCCCCACCAAGGTTGACTCAGGGATCAATTTTTAATTGTAAATACATTGAGCTTTCAGGACTTATAAGTATTAAATAGATTTTTGTCATCTTCTATATCAAATCAAAATGACTAATTTTTGCAGGGAGCATTCAACAGTTATAGCTGAATCTGCCTATGACACCCAGGAAGAAGTCCCTAGCCTGAAAATCCAGATAACACATTATCTAAGACCAGGGAATGAGCCATAGAGGAATTCTGCCATGCTGCCTGGGGCAGGGGATCTATGAGCCAGGGTCCAGCTCCCAGTGAGTGACCTCTGGAGCCTCTGAGGGAAACTGGAGCAGTTGTAGATGTGTTCAACTTTATCATGGTTGATTAGGAGAAGGTGATTAATTGGGCATTAACTGCAAAAATTAAGGCAGTCTACGAGTTCGGAATCTCCAGCAGCAGCTTTTTGTGGAGAAGTGGACTGGGGGCATCAATGGTAGGAACACAGTTCATTCAGACAGAGGACCATGATGGGTTCACAGCTGCTTCATCAGACGGCAGAAGAGAATGGATTCACAGCTGCTGCAAGATCTTGGAGCAAAATGATCACGAGTGAATTTGCCCGTTTTCTTCTGTAGTTTACTTTTGTTCCCCAAGGTGCTCAATAAAACTGCTGCTTCTACATACCTGCAGGATGATTTTCAGATTGCAAGACTAGAGGGTATGTTAGTTTCTGCATCCAAGACATCCAATATCATATGATACTACAGACTTAATATTTATCTACATAAGCATATTTTGGATAAAGGGAACCAGAACGTTTGTTCCGATCCTCAGAACCTGGATATATTTTATATCTATGGAAAGCCTTTCTACAAGCCGCCTTCATGCTTTCAATCATCACTTATGGGTTGCTTTGGCGTTCTCTGTCCTGTAAGTCCTTGCAGTATGACAGCGAGATGCCAGCCTTGCACTCAGGTTTAGCAGCAGGCAGCTCCATGATATTAGAAAATACTCACTGGATTTCAGTAACTGTGTTCTCTCTTACAGGAAAGGAAGCTAATGCCTGCACCAGTGCTCTAAATGATGAACTACATAAGACTAATGTCTACATAAAATTACCCAGAAACTTAATAAACAGTAATAATCAGAGCAACAATGTTATATACTAACTCTGAAAGAGGAAACACCTTATACTTACAATTAATCTGTCAAAAAAGACTGAAAAAATATTCCTCAAAGGTCTGATAGACTCCTTAAGCCTTCTGTTGTTTTCTTATTCTTAAAGCTTTATATGGATTCCTATTTTTTCAATCCTATCTCACCTTCCCAACATTTCTCAGCTCTGGCCAGATTAAGGATCAAATTCTGGCGCACCTACAGACCCATGAGTCTCTCTTTGTCACAGGATGAGATGGGAATGTCAGAGGTGCAAGAGTGAGTCCTGGCCCAGATACTTTGGGAACATCACAGGAAGCTGTTTTGGAAGACAGAGGTCCCATCCCGAGAGATACACAATGCCACATCTGGACCTCACCCCCAGTGGCTGAGGCATAGAGTGCATGCAACTCAGTCCCAGTTTTCCCTCCTGAAATATGAGAGTAGTATTTCTAACTGTATAATACTGGCATCAATTTCATAATTAAAAGATAGTTACATTAAAATATGCTAACACACTACTAACACAAAAAGCATTCTGTAGTGACCAACCATGATGTAAACTATGATTGTGGTTAATAGATTCACCAACAAATAAGCACAGAGCGTGTGCAGCTGATTTCTCTACAGTGTGGTATTGGGTGTGAGGAAAGGGAGAATTTGATAATAGATGCAGAATACCTTCAAGGCAAGCTTAATGCTTTTAGTAACTCAGAAGGATTACAGAAAGGCAAAAGATGGACCATTGGATACACAGCAACACTCCAAAAGTGAGGTGGAGACATTTTATGAAAGCCTAAATGGGCACAGAGTCAGAGTGTAGGAAAAAGGGAAGACTGAGGAAACCTGACTGTATCTTAGAAATCCGAACAGCCGTGCTGCATCCACAGCAACGCCTGTGTGACGACATGTCTCCCAGATGGTGGGTGCTGAAGGATGGGGGGACGTGTGCTTTTCGGAGCTTTGCCCCCAGCGGTTCCCTGGCAGCTAGCCCGACTCCTGATACCTGAACAAGCACTCTATAAACACCTATGGTGTTCATGGTCACGGCTCGCAGCACTGGCTTTCTTATCTGGATTTCTCATAAATCTTACTTTCATACCCACACACACTTTCTTTCTCTAAAGCAAAAAATGTTTTTAATGAATCAGTGAGTTCCAAAGAACTGGCATAGATTTCTCCTCCCCTGATTCAGGTTTTTAATTTAGCAGTTTATGACCTACATAATGATTTAAAAAATAGTTTTGGGATCTTTATGAACTCACTTGAGCAAAAAGAGTTAATGATACAAAAAATAAATAGTGACCCTGAGAAAGTGCAACTAGAAAGATTAATAGGAAATAGTCACAATAAATTTAACTCTTCAAACAAAGAATTGCAGAGTCTGGTAATTCCCACTAGGTACTTCAAAAAAATATAAACAATATTTCATATGAAGCATATCTTAGAAGTTGTTTTGATTCAAGGCCATGAGAAACTTTAAAAATGTGTTTAATAGTGCCAGTCCAGTTTCTAAGAGACCAGCACTGTTGTGCCCATCTGGCTATGACAAGATATACTGAGAAACCGCAAGACGTGCTGAAAAAGCCAAAACAAGTATAATGATTAAATGTGTATCTTTTCTTTGTCAAAGCTTGTAAACTTGCCAATTTTCTCCTCTAACTGTATAAAATCTTAGTGAAAACTTTAGTAAATTGCAGCAGATTCAAACCTCCTCATCAGTCATGTCTGTCTGTCATTCGCCGAATCCTAATTCTCCTAAGCCTTCACCCCTGCTCTCCCTCAGTGTCCAGTCTCCAGGAGGGACGGTCCGTGGCACAGCCGGTTAATCTAATTTCTAGAAGAAACCAGAGTGAGGATCTCATGCAAAGACCCACCACAGAGGTGTCTGCGGTACCAGATGCTGGGCACTGAGAACTCACTAAGCACTCACGGAGTGACATCTGCTGTGAACGGGGTCTCTCCCCAAGCAGAACACAGTGCATGGGATTTGGTCCCAGAGTACTAATGAACGTGCAAGGCTCACATGTCCTCTCCCCAACCCCCTTCCTTCATTCCAGAGAAAGGAACATGTGTGCTCCTTCAGGAAGTACACATGGCCCATGTGACTCCATCAAAGCACTGTCAGATCTACTCCCTTGTAGCTACAGTGCAAACTCTGGCGTGGTCCTTGTGGTGAGGTGAGGCTCCTTGGTTCAGATTTGCACTCCAGGTTGCATTTGGCAAGTTCCTGGCTACCATCAAGTGTTCACATTGAACTGTCTCTATTGTCACTCCGTCAAGAGGAAAGAAACCCTCTGCAGAACTGCAGTTTCTTAAGTACAGCTTTTCTTCTCTCTACAGAATCCTATCATTACTTTGACCCAGGAGTTACTCTGAAACTAATTAGGATTCATTAATTTTACCTAAGGCTGTCCACAGAGAAACTGAACAACAGCCAAGTACAGCATTTCACATTTCTCCAAAGCTGCCTCCAACCTCCCCAAGGTTCCACATTATGGTTTTGCGTGGGAACCACGTCAGAGGTGCAGGAAATGCCCAGCTCTTTCTCAGGTCCTTCTTTAAACCCAGGGAAAATGGTGGTCAGCACTGGCCTCTGCTTTCTGGGTGTTACTGGTGTTTTGGGTGCAAGCTTGGGTCTGGCAGCACTAAGAAGCTTGGCCAAGCACTATGCTCAGCATCTGCCCCCCAAAAAAGACAAGAAAAAAAGAAGATAAATGAAATTGATGAAACATGGCCACAATGGGAAGAGGTGCAGTGACCCTCAGCTCCATCTTCAGGGCCTTGGCAAGGTTTAGGTGGAAACAGACGACAAAAGGCGTGAACACCTACGCTGTCATGGTCACGGTGCAGTTCATGAGATTCCTAGGGTTATTCCACCTCTGTGGGGTCTTCACCTCAACAGTCCTATAACTGCAATGAGGCATACAAGTCTCCCTCTTCAGAATATCTTCCCTTCTGCTGATACAGTTTCATGATGAGTGAGACCCTAACGTGGACCTGGAGAGAGTCCAAGAGTCGCCTTCTTGATCCTGTACACATTAAAGGTTCAGTTCCTTGGATGAATTGTTTTATCCTTATTTACTAAACAAAATTGAGTTGTAAACATTATATGTACCTGCTCTGTAGCCTTCTTTTCAAAAAGCCAATGTTGCAATACCACTTCAAGGATACTCTAATTCCTCCAGCCGCAGGAGTGGTCCTTCTGTGTGGTCTCCTCCTACTGCCAAAGAGGAGTAATTTAGCCCCAAGTCAAAGCAATGGAAATAACTGAGCAAAGTGCTGAGAGCAGAGGTCAGAAAATCACCATGGTTCCGGAAGTGCAAGCATCTCTGGGTTGCACTGGAAGGCGGTTCCTGGTCACTGGTCACCCTCTGTTTCCTGTGTGACTGTCCTTGTTACACAGAGGTGTTCCTGGTGCCAGAGCTAACATAAATGAAAGTATAGCTCTTAGATGGAAGAATGCTTTCTGTGCTCTGATTTGAGTGAGGAAATCCAGGCACAAGGGACTTTGCATATATCAATTATGCACATAAAATGGAATAAATATTGGGCAATTAAAGCAATCTTCTAGGTTCAGCATGTACCACTTTGGCAAGGCACTTTTTACCAAGTTGTAGACCCTATTTTTCTTATTAAGATAAGTATTAATGCAGCACTCTTATCAGTTTGAAGCCAAGACTATACTCTTTCAAATGCCCCGGGAACCTCTTCAGGAATCTTATTTCTAACCTTGGTACAGGGGCTTAAACTTGTAATCCCAGCCCTTCAGGAGATTGAGGCAGAAGGTTCAGAGGTTCAGTACCAGGTTGATCAACACAGGGAGGCTCTATCACACACACTCACACACACTCACATTTACACACATATACATACATATACACATGCACATGTACACACACATTTGCATTTACACACATATATACATACATATACATACACACACACACAGAATAAGAATCAAAGCAGTCTGATGGGATAGCTCTGTCATAGAGTGCTTACTGGGCATGTGTGAGGTCCTGGCTTCAATTCCCATAAGGTCACTTCCACAACCCTAAAAAAGCCTAACAGATAAGACAAGGGGACCCTAACTTCTTTCACCATTCCCTTTAATTTATAAAGTCATACTTGGTTAAAAATATGTTAGGACTATTTTGCTTTAATGGAGATTATTAGTTCACCCAAATAGAAACCAAAGTCAACAGTAATTTCAGAATGGACTGTAGAAACAAACTATGTTCTCACAGTGTCTGCTAGAGGATGAGGTACTGTTTGTATTGAGAACACGTATGTAATATGTTGAACCCAGTGGGTTGTAAATGGTGCTCTTCCCCTGTGTGTAATGTTTCTCTTGTGAATGTCTGGCAAGGGAATTAAAGTCTTTTAAAATGTTTTTGAAATATAAAGTAATTTTTCTCTCTTAATTGAGGTTTAGTGGTTGTCAGTAGATTTTCTTTTAAATTATTTTTCTCAACATACATTGATTTAAAAATGATGGAATAAAGATTTTTGTGAACAGTACCTGAAAAAAATCAGATTAAGCTTTAAATCAGCAACGATCATACACTCAGCCTCCTGATTCCATGTGTCCTCCTGGGTCATCTGTCCATCAGTCTGTGTTATTGTTTTGGAAGGTGAGTCTCTCAGTCTTGGTCTGACCTATCTCCCACGGTATTGGTCACTGCTTGAAGTAAAAGACTGGACAACTAACAGTGCTGACTGAATTCTCTTCAACTCTTCTCTTGACCAAGAGTGGACTTGCCACCATCATCTTCAGAACTCTTATGCTGTGTGAGACTCTGGGACAGGGAAATGAGCTCTCATCGTTAGTCAGTGTCCCTCTGATAGCTCTAGTATGTCAAAGAAGTACCACATATTATTTCTCAAATTTCGAAGTTGGGAAAACATTGGTAGTGAAGGAAATGTAGTTTTCAAGCAAACAAGGCTCTGTTTATCTTCTCTTAGTGTATTAGACAAAATACCATCTCATGATGCTGTGGTCATACCAAGGGCTCCTAGCATCCTGGCATTGCCCTGAATTTTTGTTTCTTTTCTTGGCAGATTGTTTTATCTCCAAATAGTTTACTTCACCCTTAGAGAATTATTGCATATATTCCAGAGTTTCTGACGCTTCGCTATGCAATTCTCAGCTCTTTTGTACCTATTCACGGGGATGGACATCTGGCTGAATGGTGGCTTGCTCCCTGGAGATCAGAGACTGAGAAATGTCCCTTCATCCTTCGAGGAGGTAAATTTGAAACATCCTTAGTTTTGTTTTGATGTACATTATACAAGATCTAGTAATCGTATTGCAAGTATCTAAAGGCATGCTCATCCATCAAAATGCAGACAGTACTTAGTCGATACTGAGGCCATAAAAGGACTCAATTGTCTTCTCGGTCTCGATCCTGCTGTCCTTCACAGAGTGGCTGATACTCTTGGTTGAGTTGCCTGTAAGTTGTTCTAAAAGGCTGTGGCAATGAAGAAAATAACACAAAGAACTCAGCATGTGCAAACTACAAGCCAGGTGGACGTTTAATTTCATATCATATGAGAAGTAAACATAGTTCTGTAAACCAAAAACCAAATAACCTGGTAACAAATGGGCAATTAACCTGAAAGATGTGTTCACTAAAGACATGCAGACATGTAAGAGATTACAAACAAGTGTTAAACATTGGTATTGCTCTGGTAAATAGAAGAGTGGAGATGGAGAGACAGCTCAGCTACTAAAGTGCTTCCAGTGCACCATGAGGACCTGAGTCTGACCCAATCACCCACAAAAATCCCAGATACCTTGTCCACAACAAGTGGGGAGACAGAGACAAGAGGACCCCGTGGGCTTCCTGCCCAGTCAGCCTAACAGAATCATGGGCTGCAGATTCACTGAGAGACTATGTCTCAAAGAACAAGATGGAGACTTGTTGAGGAAGACATGCTACATCAAACACACACACACACACACACACACACACACACAGGTGCATCTGCCCATGTGCACACAAGGAAGCATTACTTTGAACCTCTGGGAAGGACTATTATTTGAGAGAGAAGAGATAACAAGGGTGGATCAGAGGTTAAGTGCACCGGCTGCTCTTGCAGAGGGCCCAAATTTGGTTCTCAGAACCAACATGGTAACATAAACAATTCCAGTCTTCTGGTCTCGCCACGTATGTGGCACAAGTACATGTATTCAGGCAAAACAGTCATTCATATAAAATAAAGATAGTTGTAAAAAGAGGTAACAAAGGTGAGTCTGCGCATGGACAAAATGGTTTGGAGCCAAGTGTGTGGAGCTACCCGAGAAATTTTCCATTGCTCATGGAAGTTTCCTAAATCCAAACTCTGTGACTGATTTCTCAGAAACAGATAGATGTTTGTGAAAAATAATCCAGGCATAAACATATCTATAGAGATATGCCAACTGAAAAATGACCTTAATTTATGTTTTTTATGGGGTTGTCCATGTAATTCCCTACATCAGTGAAGCCTGGGTTTTCATCAACACCTCTGTAAGTGAGAAGATGCTAAGCACCCCCTGAGTGCCTTTCAAAGGAACTGGCCATTCAGTTGAACACACTGAATCCCCAAATTGCCTTATCAGATCACCTGGGTTATCAACGTGCAGTCTTATAACCACAACACTAGCTTAGCCACCATCTCATAACTTGTGAATGTCATAGAAGGTAAATTAGATGCCATGTAGGGCAATTCATCTTGCCGGTGTTCTCGATATCTGGTGCAGGCTGGAAACAACCCTCAGGTAACATGGCTCTTGAGTTCAGAAATTAAATGAGGCTCTTCATGATGTTTGGGCACACATTAACTATGAAAGGCGGTAGCTGAGAAAATTCTCGGCTTTGGGGACAGTAGGAATAGTCCATATCCGTGGAACATTTGTTTGGAAGTACTTGAAAGTAATAGAAATAAGTTCAAGAAGAAGAACATGGAAAATTGTGGAGGACAAGTTAAGGCCCTTCTGTGAAACTGTGATTTGTGACACGTGACGCAAAAAGAATAGATTTCTGTGTGGAAAGTTCATTTTGACTATATCATGGAAGAAGAAACAGAAAATGCTACTTCGTGAACGGATTTACAAATCACTGTGTGAGGGGTTATGGCTACTTGAACTACAGGATATTTCTGACTGAGAAAATCACTAGAAACTTTACAATACAGACTCTGTGAAGTTGTGTCTTCATTTGGAATCATAGGAAAAGAGCCTGACAGGCTGGTAGGTGGAGCTCCTTCCAGGTAAAGGAAGCGTTAAGAGTTGGAAAGTGGGAGGGGAAATCACTTTAATCTGACTCACCCTGTGGAAGATGGGGAGCACACGTTTTACCACAGGAAAGTCCCACGTATGTCACAATTGCTGGACTTTTCCACTCCCCTATTAGACACTGTGGTCCTGAGGGTCAGAGTCACCTGACACCGTAGGGAAAAGGGTTTGCAGTGGGGCCTCATCTGGTTGCTGCTCCATTGGTAAGCACCATCTTTTAACCAGCTAAAGGTCCTTTAAGTACTGTGTGTGTGGATAGGGAGGCTCTGGGCGAAGCGCCTACAGGCTCCAGTAGTGTGATGTCATCTGTAGCGGGAACTGTTAAGAGGGAGAAGGGACTTAAAGCTAACACTCGGGACAGGGTGGAGAGAGTAAGCGGTGGTGTGGTCCTTGTTCAGCTTTCCTCTGGTCACGTGGTGAAAAATGATTGGTCCTTTACTTCCCATGTTTTTAGCCCCACCCCTACCCTATATAAGACTGTGCCTGGTGCAATAAAACGAGATCTTACTTAGACAGTTCTCCCAGCTAGGAATGGTGTTTTCTCTGGAGTGGAGAGGGGTAAGAGTCATCGACACTTACCTTCTCGCTCAGCCTCCTGCAGGAGACCAGCTGGACCTGCTCCTCCACTGCCCTACCTTCCTGTGAAAACCCGGCATGTTTACATGGATTAAATTGTCAAAGAACGTATAATAAAAGGTATTCTATCAAAAATACTTCATACCAGTTATTTTCTAGTACCTGAGAGAATCTTGTTACATGTAATTGTGCAAAGTTTTAAAATATGAATTATTCCTTGTTTGTTACTTTGTGGGCTATTTTATTACCCTCAAATTCCATCCCTGATTTAAGTTCAAGTTTTCAGAGCTGCACAGTAACAACACTGACCATTAGTTCTGGTCCTTATCCACCCACCCACACTCATTGTCACTGTGGTTGCAAAGGACCAACAATTCCAACAAGCAGAATTGTCCTTCTTTCTTTAATTATCTTTCTCTAAATATTTTTTAATTATTGTTTCAATTTCATGTGTATGAGTGCATTGTCTTCATTTTTGTAAGTGAACTCCTGTTAGACAATACCCAAAGAGGTCAGAAGAAGATGTTTCATACCCTGAAACCAGAGTTATGATGGTTGTTACCTGCTATGTGGGTGCTGGGATTCAAATCCCTCTTTTCTGCCAGAATGGCCAGTGCTCTTAGCCAACTGCTGAGCCATCAAATTTTCAAATGATCTTTCATCATTTTTCTTGGGCCTATTTGACTTGCTCTTCATGATCAGCAAGTTAATAAGTTGGATTGCACATAGTACTCACTTGTCTTTGGGATACACTAGCAAACAATTAGATTCCATCAACTCCAGAGTTAAGGGTGTCATCAGATAGATAGTGCCTGAGGTTAAATCTGAACAAAGAAGGAGTTGCAAGAAGCCTGGGACACATAACTGAATGTTAATAGTCCAGGGAATAGATAGTATTGGTTTTAGGTTTTAAGATTGCTTGTGGCTTTTGCAAACAGCAACTGGCAAAAGGACAGGAAAAAAGCCACTGAGGTCTGGGTGTTGTGGGTGGGGTTGTACACAGAGTTGCAGAGAAAAGGTCTGAGGACTGAGGACCCCGACATCACAGAGCAGAAGAAAGAAAATCCAGTGACACAGGACAGAGAAAGAAATATAGAAAACCTCTGCTTCCAGCTTGGAAGAGGCCACAAAACTGTATGGGCTCCTGAGAACCAGGTCCAGGGTAGGAGGCTGGAGAGAGCTAAGCCCAGTGAACAGATGGAGAGTGTGCAGAGACAAGGGGCCTGAGGAATAGTATGGTTCACTTGCCTGCTGTAAGGAGCATGTATTAAATAATTAGTTTGTAAGTTGTAATGATGTAAACCCATAGTTTTATAAACATGTAAGATATACCGATAGTGTTATATATGTAAGGAGCATGTGCTATAAGTTGCAAACCCCCATAGTTCCATAAGTTTCAAATTGTAACAATGTAAGCCCATAGTTTCATAAGTATAAAGTGCATATAACAGACAATTAGCATATAAGTAGTGATATTGCAAACCCATAATATAATTTCATAAGTTAGAATGTTATAAGTTAGAAGTTAGAGCCTAGTTTCATAAGTTAGAAGCCTCTTAGAAGCAGGCCCCACAAAACACTTCTCTTATCAGAGAAACCTGCGGAGGGCTCTCCTTCTAGGAAAGACATAGACCTAAGCCTTTGCTCAGTTTCCCAGAAAAGCCTCCAGAGACCACTGGGCTGATAGTGCTCCAGAAGTGCCTCCATTCTTAGGAAGGCCTCTGGTCAAACTCTGGGCCCATAGCGCCATTAGAGTGCCTCTCCTACCAGATCTCCCAGTCACACCTCCCAGCTCAGAGTCAGGGGCTTCCCAAGTATTGATCTCACAGCTGGACCTCCTGCTTAGATCTCAGGGGTCCTGCTCATGTCAGACCCCAACAGTCACACAGGCTGTTTGTTGTGATAAAGCCTAGGAAAGAGTAGGGAATCATCTGGCAGCTGATTGGCTAATAGAGCGACACTGCCAAATTCTCTATAAAATCTAGGGCCAAAGGCTAGATGGGGAACGCTCATTCATGAGAATTTCCAAGAGCATGTTCCTCTTTGTTTGGAGACTCGTCAGTCCAGACCAGATCAGCCAAAGGTGATTGGATGAATTGTGCCATTTCTCTATATTTAACTTTCTCTTTGAGGAATGACTCCTTAACCACGAATGTTCAAGAATTTATGACCATGGTTATGCAGTTCTCAGCCCATTCATGCTGATTCACAGGGATGGACATCTGGCTGAGTGCTGGCCTGCTTCGTAAGATTTCAGAAAGCATGTTTCTTTGGTCTCTTTAGAAAGGAAGTCTAAGGGATGGAGAGATGGCTCCACAGTTAAGAGCACTGGCTGCTCTTGCAAAGGTTGTGGGTTCAGATCCTAGCACCCACATGGAGGCTAACATTGTCCATAACTGTTAACAACTGCCCATAACTCCAGTTCCAAGAGATCCAACCCCAATGGGCTCCTGCTGTGCTCTCCAGAACAGCCTGGCTGGTCAAAGTTCATTTAGTCTCTTGACAAAGAAATGTCACGTGCCGCCAGGAGCCAAGAGGATCCATGCATGTTCGACTCCAGCCTAAGCTAAGGGGAGAGTGAATTCTACATTTCCACCTCAGTACTGGGTGCCAGCAGTAACGCGTAAGGAGGACACATTCTATTTCAGAATTTATAACTGTAATTAAATATCTACCATTGCCATGTGTTCTATGGGAAAGAATGGAAACCCCTTCGAAAGGCCCCATGGCCGAACTGGAGACTCCAGGGAATTGTGCTGGCCAAGGTTCGGCAGGACAGACACCACTGAGAGCAAATTCACACCGGAAGCTCAAGGTCTTACCCGCTTCCTGCCTTGAAAATTTGAAGGCACCCTCTTGCCTGCACCAGGAAATACTGTCACTCCAGATTCGTTGAGCCGCTCTGGTGGCTCCTAGCCTTCCGCTCTGGAGCGTGAGGGGGAAGGAGATGGAGAGCATCAAGACATCTGCTCTGCTCCTGCTCGGTGTTTGTTTTGAGGCGGAGACCAAGTTGCCCCGCAACCCATTTCTCCGCTTCTTCTGCATACTTACATTCTTTCCTTGTTCTGACCAATTTAAGAGCCACTGAGTATAAAAATTAGGTGTTTTGGGTTTTGTTTTCATTTTGGTTTTGTTGCTTTTTTTGTTTGATTTTTGAGACAGGGTCTCACTATGTAGACCAGGATGCCTGCCTCTGCCTCCTGAGCAATGGTATTAAAAACTGTGTGAAACCATGCCTGGTCTGAGATTCTTTATTCAAAGGTGAGATATAAATTGTTTCATTGTATATGTAACATATAAATTAATGATTTGTCTGTAATTTAATAGGATTTTATGATTTGGAGCAGGTGGTGCCCTTACCAAGTTTAAAAAGACCTTCCTCCATAGGGCTGGAGAGATGATGGCTCGGAGGTTAAGAGCACTTGCTACTCTTCCAGAATTTGGTTCCCAGCACCCCCCTGGAGGCTCACAACTATAACTGTAACTCCATCTCCAGGAGACCTGAGACCCTCTTCTGACCTCCAAGGATAGACACAAGAGGCATATACGGATACAGAAACACATACACATAAATAAAACTTCCTCCAACTTCTATCCTTGAAGAATTTTTTTTTCAGAACTCAAAAAGTCTGTTTCTGATGTAGGTAGGAGACTCAGTGATCCTTCGTCATGGAACTTTGCTATGATGAATTAAATATTTTGACATATAAGTATGTGATGGTAGATGGTACAGGCAAATCATTTTAAGATGAAGCTTAGTAATCCAGGCTATAGTCTCAATATCTAGTTACTTTTAGGACCTAACTGTAATTATGAAACAGCAATAAACAAAGAGGGTCCACTAGGACAACTAAAGTAAATGTGAGCAAAAAAGAAAAAAAAGTGAATTAGGAAAAAAGATAATAGAAAATATTAAGTAGAAGAAGAAAACTCAGGGATATTATTAGCAAATAATTTTAAAACAAGGATAGAGAATGCTATATAAAATATAACTAAGGAAAGAAGCCTCTTAACACTTAGCAGTAGAAATCAGAAACTGTTGTGGGATAAAATGTGAAGGGTGATTCTGCACACCTTGGAAGCCCGTGCTGGCCACAGAAGCCTCTGCTCCCTCAGATCCCAGCCCCTGCAGTGTTGCCAAAGTGTCGCTTAATTATTTGTTTATTTTATGTGTGTATAAGTGCTTTGGTGCATATATGTAAGTGCACCTGTGCATGCAATGCCCATGGAAGCCAGAAGAGGCATCAGATTCCCTAGAACTGGAGCTATAGTGTGGTTATTAGCTGCCATGTGAGTGCTAGGAACTGAACCTTGGTCCTCTGCAAGAGCAGCCAGAGCTCTTAACCACTGACTGAGCCATCTCTTGAGCCCCCCAAAAGGTAGCTTTCTAACAAGCTGACTCTAGACAAACTGGACATAAAGGGGAAGTAGGTTGTTCAGAGGATTTCAATGTTCTTATGAAAAACAAGATAGCAAATAACCCAAGGGTCAAGGCTGCTGTCCCAAGCATCAACTTCTTCTTGCACAGTGCAGCCAAGTCAGTTGTTCTTATAAGTCGCCTGGGCCAGCCTGACAATGCTCCTGTGCCTGACAAGTACTCCTTGGAGCCAGCCACTACAGAACTGAAATCCCTGCTTGGTGAGAATATTTTGTTCTTTGAAGGATTGTGTGAGTCCAGCCCAGCAGTCAGGGTTGTCATCCTACTGAGCAACCTCTACTTTGATAGAGAGGAAGAAGGGAAGGATAAAAATGCTTCTGGGAACAAAGTTAAAGCTGAGACAGATAAAATAGATGCTTTCAGAGCTTTACTATCCAAACTGGGTAGTACTTACTTTGGCACATCACACTGAGCCAACAGCTCCACGGTCAGTGTCTATCTGCCACAGAAGGCTGGAGGTTTATGATGGAGAAAAAGCTGAACTATTTTACCAATGTGTTAGAGAGCCCAGAGCAACTGTTTCTGGCCATCTTGGTAACGCTAAAGTTACAGACAAGATCTAGCAGATCAGTAATATGCTGGATAAAGCCAATGAGATGATAATGATGGAACAGCTTTTACTTTCCTCAAGGTGCTCAACAACAGAGACTGGCATTTCTCCATACAATGGAGCCAAGCTTATCAACAAGTTCATGTCCACAGCTGAGAAGAATGGTGTGGAGATGGTCTTGCTTGTTGACTTTGTCACTGCCGGCAAGTCCAATGAGAATGTCAGGGCTCACCAAGCCGCTGTGGCTTCTGGCACACCTGCTGGCAGGATGGGCTTGGGCTGAGGCTCAAGCTAAGCAGATTGCTTGAAATGAACCTATGAGGGTACTTCAATGGAAGCTTTTGCCAAGGAAACCAAGTGCCTCAGGGGTGAGATGGTGAAAGCCACTTTCAGGGGATGGGCTACCTTGGGTGGTAATGACAGGGCCATGCTCTGTGTCACATGTATCACTGATAAAGTCAGCCATGTGAGCACTGGGATGGATGACACCAGTCTAGAGCTCCTCAAAGGTAAACTCCTTCATAGGGTGGAGTAAAAATGTAAAGGAAAGTTTAAGTAACCACTCTGTGATAAATACCCAAATGAACTGAAAACCCATGTCTGCACAAATGCATGCACTACATAATTACAGAAGCTTTATTTGTGACTGACAAAACTTGGAAGCAAACAAGATGTAGTTGACTAGATGTGTGAATGAATGAAGTTTGCTACCAAGCACTATTGCTCTGTTAAAAAGAAAATGGGAGATCAAGCCATGGAAACATGGGGAGGGGTCTCAGAAGCATATTGCTATGTGAAAGAAGTCAATGTGGAAAGGGTCCACACTACATGACTCAAATCATATGACATTATGGAAAGGATGTTAGAAACAATAAAAAGATCAGGGTTGCCCGGGAACAGAGGAGATGGACGAAGATGTGACACCACAGGAATCTTCAGGACAATGAAATTACTCTGTGTGATATAGTCATGATGGATATGTATCATTGTACTGTCAAAACTTACAGAAAGTGCAACACTGACAGGGGACCCTAATGTAAACTATGGGTTGGGTTAATGTGTAGATATTGTTTCGTCAGTAGTAACAAATGTGCCACAAAATAATACAAGATGGAAAAGCCGGTCAGAAGGGAAAGAGAACAAGGTAATTCCTGTTACTTCCGAATCAATTTTCCTATGAACATAAAACTACCTAAAAACAATTACATTTTTTTAAATTAAGAAAATGTAAATCTGAGGAAATCTTTTTTAAAGGTAGAAGAAGCTTCCTGGAGCTTCAAATGCAAGTAAGTGTTTGAGAAAGAAAAAAAAAAAAAAAAAAAAAGAGAGAGAACACAGGCATGAGGAATCAAGACACAAAAATTCAAGCGGATTTCCCAAACCAAAGCACATCATCTAATGATGCAATACCATTCCCAAAACTTGAATGAAAGCAAAGATACTCTGACACTGCAACATCTTCCGGACATTTCAGAACATTAAGGACAAGGTCCTGAACAAGAAAAATGAATGCCAGTTGCAAATGAAGCGGTAGTCCTTAAACGACTGCGCTTGACAGCAGCCCCGAAAGCAGAGAGAAATTTGTTCACGTTTGCTTCCAATCACTGTGACAAAGCACTCTGGCCAATAGCAACTTGGGGAGGAAAGGGTTATTTGGCTTATGTGGTGATTTGAATGAGAAAGTCCCCCATATGCTCTAAGTATTTGGACATTTTGTCCCCAGTTAGTGGCTCTGTTTCAGAGCTCTTTGAAGGTGTGGCCATGCTGGAGGAAGCACTGGGGACTGGCTGAGAGAGTTCTTCAGCCTTGCAGGATCTCCAGTCACTCTCTGCTTCCTGTGCCTGCTTGAAGGTGTGAGCACTTAGCTTCTGTGTCTGCTCCAGCCACCTCTGCCGCCATGCCTCCCCACCACGATGGACTCTTGACCTTTTGAACCATAGGCTAAACTCTTCCCTTTATAGGTTTCCTTATTAGTGCTTCTATCACAGCAACAAAAAAGTAACTAAAACAGCTTACATCTCCAGAGTCACAGTTCATCACTGAGGGAGCCCAAGGCAGAAACTCAGGACAGGAACCTGGAGGCAGGAGCTGGAGCACAGGCCATGGAGGAACACTGCTTACTGGCTTGCTCCCTGGCCCATGCTCATCCTGCTTTCTTATACAGTACACAACAACCTGCCCAGGGGTGGCACCACACCTCCACATCACACAACAATCAAGAAAATGCCCCACAGACATGGCCACAGGCCAGGCCAATGGAGGCAATTCTCCAGTTGAGGCTCCCTCAACCCAGGTGTGTCAAGTTGACAACTAAAGCTCTCCAGATATCATGGAAAACTCTTTGACAATCCTGGAATAAATTCCAAAACCCTCAAAGAAAATATTCCCCAGCCTACCCGTCCATACCCAAACATACATTAAATCAAGTATCAGAAAATATTAAATATATTTTCCATCATAGAAATAGTCAAAGTCTAACCCTAATAAATTGTTCCTCAAGAAACCACAATGTGCTCCACAAAAATAACAAATAATATTAAGCTATAAAAACATTTAGAAGCAGCTGGAGAGATGGCTCAGTGGTTAAGGGCATTAGTTGCTCTTGCAAAGGACCCAGGTTTGATCCCAGGACACACATTTTGGCTAGCAACCTTCTGTAACTCCAGTTTCAGGGAATCTGATGTTCTCTTCTGTTCTTCACGGGCATTACAGAACATAGGTGTATTTACATACATGCCAGCAATATACTCATACACATAAAAATAATAAATAAAAAAATATTTTTAAACAATTAAAAACACTTGGGAGATGGGCATGCAACACTGGCAGCCTAATCTGGAACTTTATAAATACTTTCTTTTTATTTAGAAATTCTAAACAAGGAAAGTTTACCATTGTAATCTTTTTATACAGACGGCTATAAGCACAAATAAATTTCCATTTCTTGAGAAAAAAAGCAGTGGACAACAAACATCTTTACTGTAACACAGTATTTGGAGATGTGTTTGATAAAAATAAAGATGCTACCACTGACCAAAAAGCAAATGGGAGTCATCAGTGCTGGTGCATACCTGTACCCAGTGCTAGGAGGCTGAGGGAGGGAATCACAAGCTGCAGGGCAGCAAGATCTTGTAAGTAAATTAATTAAAAGTATTTTATTCTACGGTTATGAGTATTTTGCTATGCAATGCCCATGGAGACCAGAAGGGAGCATCAGATCCCCTGGAACTGGAGCTGTTAGTCACCTGAGAGTCGCGGCCCAGGCTGGGGAGGAGGGCGCGGGAGCGGAAGGAGGGAGGACTGGGACACGCACGCACCAAGGGCATCAGGCGGCGCTGCGAGTCCCCGCGACATTCCGGGCGACCCAGGAAGCCGAGGGTCTAGGACGAGGCCACGCCCACCCAGGCCACGCCCACCGCAAGCCTCCTGCAGGAGGCCTGGAAGCTGCAAGCTGGGCATTCCCGCTCCGCATGCTCCTCGCTAGGTGCTCCTGTTGTGCCCAGGTTATAGAATCCTCTCAAAAGACCACCAGGGAGGTCAAATCCGATGCAAGCACAAAGGGTCATTATTTACAAGCTCGAGCTCCGTCCACAGTCTGACACACCGACGAGGCGGGTGATAAGACAGATTTCATGTAGTCCTAAATAGGCTGTTTTTACAAAACCATCTGGTATTTGAAGGCTACGTCCTTGCAGGTGTTTTCCTATGAGTGTGGGAAAGACTGTGGTCTTTCTTGAAGCTGGGAAATCAAGCTTACATAGCAGAGGCTTTTCTCTAACAAAATGGAGTCAGGTTTGCTGCAACCTTCACTTTTCATTTCTCGGGGGTCCTTACACTCCACACTGGATGCTCCGGGTTGGGTCTCCACGCCAGGTACTCCACGCTGAGTGCTCCACGCCGGATGCTCCACCCTGGGTACTTCCCGCTGGGACGCTCCAGCACTTGACTGTTTTCCTGGGCGTGCGGAAGCACACCCGTCCCTTTTTTTAATCCTTGCGCTTATTTCCCCCCTTGGTTCTAGATCGCTTCTCTGGGACACGCAGTCTCCATGAGTCCCCGACCTCCCTTGGCATCCCCGAAGGTCGGCCGTGGAGCGACGCTTGAAACTCCAGTTGAGCCAGGTGATGATACAGGGACACCTGGACGAGGTGGCCGAGTGGTTAAGGCGATGGACTGCTAATCCATTGTGCTCTGCACGCGTGGGTTCGAATCCCACCCTCGTCGGCTTGAGCCTTTTAGTAGGAAAGGTTATTTGTGTGTAGTTGTGGCTTCCAAGAAGAGTGAACTTGAAGGCATTAACTCTCTGCATAGCATCCTTTCTGATCTCAGTATATTATTAAACTCTTCCTGTCTTGGTTACTTTACTGAAATTCTTCCCTCTAGGTCTCTTCCTGCTCTCTTAAGAAAAATGAAGAAATAACCGGGAGAGGTGGCACACTCTTTTAAACCCAGCACTCAAGCAATGGCCATACCTTCTTCCAACCACAAGACCTAAAATCAAACCAGTTAAAACTCCAGCCTGGATTGGGTGAAGGGCCACTGAGGTCACAGTCCAAGCTGAGGAGCTAGCCAGTTAATGGCTACTGGCAAAGCAGAGTCACTTTGTAGTGGGGGGGGGGGGGGAGGTAGGTGGCCACTGGCAAACTGCCAGTCGACAACCCCTGTACCATCTGCAATTTGGGCAATAATTGGACGAATTGGTTAAAAATAGGTAAATAGAGATAGACAGATGATAGATAGATTCAGGGGGTAAGCACAAGAACCTAAGCCTGAGCCCCCAAACATGTGTTTTAAAAAGAAAGAAAGAAAGAAAACTAGGGGTGATGGCGAGAGCAAAAGGAGCGGTCACAGAGACGGTGGATCCTAGGGCTCACCAACCACCCAGACTAGCCTACTGGGCAAGTTCCAGGCCAGTGAGAGACACTTTCTCAAGAGAAGACAGACAGCACCTGAGAAATGATACCCAAGGTTGTCCTTTGGCTTCTATATGCATGCACACACATGTGCTTCTGCAGGAACATAGTGCATGCACACACATACATATAATAAAATGAAAATAATGATTTATGTTTGCAGAAAAAAAATAAGTAAAGCAATATGACCTGCATTTTATCATCCCCAACACAGACCCCTGAAAAGATTGTGGCAGTTGCTGCTTTGAGGTCTTTGGGGGAGAATTTCCCAAGAGTAGTACATCAGGCCACATGCTATAAGTGTCAGTTTAAAGTAAGCAGAAGTCAGGTGGACTAGCTGCCTGAAACGTATGGTAGCCAGAGGAAAGTCTGAACAGTCCCAGAGTAAATGGTAGCTGTGGAGAGAGAAATGCCTGGAGACCAGTGTCCCCACCCCAGAAGACATGGGATGGTGTGTGCCGTACTGCCCTCCAGTGCTAGGTCCTTGTAAACACAGGGGCGAAGGAGCTTATTAGTCATGTAGAGAAGTTCTTGCAGACTGCTGGGCTTTTTCCCCCCTTGTAGCAGCAGTGATTGAACCCTAGGTAGGCAAGTACCCTAAAGTTGAGCTAAACCCAAATCCTTCAGTTATTTTGAGACAATGTATCAACTAAGCTGCCCATGCTAGCCTTGAACTTGTTATCAAGCTGAGGCAGGCCTTAAACTTGTGAGCCTCCGGCCCCAGACTTCCAATTAGTGCCGTATGATCAACTGCAGGTGTTTCTCTTCCATGAGAAATTGAAATCCAAATACTGTGCTCATAGTGAAACCATGAATAGTTTCTTAAAGCCATAATCATACCACTCTTTCCTAACCAAAAAGTCTTAAGAGCTAGAGCTAGAGAGCTATCTTGGCAGTTAAAGAGTGAATACTGCTCGTGCAGGGGACCTGAGTTCAGCTCCCAGCACCCACACTGGCCAGATCGCACAACCCCTGTAACTCTAACCTCAGAGGATCTGGTACCCTCTTCTGGACTTCACGGGCACCCGCATTCACATGCACATACCCACACATACCCATACATGTACACAATTAAAATAATAAAAAGAAATCCTTTAAAAGTCCTAAATTCAGCTGGGTGTGGTAGCACATGCCTCTAATTCCAGTACTCAAGAAGCAGAGATGGGTGGATCTCTACATCCAGTTCAAGGCCAGCTGGGGCTACAGGGAGACACTGTCTCCTAACTTCAAACTGCAGATATATAAAAGATATGCAACTGCCTTACTTGGCATATCTAAAGAAAATAAGATTCTATATTTACCAATAATCATTCACAAAAAACATTTAGAAAAATTATGCAATATGCTTCACAGAACTGAAGCCTGTTTTGCTTTTGCCAGATGATTAAACCAGAAACACACTCAAGGGCCACAGGAATAACTTTAAATCTTCCAGATCATTTCTGCAAGGAATGGAAGAAACTCTTCAGGAGGCCTCCCTTTCCACAGCAATGTAGGAAATCAATACTTCATTAATGTATCCAGATTGATTCAGGCATTGCCCTAGAGCCTGGAACACAGAAGTGTCAAAGTGACCCTCCCCGCCAAATGCAGTTTTCAAGGCACTTATGTTCTGGTGGAGCAGGAGAACTGAAGAGTGGGAGGAAATGGTCGAGAACAACCTGGAGTATGCCAGACCCTGACACAGTAGAACAAAAAGGAAAAAAGTCATATATAGAGACAGAAAATACAATACCAACTGGGGTAGGTGAAAAGATGGCTCCCAAGACCAGGTCATGGCATTAGGACAGAGTCCTTCCACACAAGGAAGAAGTTCCAACCAATAGAGAACTGTTTGCTCCACCTCCCAACAATGGCCCTGGCAATCCTCCACCCCTGGGCAACTCTGAGACATCCATGCCTGTCCCTACTCCCAAAGCTGAAGATCAGGATCATCTTCAGAGAAGATGCATTCACCCACCATGCAGAGGGATCTCCCTCCACTCAGGTTTGGTGCACTGCTAAGGGGTTTAGCCACACTACTCACTAACAGAACAGGGCCCCAAGAAGCTCATGAGGAAAGCAAAAGGCAGAACCACATGAGGAACCGGGACCTGTCAGCCATTTAAGGCATTAAAGGTTCATGGGAAACTGATAAATATGGCTTTCTGAGGTGTGTCAAAGGCAAACAGCTGGACAGCTGTTAAAACCGTGAAATCATTTTATTGACCACGAAGAATGAAGAAAAGGACCACGCTCCATGCTGACGGGTGCAGAAGCAAAGGGACATTCAAAGGGAGGATGAAAGATTAGGCAAGGGAATGACCTAAATTATCCAAATGGGAGGCAGAAGCCCTAAATCCAGGAACAGAGACTGCATCCTTTGGCAGCCTCGTTTGAGTTTTTCCAGGCAATCATTTGCAGGCACGGGGGTCATCCTAGGGATGGGGCCTTGAGACAGTCGAACTATGCCAGTGTTTGCTCAGGTCAATTTAGGCCAAAGTTGGGGCCTAGTCCAGAAGACTCTGACTAGACTTTGGTATAGAAGCTGGAAAATATAACTGATCTAAAATATGCCCTCCCTGATGATATGGGATCCATGCATCTGAAGGGAGGCTCTTGGAAACAGGACTGATTAGAATCTTTATATTTGCAGTTATTAAACCCTTGCCATGGGAGGTAGACAGAAAACAGGAACAAGTTTCAGCTGCAGTGCCCTAAACGACGACCACCACTAGGTGGCAATGGAGCTTCTCCAGAGACCTTCAAAGGACAGACAGCTCTGCCAACTCCTTCTCAGATCCCTGTGCTGGACAACTATAGTGTCAACTTGACACACCTGGGCTGAGGGAGCCTCAGTTGGGGAATTGCCTCCATTGGACTGGTCTGTGGCCAAGTCTGTGGGGGTATTTTGTTGATCGTTGAGTGCTGTGGGGGACCCGGGGCAGATTGTTCTTTGTGCTCTAGGACCAAGGAAGCAAGTCAAAAAGGAGCGTTCCTCCATGGCCAGTGCTCCAGGTTCCTGGCCCTGTTCCTACATTGGGCTCCCTAGTTACAAACTGTGACTAGAGATGTAAGCTAAATAAACCCTCTCCTTAAGTTGGCATTGGTCAGTGTTTTGTCACAGTGACTTTGGAAGCACACAAGATCAGGTCCACAGCTAGCTCCAGCTCACTGCTTACTTGAGATTCTCAGTGCGGTGACTGGATTCCTCTGCACAGACTAAGTCCTCTCAGCATGGCCCCTTCTTGACCAAAGAAGAAGCATGCTCATGAGACTACATTTGTTGGGGGAGGGGGAGCAATTAGGAAAGAGACAAACTGAAGCATGACTTACACAAGTGGATCTCTGAGAACTCCAGGTCAGCCTGGTCTACATAGTGAGTTCCAGGCCAGCTCAGGCTACAGGTGGACCTTATCTCAAAACAAACAAACAAAAAAACCCCAAACAGCAACCCCCCCAACCGAAAAACACCAAATGATTTCTTGGTGAGTGTTGTGGTGCGCATGTTTGGTCCAGTACTCTAGAGGCAGAGACAGGTAAAGCTCTGTGAGTTCAAGGTCAACCTTTTATTCATAGTAAGCTCTGGGCCAGCCAGGGCTATAAAGTGAGATCTTGTCTCAAAAATAATTTTTAAAAATGTACATAGAGTTAAAATTTGCAGGCCAAATTTTCAATTATAAACTCAGGACATTAATGTCTGTAGTGTACACTTCTGTAGGACAAACTGGGCAGCAAGCAATTCAGACACACTCAGTGGGATGTGTGTATGCACAAGCGGCAGACCCTGGACTACTTATTTTAGCGCTCAGAACCAGAAGGCATCTAGAGGGGAGAGAACTGAGTGGGCTTTGAAAACAGCACGTTTCAGTGAAATGAAGATATACCAATTGCTGTACACATGACCACACTAGATGCGGACCATACACATAATTGGGTGGGACTAGTGGTAGCTAGACCAACATGAACAGGCTCTTCCAGGCCTTCAGACCCTTCCCTCGGGATCCGCTTTGCCTCTGCCTAAGACCTAAAACCAAACAAGAAAAGATGGCGGGATTGAGGCCCATTATGGGACAAGCACGGTCATCCGCGTCAAAGGAATGGACTAAGTTTACCTGCTCCGGCGTGCAGTCACAGTAGTCTAAGCTGCCGAAGCACACGTAAACACGGCCCGCGGCCAGACTACCCCTCCGGAGAGCTGATACCCTGCAGACACCAGGCTTTGCCTTCTCTGCACACGGGCCTGGCCTCCCCGTTCTCCAGCCGGTGGCATTACTGCACCTGTTGGCCTCCTTCAACCCCACAGGAGGCTGGGCCTCTTCCGACGCCCGCCCAGAGGTGCAACTCACCTAACCATCACCTATCCAACTCCCTAAGTTCAGAACAGGCATCGGGATACCTTCCCAGGCGTTAAAATTCTTGTCTGTGAAACTAAGAACCCACTAAGATGAGAAGGAAGCAGCTTTGAGCTAAACCCAGGGAAAACCTGCCAAATACCGGTTCATGAGCTGTTCGTTGAGAGAATCCAAACTTCACCGGTATTTGGCAGGTTTTCCCTGGGTTTAGCTCAAAGCTCCGGTTGTTGCAGGCTACCCTTCCAACTCCTTCAGCACAGCGGGCTCACTGTAGATGGCCGAGAAAACCTCCCCACGATGCAGGTAAGCCTGCAACAACCGGAGCACAGAAGACCAAAGTCCGGAAGCCCGCGCGCCTCCGCCCCGGCTGTACCTCAGAGTTTCCAAGCGGATGGAAGCGGCGGAGAGAGGAAAAGAATGCATCTCTTAAGGAATGTAGGTGGCTCTTAAAAGAGCCTTTGAGTTCGGGTGCGCGCGGCGCGCTCACTTGGAGCTGGTGTACTTGGTGACGGCCTTGGTGCCCTCGGACACGGCGTGCTTGGCCAGCTCCCCGGGCAGCAGCAGGCGCACGGCCGTCTGGATCTCCCGGGACGAGATGGTCGAGCGCTTGTTGTAATGCGCCAGGCGCGACGCCTCGCCCGCGATGCGCTCGAAGATGTCGTTGACGAACGAGTTCATGATGCCCATGGCCTTGGACGAGATGCCCGTGTCGGGGTGCACCTGCTTCAGCACCTTGTACACGTACACCGAGTAGCTCTCCTTGCGGCTGCGCTTGCGCTTCTTGCCGTCCTTCTTTTGCGCCTTTGTCACTGCCTTCTTCGAGCCCTTCTTCGGGGCAGGCGCCGACTTCGTGGGCTCCGGCATGGCAAAGGGAAATGGGATACTAGTGCTACGCCCGCCGCCCGCCCTATTTATACCGCGGCCGGAACCCCAGGAGGGAATGCCGCCCCCTATTGGTCCTGGGTGGCAGGGCGCCAAGGCCGCTGCCCAATCACAACCCGAGCCTGCCCCCACGCGCGTCCCATTGGCCGAAACGAACGCGGCGAGACAGCCAATCGCACGGCGCCGCATTCGCGCCGCACGGGACCTATAAAGGCCGAGCTCCGCGCCTTCACCGCGGTACAGGTCAGTCAGTTTCTCGCTATCTCTCTCGGCCACTCCCTCTTTCTTTTTCCGCCATGTCGGGACGCGGCAAGCAGGGCGGCAAGGCGCGCGCCAAGGCCAAAACGCGCTCATCCCGCGCCGGCCTGCAGTTCCCGGTGGGCCGCGTGCACCGGCTCCTCCGCAAGGGCAACTACTCTGAGCGGGTGGGCGCCGGCGCCCCGGTCTACCTGGCTGCCGTGCTGGAGTACCTGACGGCCGAGATCCTGGAGCTGGCGGGCAACGCGGCCCGCGACAACAAGAAGACGCGCATCATCCCGCGCCACCTGCAGCTGGCCATCCGCAACGACGAGGAGCTCAACAAGCTGCTGGGCCGCGTCACCATCGCGCAGGGCGGCGTACTGCCCAACATCCAGGCCGTGCTGCTGCCCAAGAAGACCGAGAGCCACCACAAGGCCAAGGGGAAATAGGTCGACTCCACCCGCGGGATCCAATCAAAGGCTCTTTTCAGAGCCACTCACCAGATTCTCCAAGAGAACTGAACACTGCCAACTCTGAGGCCATGTTTAGGCGTGGTGATTTGCTACGTGTATGACCGGGATAAGTTGCAGTTCCTAACGGGAGCAGTCATCTTGATGCTCTCCGAGCCGCATGTTTTAACCCCGGAAAGGTTGCCCCGCTACAAAGGGGATAGTTTTCGTTTCCGGTGTCGTCCCAACTGAAGCACAGCACTGAGTTTTCGGTTGACAAGAATTCAACTGCAGACAAATCCACATCCAGAGCCCCTGAGTTTACACTAAAATGGGCCGGCCTGCCGCTTGTCAACATTTTTGCCACTTGGCAAGCATGGTAGCACACACCTTTAATCCCAGCACTTGGGAGGCAAAGGCAAGCAAATCTGTGAGTTCAGGCCAGCTTGCGCCAGGTGGGGAGGCACAAGTTTTGTTCTCAGCACACTCTCAGGAGCCAGAAGAATCGGGAGTTCCGGGTCAGTCCGGACTGTAGACTGACACTAAACCAAAACTACCATTTTCTGGCTGTAAAGGACTTATAAACTACAGTAAGAGAGAGGGTTCACCTGGTCAGGGAACCACTGAGGCACTTTGATAGCTATCCAGAATCTGTAGAAGGAGAAATCAGTGGGAAGAGCAACTCCAGAAAAAGTTTTAATGCTTCGAGAACTCTGTTACTAAAATTGTGCTTTATCAGAAAACGGCATGCAGTGTAGTGATAGTTATTTATAACGAGATATTTAGGTTCAGATTGCAATTACAAAGATTGTAAACTGTTCTATGAAGAAACCGGAAAAAATGCATTATGTATTTCGTCAGTTCTTAAAACTCACCCACAAGCCCAAGGACTCAGGAGACTGTGGCAGAAGGATGGTCATGAGTCTGAGGCCAGGCTGTGATACCTAGCTAATTCCAGGCTAGCCCGGGCTCCATAGTGAGCTTCCCTCCAATATCAAAAACAAAAATTCAAGAACAAAGAAACCAAAAATATACTTTTGTAATATGTAATACGCCTTTTTTTAAAAAAAGGTTTTAATTATTGTGCTGATAAATGAGAATGGTTTATCTTCATGTGTCAATTGAATATATGATTTAGGCAGTGAAAGGGTAGGAATAGTCTTAAAGAGTCAGGATGGAATTATAAACTATTCCATACTGTACTTAGTTTTACTTTAAAAGTTTACCTTCTCTTTTAATTACCTGAGATGCTTAGGATTGTTAAAAGTGTATTTTGGGGCTGGAGAGATGGCTCAGCAGTGGATCTGAAAGCACGTGCATACACGCAGGCACACACACACACACACACACACAAATAAAACGTTTGTTTTTAATTGTATGTATTGTTAGAGCACAGATTATAACTGTCTTTCTGTAACCAAAACCTTGCAGCTCTCCAGGAACTGAGTCCTCTCCCTCTCCTTGGCAGCGCAGAGGCTGCCCTCAAGCCAGACCCAAGATGGCCATCTAGACTTTATCAGTATCTTGTGACTAGCATGTAGGGCAGGTGCCATGATATGGGACTTAACCCTCCCCTGGAAACCTGTAAGAACAAGAACCCTCCTGTTCCCCAGGGCTGAACAGAACTGACCGAACAGAAGGACAGGTCTCACCCTTTGAGGCTTTCTCGTCCCATCTATAAGATGTAATCCTGATAACATTCCAGAACTAAAGGAACTAAGGTTTTTTTTTTTTCCCCTTCAAGACCTTTGTCCCACCATCGTAATGAAGCTCTCAGATCTGAAGGACCACTGTTCTACATGAGGCCGTGATGCTGTTAACTGTTCTCATAAAACTCATCAGAAAAGCTCTTCAGGGAAGAAACAATGACAGGCCACTACCCAATGGTAGATACTGTTCTTTTGGCTAGGAGGTAATAACAGTAATAGGCCTTTAATGCTACTATAACATAACTATCATGCGTTGGTTGAGTAAAGTTTTTTTGACACCGTATATTAAGCTGCCTATTAAAGTAGGAGTTAAATTTCAGCAAATTTAACTGCAAAAATAAAAGGATAAATGGTTCGGTTTTAAATTTGTTGTTGCGTTTCTTCAGAATTTCAGAGTAATATCCTTATTCTAAGGAAAGACAAAACATAATATGCAAAGATTTAGTATTAAATACTGAGAAATCTTTAGTTGAACCATTAAAAAAGTTTTGAAACTTAGAAACAATGTTTCTGATTGGGATTTTTTCTTTCAAGGATGTCATTTTACAATTTAGAAGTTATGAGAAAACACTTCAAGGGATTAAGAAAATGAAGGTGTTTTGAATTTATTTCAGTCACTACAGAGAGCAGGCTGCATGCCAGTAACCGAACCCCGAGGCTCAAAGAGGATATGTTTCAGCTTCACCGAACTCTAAGTTTGTTGTGAACAGAAATATTAATGAAAACCGGTTGCGAAATTTTTAGAAGATTTGCAGTACCAAATGTTAAACTTTTATGCACACAAAACTGGAATTTGATACAGGAAAACGGAAACCGCGGTATTCCTCCTAAGTGCGGAGGAGCCAGACCAGGCGAACCCCGGCAGCACGACCCTCCCGGTAGACGGTTTCAACTGAGGCGGACCCGGTCGCTTCCGCGGTGAAGAATTCTTCGGGACAAAGGCGCAGACAGACGGACTGGGAGAAGCGGGCAAGAGCGACGTAACCGGGAGGGACTGGGTCCCAAGGAGCTAGGCCCGTTCCCGGCCCCTCCCCTGCACGCCCGGCGGACTTCCCGCCTCCGCCCGCAGTCCTCACTCCGGTCCGCTGCCCAGCTTCTAAAGGCGGTGTCTGCTGGTGGCGAGCCAGTCTCTCCTGATCGGTTAGTGTACTAACTATGTCCGGGCGCGGCAAGGGCGGGAAAGGCCTTGGTAAGGGAGGCGCCAAGCGCCACCGCAAAGTTCTACGCGACAACATCCAGGGCATCACCAAGCCTGCCATTCGGCGCCTGGCCCGACGCGGCGGTGTCAAGCGCATTTCCGGCCTCATCTATGAGGAGACCCGCGGGGTGCTGAAGGTCTTCCTGGAGAACGTGATCCGCGATGCCGTCACCTACACGGAGCACGCCAAGCGCAAGACGGTCACGGCCATGGACGTGGTCTACGCGCTCAAGCGCCAGGGGCGCACGCTCTACGGCTTCGGCGGCTGAGGCGGTCACGCCCGGCTCTGGCTCCATGTTCTCTCCAAAAAGGCCCTTTTCAGGGCCACCCACGACGTCCTGCAAAGAGCTGCAGTGTTTGTTGGTGTCCGTTCTAGCAGGAGTAAGCGCTAGGGTGACCATCCGCGTCATGAGTTTGGGCTACTCAGATGTCAGGCTCAACTTCAGCACCAGTCTGGCTGTCCTGTACCCCACTCAAGGTACTCCCAAGCCCGGGACGCTCCGAGGTCACCAGGCTACATCGCTGCCCACCTTGTTTGTGAACATGTGCTCGCTGCAGACACGTTTGGTCTCCGGTCGCCTTTGGAGTCCAAGCCGGGCAGGCATAGTGCAAAAACACTAATGGACTGTTCAGTTTCCCTCATGAAAACTCCCCCATGCCGAGTATACTGCCATTTCCCACCTAGCACCAGAGTTGGCAGAAAACCATGGTCTGCTGCTTCTACAACCACACTGGGGCATTCACAATGCTCCACAGTAAGACAACATGCACCCTAATGAAACGGGCTTTAATTCTGTACTGCGAAATATTTCAGTTAAGTGGGGAAGGGTGGTATTGTGGATGGAAGTGGACTATGGACACAGGAATTGTGTTCATGCATGAGATTTAAATTTTTTAAATTTTTTATTTTCCAAACATTTCTATTGGTGGAGTTTCAAATGCCACCTACCCCACACAGCTGCATTAGACCTTGTATCCCAGTATTTGACTTGAACATTACGACTTCTGAAATCGGTTAGAATGTGCTAGGCAAGCATTCTACCACTGAGCTACTTCTGAGTCCCCCTTTTTATATTTAAAAATTTTTTTTTATATTTTATATTTTTGAGATACGGTCAGCAAATTTCCCAGGTAGACCTTAACTTTGCAACCCTCTTGTTTCAGCCTTCAGAGTAAAAGGGATTACAGGCCTGCACCACTATCTCTACACCAGCTATATGTAATATTTTTAATGCAATTTTTTATCTTTTATTTTATGTGTATGAGTGGATTGCCTATAACTGCACTCGTGCCATGCAATATCCGCAGAGGTCAAAAGAAAGCATCGAATTACCTGGAACTGCAGTTACAGTTGTTAGCCACCAGCTATATGTAATATTTTCAATACAATTTTTTATCTTTTATTTTATGTGTATGAGTGGATTGCCTATAACTGCACTCGTGCCATGCAATATCCGCAGAGGTCAAAAGAAAGCATCGAATTACCTGGAACTGCAATTACAGTTGTTAGCCACCATGTGGGTGCTGGGAATCTCTGCAAGAGCAGCCAGTGCTCTTAACAGCTGAGTCATCTCTCCAAACCCTAATCACTCTCTCAGTAAACAAAAATCAAAGAATGGGTAGTGGTACTAGTGATGGAAGGGAGAACGGGGCAGTGGGCCAGGATAAGCACAAAGCCTGCCTGAGCACAAAGCCTGCCTGAACACAAAGCCTGCCTGAACACAAAGCCTGTGTAAGCTCAAGTGGACCTTTTAATCTTTCAGGTGTGGGCCTATGTGATAATCATTTTTTATTCCTTGTGTGTATTTGTGCTGTGTATTTGTACTATATCCTGTGTGGCAAGGGGAAGCTTGTGCCTTGCTCTCCAGGAGCCCTGGAGGCCCCGAGGGTACAGCCCAAGCACTGTCCCTGTCCTGCAGCTGAGGCCTTCGGGAAGCAAGGGAGGTGCTGGGGCTGTGCCCAGTGGCTCTGCGGGCAGCGTGTGCTTTTCATGTGTCTACTTCTGGGGTGCTTAGCCTTCTGGGAACACTGCCCCATCACAGCTGAAGTCCATGGTGGCAGGGCCTAGAATGGCACTTTGATCAGTTCAAGTCTTATTATGCACAGCTGTTGAGCCCCTCAGTACCTGGGTGTCTAGAATCCTATAGGCTTGCTGCCTCTGTGGGCCAGACCCTTAAGGCCACACAGTGCTGAGCACCCACCTGGTAGTAAAGGGGGTCAGGCTTGGCTTTTATCTGCAAAGCTGTGTGAACACATGGTGGTGGATACAGAAGAGGGGTTGGCACAATATCTAAGAAAACATCACACATGAGACAATTTAATATTACAGAAAGCTATGGACCAGGAGATTCCCAGAGTCTCTAACTTCAAGACTGTTACTTGCATGGGTAAGATACTCTAGAACAGGTAGGAGGTATTCAGGAACAAAAGGTATGCAGCTCAAAGGACCCTCCTCAGCAGGGGCTCAGGAAACGATTAGCAATTAAGTAGCCTGTTTACAATGTATACACCACAGAGTAAATAAGGTTTAGTTCATTGTTGTTGGAGTTTAATGTAAAGGACACGGCACTTAACCTGCACACATGACTAACCACCCTTGCCATCATATTCAGTCCTGGCTGGTGGCCAACTTTTCACATATGCCAAGCACATCATCAGCAGAATTCAAACAACAGTGGTCTCTAACATATTTGTATTGTTACAGAAATTTATAGTGCTGTTAAATGACCTCCCCTACCTCATTTTTCATGTTCCAACTCCCTGCAATGAACACTCCCTTAGGAAGTGTAGTTCCAGAAATGCTTTGTATATCATACTTAATGACCCCTAGAGTTTTCAGGTCACTCGTGCTCCTCACCGTGAGTGCTCACCGTGAAAAAGAGGCCTGTCACTGTGGAAGGGACCACATATGTTTTGCTTTCGTTTTCACTTCAAATTGGCGATGGAATCAGTCATCAGATCAACATTCAAGTATGCCTCCAACAATTTAGGTACGTAATTGAATCTCCCAACTCTAAGAACTCAAAACACAGGTCAAAAGTTGCCATGAAACTAGAAAACTTACAATTTGATGAACTGTGAAAGTATAAAATATACACTGGACTTCAAACACCTAAAATGGAAAAAAACTGCAAAATATATAATTTAGAGGCTGGAGAGATGACTCAGCTCTCTCCCACCTGTAAGCCTTCTGGTGGGATTCCTAGAGAACTGCAGGCTTACCTTGTTCCTTCAGAATTTCAGAACAGAATGAAAATGAGCTGTAAAGTCAAGATGTTAGATTTGCAGAAATGACTTTTGAGTGCTAGGTGTGGTGATGCACGCCTTTAATCCCAGGACTCTGGAGACAGAGGCAGGTGGATCTCTGTGAGACTGAGGCCAGCTTGGCACCATAGTGAGTTCCAGGCCAGCTGTGGCTACAAGGAGACCACGTCTCAAAAAAAAAAAAAAAAAAAAAAAAAAGGAAAAAAGGGGAAAGAAAGAGGGTTGGGGGGTGAAGAAAACTTAATCTGAGACCAGTAAGATACTGTGATTTAGAGCCATTTGGCTCTAAAATGAGCAAGGTTTCCCTTCATAAGACCTTAAGATGGGCTTCACCACGTCAAATCCCAGCTTGTGGAGTAGCTGATAGGAAGTTTAGAGTTGGCTACGAGTTCCAGGTCAGCCAGCGCTGAGCAGTCAGAATTGTCTCAAAGCCCTGTATTTTGGAAGCCTAGCTGCAGAGCCGCCTATGCGGGCTGCTGGGATTCGAACCTCCTGCACGCTTCCAAGTACTTGTGCACACCAAGCTAATACTGTGACTTAGAGCCATTTGGCTCCAAAATGAGCAAGGTTTCCCTTCATAATCCACGCACCAAGCACCCTACCCGCCTCCAGTACCTCCAGTACTTAAAACTCAACTCTGCTTCACAGAAGTCTCCAGGCAAAGACGTCCTGCGCACCCGCAAGGGCCCTTAATTCAAATGTCTGCAGCTCCGATACCGACAACGTGGCGGCTCTGAAAAGAGCCTTTGGGTTTGGGTGTGCGCGGCGGCGCTCACTTGGAGCTGGTGTACTTGGTGACGGCCTTGGTGCCCTCGGACACGGCGTGCTTGGCCAGCTCCCCGGGCAGCAGCAGGCGCACGGCCGTCTGGATCTCCCGGGACGAGATGGTCGAGCGCTTGTTGTAATGCGCCAGGCGCGACGCCTCGCCCGCGATGCGCTCGAAGATGTCGTTGACGAACGAGTTCATGATGCCCATGGCCTTGGACGAGATGCCCGTGTCGGGGTGCACCTGCTTCAGCACCTTGTACACGTACACCGAGTAGCTCTCCTTGCGGCTGCGCTTGCGCTTCTTGCCGTCCTTCTTCTGCGCCTTTGTGACTGCCTTCTTCGAGCCCTTCTTCGGGGCAGGCCCAGACTTCGTGGGCTCCGGCATGGCGAGGGGGAAACGGGAGACTGGTGCTACGCCCGCCGCCCGCCCTATTTATACCGCGGCGGACCCCCAGGAGGGAATGCCGCCTCCTATTGGTCCTGGGTGGCAGGGCGCCAAGGCCGCTGCCCAATCACAACCCGAGCCTGCCCCGACGCGCGTCCCATTGGCCGAAATGAACGCGGCGAGACAGCCAATCGCACGGCGCCGCATTCGCGCCGCACGGGACCTATAAAGACCGAGCTCCGCGCCTTCACCGCGGTACAGGTCAGTCAGTTTCTCGCTATCTCTCTCGGCCACTCCCTCTTTCTTTTTCCGCCATGTCGGGACGCGGCAAGCAGGGCGGCAAGGCGCGCGCCAAGGCCAAGACGCGCTCATCCCGCGCCGGGCTGCAGTTCCCGGTGGGCCGCGTGCACCGACTCCTCCGCAAGGGCAACTACTCGGAGCGGGTGGGCGCTGGCGCCCCGGTCTACCTGGCGGCCGTGCTGGAGTACCTGACGGCCGAGATCCTGGAGCTGGCGGGCAACGCGGCCCGCGACAACAAGAAGACGCGCATCATCCCGCGCCACCTGCAGCTGGCCATCCGCAACGACGAGGAGCTCAACAAGCTGCTGGGCCGCGTCACCATCGCGCAGGGCGGCGTGCTGCCCAACATCCAGACTGTGCTGCTGCCCAAGAAGACAGAGAGCCACCACAAGGCCAAGTGAGCGTAAATCTGGGGTTAGAGAAAAGGCTCTTTTCAGAGCCATCCATGCGGTCCTGGGAGGAGCTGCACATGGGGACTTGCGGGGTCACCGGGAGCCTTTTGATCGCAGTAGGCAGCTTCTGTAGGTCGTCTCGTCTGGGAGGACCAGGTGTTCGGCCTAGTGCTGCTGCCCAGTGGTAACAACCCAGAATCCTGCCTGGCAGTGTTTTCAAGGCGAGTGGCGCAGGCGTTCTGGAACTTCGTAGACCAGGCTGGCATTTTCTCCTCCCCCGTGTTACCAAGAGCAGAAACTAAAAGTGCACCGGGCCCTAGGTGTTAGATTTATGAGACATCCCTGAAACGTAGCTGAAGATGACCTTGGGCTGACCCGGCCTCACACCCCTTTTAACTGGGAGTGCTTGAAGTTTGATTCTAACTTGTTTGGCAGCTGATCTTCCCCGGAGGTCGGTGCTCGGTTTCTCCTGGAGGAAGTTCCCATCTGGCCTGTTGCCTAGGCTTTCCCAGCCCGGCGCGGGCGAACTTGGCCAGACTGCTTGTATCTAGCGGCTTATTCTAAGTTGCAGCCGGAACTCTGCCTTTCCCTCTCGTTTCTTCAGCCGCCCTAACATGGATTCTCAAGTTCATGCCAACAAAGTTCCAGAAACCCACATCTAAGCTGAGCAGGGTATCCGGCAGGCAGCTTGGCAGGGTCAAAAGGGTTCACGTGCTTCGCCAACCGTCCTCCCCCTTCTCTTCTGTGCGCCTAGTTTTAATTGGTACAGTCCGGAAAGGACCAGTTCTTGTCATTTTTTTTTCACAAGTGAGTGATGAAATTCAAATTTAGTTCAAACACTTCCTTTTTTGTCTTTCTGAGACTGTCCCACAGTGCAATCCTGGCTGGCCTGGAACGCACTATGTAGACCAGTCTGGCCTCGGTCTCACCGAGATCCGCTTGCCTCTTCCTGAGGGCTGGGACTAAAGGCCTGCGCCACCGTGCTGTACCTCGCGTCATCTTTTAATTCCCTGTGACATATTCCCGAATCTTACTGGTCGGAGTTGCAGAAGCGCAGGGCCTCCTACTGGAGCCGGGGGTTGGGGAGCGGGGGTGTAGAGGTTTCAGTCTGACACGAAACATCACACGGGTGATCAGCTAGAAGAAAACCTGTGCTCCGGGGTTGCTTGGAGTCGAGCTGGTTCCTGCTTTTACATAACGATTCTTTGCAGACACGGTAGTTAACTAGAAAGTCCGCCGTGGAGTGAGTCGTTGGCACAATCTGAGGCTCACTGCAGGATGAGCTGAGAGAGGTATGGGATAATCCAGCTTTTAATAACACTGCCACTTGCAGCAGGGGAAGCCGGGGTAGGATATCTAACAGCCACTCACAGACCAAGGCTTTCATAGACGCAGAAGGAAAAGGTCTGAGTTTAGCAACTCCTGAAGGCATTAGATAGCACACAGGGTAGCAGTTTAGGAAGCTAACCGTATTGTCCACTGGACCTTGGGGCGTTACTGCCAACCAAGTAGTTTAGAGAAGGTTAAAATTAAGGCCTGGATGACTTGTGCCTTACTGGGAGTGGTGACCCACATCTTTAATTCCAGCACTCCCAAGGCAAAGGCAGGCAGATTGCTGGGAGATAGAGGCCAGCCTGGTCTACATACAGAGTTCCCAGATAATTGGGTCTACAGAAGAACGCTGTCTCAAAAGGAAAAGAAAAGAAACATGTGTGCCACCCACTCAGCAAACAAGCCATTCTTCGGAATCACATCGCTGCTAAGGGAGGACCAGATGCTGTAACAGTGCTGTCAACACTGCCGCCTCCCTGCTTGCTTTGGTTTGGGTTATGTGTAAAAGTATACACTGCCTGCATGTGTGTAAGTGAATCCATATTGTGCAATGCCCTTGGAGGTCAGAAGAGGGCATCATATGCCCTAGAACTGAAGTTACGGACCACTGTAGCCACCGTGTGGGTGCTGGGAATCAAACTTGCACCCTGGAAGTGCTCTTCACCACAGAGCTATCTCTCCATTCCCAAGTTTGGGGGTCTGGTTTGGTTGCTTGCTTTTCCTTTTAGCAAACTAAATTTCAAGCCTGGGACGGATGAGGGATAGTTGAAGATTTCAACTAATCTTTTGTAATAATATTGTTGTTGGCTAAAGTATTTGCTATCAGTCAGGCCACAGATGCAGGGAATGTTCAGAGGTCAGGAGGAGAGGAGCACCTACAAAGAATGCCCCCGAAGTCACTAAGTGAGGGGCAGAAAGACCTTCCCTCTATACCAGCAGAAATCCAGAGGCTAGGGGTGGGGAAATCCTTTCTATTTTGCAGCCTGCTGTCTGTTGCCAGAATACCCTATCCCCTACATGTTTGTATCTTGGAAAGAGCCCACAGGAAGAAATGGCTTTCCTGCCAGGGCCTTCTGAAGCACTTCCCTGTGAGTAATGTTTTTCTTCTGAGAACTAGAAGTCAAAGAACCTGAGTCAAGAAAGCTGAAAACTACTGCAGATCCTGGCCGTGGGGATGAGGGGCCAAGATGGTGAGGAGGATGAGGGTCCAGTGATGGTGAAGAGGATGAGGGACCTAGATGGTGAGAAGATGCTCATGAACCACACCTCAGTCTGAACTTATAGGTCTTTAAGGGCATTCTCCTTGCTCCACCACCTCTTCCTAATTTTTCCTTCATGTGTAAGGTGCAGGGACAGAGTCCTAGGATCAGGTACAGTGGCAAAATCTGACGTGAGCTGATAAAAGCAAGAAGAGGAAGGCCCTTAGCTAGGAGAAGGCATAACAACTCAGCCTTCAGCTGAAGTAGCTAATGCTTGGCTTCCATACCTGAGCCTGAAATTCAACTCTAATCTTCATAACTTGGTCAGCCATCATTAGTGGACTGTCCATATTTTTCTTTGCCTCAGGCCTCCCACTATGTCAAATAACACACTTCATGACTGTTGGCTCTCCATAGCTCTGGGATCCAATTTCATGAAATTAATGAACTGGGAATCTAAAGTATTCAGAAGAAAAATACCTGCATTTGTACTGAACATGTACATGCTTTCAGAGTTTTTATGTTGTCACTCCTCCCTAAAGAATTTAGTATAAAAAGAGGAACCAAACTCAGGGCCCCTGGAAGAGCAGCACATGCTCTTGACCAAACGTCATCTCTCCAGCCCCTGTGCACTATCTTGTATAGTACATCCAGTATCTGGAAAGATAAGCTTCTTACCACTTGGAGTGGTCAGAATCAAACCCAAGGCCTGGGGAAACTAGACAAGCATTTTTAATTTATTACATTTTGGCTTTTAACATGATTATCTGCATTCTGGATTTTTTTATATCTTTCCATAATATTTTACAGTTTTGCAAGTATAGGCATTATAATTCATTTGTCAAGGTCTTTTTTAAATTTTTTAATTTATTTTTTTATTAGTTGTATGAATAAATACTGCCTACATGTATGTAACTGCACCTGTGTTGTGCAGTGCGGGAGGAGAACAGGAGAGTGCGTTGGATCCACTGGAACTAGAGCTATGGAAGGATGCACCACCTTGTATGGCCTTGAGTCATCTTACTTACTTGCATAATTTTCAACAGGCCTTATTATTTAAACTACATATTTTTTATTTGAACTACATTCTTTTTCTTTCCTTAGAGTACTTCTAGACTAACTTGCATTTGTTCATCCAGTCATTCAAAAAGAGTGTTTGAATGCCTACTACAGGCCAAGGACTGTAAAGATAACACAGGTAGGAACTCTGTGCATGGACCACCCATCATAGTTCCTGGCAAATAATAGGGACCAAAATAGATGTGTCATTGCTTCAATAAAATAAGAAGCTAAATTAATAGCATTCAGAAGCCCTCTAATTTCAGCTTGATCAGAGCTGGGCAGTTGAAGGGTACTTACTAAGTTAGGGTATTTGTGCTGTAAAGCAGACGAATCAATTTCACTCTCCACTCTTTCCCTCTTTATGACGCAATGTTGGTCTAATAAGATTCCTTCAAACTGCCAGATTCAAACAACTTGGCCTTGCTCTCCATAGCCATGGTAAAGAGACTGGAGCCTTTCGAAAATTACCACTGAGGGCCACCAGGCCACAGAGCTGGCTTAGGAGCCCCATCATCCCAGCTCTTTCTCTCTGATGATGACCAAGAACTTCTCATTTCTTCTTAGAATCAAATTACATTAGACTTAAGACCTGGTGGCTTCAAAGATTCAACCATGTACCTATTAAACTCAGTACTAGGATGCTCCTCCCTGAAAGGCTGCACAGCAAGACAATAAGAAACAGAAAAGCAATCAGCAATCTGGCACAAAACATGCACTCATGGAACCAAAGAAAGGGGTTTTCCAGCTCAGTATATAAGGAGGTTGGGACAAGAGAATGCAGAGTGTTTTATTAAAACTCACACCCCTGGAGACATTACCAAGCCAACACTTTGGTCTCCACAAAATACAATTCCAATGGATTTTTACTATAGGAAACCAAAATAACTCATGCCAAAACAGGCCACTCCAAACAGGAGGAGTAAACTGAAGGCAATTAAGAAGTTGCCCAAACTAGAATCCGTCACTAGTCATGGTTGTACACGCCTTTAATCTGGAGGGGGCAGGACACAGGCAGGCAGATTTCTGTGAGTTTGAGGACAGCCTGGTCTACATAGTGAGTTCCAGGCCAGCTGGAGCTACAGGGAGACTCTGTCTCAGAAAGACAACAACAAAAACTGGGATCTGAATTTACAAAAACAAGCGTTCTGTTCCCCTCCCACCAAAGAAGACAAAGGTGCTCGGGATAGCTTCTACCTTGGGTCCATGAGAGGCGCCTTGAGAATCTCCGTGGACAGCCTTCACTAACCAGATTCAATGTGCCTCT
The DNA here is from genome assembly GCA_035773235.1 of Eospalax fontanierii. Classification (NCBI taxonomy): domain Eukaryota; kingdom Metazoa; phylum Chordata; class Mammalia; order Rodentia; family Spalacidae; genus Eospalax; species Eospalax fontanierii. The sequence continues at coordinate 961,369 of CM069547.1, read as the reverse complement.
CTCCAAGTTGCTGCCCTCAAAGGCACAAAATTCTCATCCTTTGCCACCTCACTTTTCTGAAAATGTGCTGAGACTTGCTGAAGGTGCCACAGCAGGAGAAATGCAAGGCCGACTGCATTAGAGCCACTCGACCAACGTGTGTGTCAAGCAAGTTACTCCAGGTTTGTTTTTTATTTTGCCAATCTTACTCCGTCTGTTCCAAGTAAGAACCTATGAGGGGCTGGGATCGTCGTGGTTGTCACTTAGCAGTGCAGTGCTAGTTTCCCTAGGAAGTGTGGGGCCTTGGATTTGATCCTAGTACAAGAAAAATGTAGAATGCTATTTTTCTTCCATCTAATATTTTTTAAAATCTAGTGCACTGGTCTAGATGACTCAATATCCTAAAAATAAAATCTGAACATTCTTCTAATTATTTTTAATTACCTACATTTCTTTATGTGTCTTCATATGTATGAGAGAGAGAGACACTCGTGGAAATTAGAGGACAACTTGGGGGAGCTGATTCTCTCCTTCCACCATGTGGGACTCACGGACTGAACTCAGTTCATCAGGCCTAGCACAGTTATCTTCAGTCCCTGAACCATTCCATCAGCCCACCTTTCTTAAAGAGAACATTTTTTTAATTTCATGTAACTTCAAAGGTAGAACTGTAAAACAGGAAAACAAAATTTGATTATCACAAAGTCAAGAACCTGATGTTAAGTCCACTCTTAACAAAGTCAACAAAGAAGTAACACTAAGGAGTAGACAGTGTTGCCAGTGCACTAATTAATGACGGGAATATAAAACCTGCTTCCTGTGCCCTGACATGTAAAATGTGTCTCCTTCCAGAAGAACAAACAATAGGAAAAGCTGGCATGTACAGTACCAAGCAAAAAGCTAAGGATGTGGCTCAGCTGGTAGAGTGCTTGCCTGTGGGCACAAGGCTCTGGGTTCAACCCACAGCACTACACAGATGTGACACTCAGTTGACTGGCAAATATCCAAGCAGATGCTCAAAATGTAAACATAAATATACCTTTTTAATGATGAGATCCATTCGATTTCAAAGCTGAAAGCTGGACAGAGTTGAAAGGGGAGTAAGGCACAAAGTCCTAGTGGTCCTGTAGGCCCGATAAATAAACTGGAGTAAGTCAGATATTCTGTGTCAACGCATTCCAGGGAACTATCTGCACAGGAACCTAAGGGAGCACAGCTGAAAGGACGTGTCATTTGGAGCTGAGGAGCAGTGGAAGCAACCTTTGACAATCTGAGACAGATGATTTTATAGAGCTGTTAGAAACAAGTTATGTGTGCACAGGGCAACTTTGCTGATTCATGAAGTCGAGTGTTTTTTAAAGAGGAATCACCTGCTGTTTGTGCAAAATTATATGTGTACAATCGAAATGATTCACAATTTTAAACATAGAAAAAGCTGCTTGTGGGAGGAGAGGATGGCATCGAGATGAGAAGACAAAAGAGACAGAATCGGGCCTGTCGTGGGAAAGAACGACTCGACGTACAGGCTGGATGAAAATGCCAGCCTGGATGGATGGCCTAGATCTCCCCAGAGAACATTTCAGGAGGTACTGAGTGTGGTGAAATGCTTACAACGCCAGCACTGAGTCTGAAGCAGAAATGCTGTGAGTCTGGAGCAGCCTGGGCTACATGGTGAATTCCAAGCAAACCTGGAACTATCTAGAAACCCCTCCTTAAACTGAGGGTGGGAGGAGTGGTCATGTGACACCGCACTTTGTTGCCCCCGTAGGCACCCGTTGCTTTACAGTCTGGAAGAGCGGAATCTGAAAGAGGGGGTCCCGGAGGAGCGGGTGGGAGAGGTGCCTGGTCTCCACACAGTCGGGGACCTCATCCGGGCCTGCTCTCTCTTGCCATATTAAAGCAGAAGGGGTCGAGGTGGGTTTTCCCAGAGACCATGCTGCCTGCATAGAGGTCCTTTCTCAGAACCCATGTACCGGGTCAGGGGTTCGGCTTGTTGTCTGAGCCGGGGTAGCTAGTCTTTTAAACTCACTGCTTCATCCCCATATAGGCTGCAGTCTCCACGCTGTACGACATGTTCGCTGTTTTGTTCACTACTGTGTCTCCAATACCTGGCAAAGTAGGAAGTAAAGCCCAGTGAAGAACTGCAGACAAAATGAAATCAATTAAAAATATCCTGCATTGTCCAAGATTTCCTCTAGGGGGGAATAGTCACCACGAAATAACATTTTCCGTCATTTCGAGTTGGAATCCATTTTAAACCTTACATTAAACAACAATCTTCTTAAATGCTGCTTTTGGTAAGAATTGGAGACGTATTTGTGTGGCGCAAAGTCAAGCTAAACGTTGGAGATTCCTGAATTTCACACTACCCTATATAAGATAATTTAATTGGACAAAGGTTCGAGAGGGGCCCTGTGGCTTAGCTGGTCAAAGCACCTGTCTAGTAAACAGGAGATCCTGGGTTCGAATCCCAGCGGGGCCTTCCACTCTCACTGTGTTTTAAATATTCTCAGTCACCACTAAATGCACCGAAAACGCTTTGAATAATTTATACATAGTTTCACTCTGTATCGAATTGTTCCGATTTTGGAGAATCTGCATTAAGTTGTTCTGGTAAGAGAAAAGTGCTTAGTATTAGCCTCATGGCAAAGTTACTGATGTTTAAGACTGGACTGTGCACAAATTAGATTTCGGAACAGGGCGGTGGAGCACTTCGAAACCCACTTGAACTCTCCATCAGTCTCTGACCTACACTAGCCACCGCTTTCAGTGAGATGATTCGTCATTATCCATGTCTCGCAGACTTTAATAAGTTCGCCATATGGTTCGCTTTGACTTTTGAGAACAAGGAAAAAGCTCTGGTGACTTGGGCCCTGACGGTTCTGGTTTTGAAGAACCCTAAGAATGTAGGGTGGCTGAAAATCCGAGTTCACTATTGGCTTCATACTTTTGCGGTTTATATGTTGGTGTTGGCTTGTTTTTATTTGGGTGGGTGGTATTCTGGGACTGGGTCTCGCGAGGGTAGCCCAAGCCGGATTTGAATGATTAACTCTCCTCCTGACCACCAACCCGAGTGAGCTTAGGGTCGAATTCCTTGTTGGAGAGTTATTAAAGTTGACAATACATTCATTTTGAATTGTCACGTACACCTAGATTTGGTTTGATGCTTCTTCCCTCAGTCTAGGAGACAGGCATAAACCCGCGCTTCCTCTCCATTTGAGGGAAAAGTCTACAGCATCAAGCTCAGGTTTGGGGTTTACAAGTCCGTAAATCCATGACAATAAGTAAAAAGAGACATTTCATCTCTCGTGTGATGGCCCGTACGGGGATCGAACCCGCGACCTTGGCGTTATTAGCACCACGCTCTAACCAACTGAGCTAACCGGCCATGTCTGCGGAACAGCTACTCCTCCGTTCCCCTAAAGGATGGTGTGCTCTGCCTGAAACGCAGAGGGTGGAGCTCTTACCTCTCCCAGACTGAAACAAAACAAGAACCCTCCTCCGGGCACCGACATGCCGAGCCCCTTCACCTCCAGCTCCGACCCCGAACGCTCAGCGCCCTGGAGCCGCCGGCCCGCCGCCGCGGCCTCCACCCGGGCTGACCCACCGCCCGCGCTCGGGGACCCGAGTGCCCGCCCTGGGGTCCCCGGAGCCGCCTCGCGCTGCCGTACTGCCGGCGGACACGGGGACACCCGAGCGCGGCCGGCGGAGGGCGGGGCCTCCAAGGTCCTCCCCAGGGGAGGACGGAGACCAGAAAACCGCTGGTGAAATATTTACAGCGGGACTAAACTCAGTAACTCCTTTATTTGTGCTGTGGTGCTTGTTATCCTTAAAAACTATCTTCCATCGTCTTAACAATATAATCTACACTTTGTAAGTAGTCAACAAAATTAAAATATTAACTGAGCAGGACGTGGGGGTTCACACCTTGAATCCCAGCGCTCAGGGGGTTGAAGCAAGATTGTTTGAGGACAGCCTGGTCTACACGGTGTGTTCAAGAATAACAAATAGAATAGTTTCAAAAACACACCTACCACTTTTATGCTAAGGAACCAACACCTTCGCATGTCTTCTGTTACATATTTTGTGGCATATTTCTGGTGGTTTGTTAGTTGGCTCGTGCTGTCCCTCCACCCTCGCTCCGGGACACCTGAGGCTCCCTCCCTCCCCGCCTGCAGCGCTCTCCAGCTCACCCAACCACTCGCCACCGCAGAGCAGAGTATCAGGAGGTTCCGTAGGGCGAGAAAGGCGGGGAGATTCTCCTTCCAACACAGACTAGGCCTTCTGCTCCCTCCACCGCTTCAGGGAGTAGGTGGTGCAGAGGGGTTTGTAGAACCCAGGAGTGCGAGACGACCATCCACGCCAAGTACCAGGGTTGTCCGGGCCTGCTTAATAGGATTTAGAGCAAAAGTGATGGCAGAAAAAACTGCTTACGCTTTGTGTTTCCGCCCGGTTTCGAACCGGGGACCTTTCGCGTGTGAGGCGAACGTGATAACCACTACACTACGGAAACAACCGCGGAGATAACGTCTCGCGAGCCGCACCCATACTTCTGGAGAAAGCGCTGCTGCTAGGCCAGACACACCGGCATGTGTTCCCGCTAGGAGTGGACCAGATGCTCTCCATCCTTCCTATTCACAAACAACAGCTGTCAACAATCAAAGGTCCACCTGGGGCCAGCTCAGACTCCGCGCACATTCCGTAGAAGGGGACTCCAGAGTCCCCAGCTGTCTACGCGGGTTACGAAGGGGACTCCAGGTTCCTCAGATGTCTACGCGGGTTAGGCAGGGGACTCCAGACCCCCCAGCTGTCTACGCGGGTTCAACGACCTGGGAGCTCACCTCGTACAGACAGAAAAGGACTCTGGAAACCCAAGTGTGTACTCGGAGCCTAGGAGAGGATCAGAGACCGTCGGCCCTATCCGCAGCTTCAAAATGTTATTTCTTTGTCAATCAACTCGAAGATTATCCTGGGACATTCAGGTTCTTGAGGGTCAAAGGCAAAGCGTGGCCTTTAAGAAAATGTGTTACACACCAAAATAATTTTATAATTTCATTCCCTCATTCATTTATTCATTCAAGAGAGGGTTTCACCTTGTAGTCCAGGCTAGAAGGAACTGCCTTTCCCTTAGCCCTCCCAACTTCTGGGATTACAAGGCCACTACCCTGGGTTGAATTTGTCATTGTATATTGATGGAAACTCAACAAATCTGAATGAGAATGGATGTTAAGTGCACGGACTCCAGAGGGAAGGAATATAAACAGCATCATGTGAAACTCACTGGTGTTGGGCTTACCAGGCAGAAACATCTGATTCAGTGAGTGTCACAGGTCAAGGGGATGGGTTCCAAGTGTTTCTGGTTGGTTGATTAATGTATGGACCCAAAGTTGGGGTAGCTCCCAAAAAATGAAGTTGAAATATCAGCTATCCAAATACACTAGTGCAAAGAATCTGAGGAGACTGAAATGCTCTCAAGTGGGATTCGCATAAGATATGGCTTTCCTCACGACCCCTGGGCTTCACCAGAAGACTTTTCACCATGGTTTGAGAAACAGGTTCATGTACAGAGCTTCATGTGGTTCTGTGGTGTTTCTGTGCAGACTGCACATCACAGTGAGCCTTGTGACCATTGCTCAGGAATCATAAGTACAACCAGATGTGTGGAAGTGACTGAAATAGGACCAGATGGGAGTACTAAATTACCAAAGTCCAGATGGATCTTGTTGTGGGCCAATTGTGCCTTCCCAGAGACGCATTCTTTTGAAGCCCACATTCATTCTAGTGCAGTTGCATTTGTGGGTGTTAAAGCTCAATGGGGTCATAAAGGGAGCCTATAGTCCAATGGGACCTGAGTCCTTATGAGACCAGAAAAGTAGGCATCAGAGCTCTGCCTTCCTGTGTGCATAGGGGCAAGACCACACAAGGATGCAGTGGAGAAGCAGAAAGGGATGCCTCACTACGGCCAGATAGTGGTGGACTCAGAAGAGGGATGGTGCGCTACCTAATAACAAAATATTACACACAAGAAAGTTTAATATTAAAGAAAGCTGCAGACCAGGAGGCTCCCTGATCCACAGAGCAAAGACCACTGAGTCTCTGCTTCCAAGATTTTATTCACAGAGATGGGGTACTCTAAGCAGGTATTGGAAGTTTCTCTACAGACGCTCAGGAAACAATTAGCACAAAGTGGGCCTTTTTGGAAGGTGCAGAACAAATGCTCCCACAGCAGTGTAAATACAGCTCAGGGTGTTGTCTAATCTAAACATGAAGGGCACTGCCCTTCAGAACCTGCATCTACATACATGCCTATCTGGCTCTGCCATTTTAGGCAGTCTTGGCTACTGGTGACTTGGCATATGGAGTCCAGCATGCTCTCTGCAGAGTTAAAACAGGGCAGTGCTCTCCAACAGCTCCACCTTTTTATTTATTTGTGGTAAGAGGATGACCGTGGTAATTTTGGGTGGAAGAGCTCTCATCATTGGTTATTCAGGTTCTGCAGAATGTACAGAAAAGACTGTATGACTACAGCTACCAGTAAAAACAAAGTACTGGTCTTAGAACCGTGTTCAAGGATTAAAAGTCATAATACTCCCAGATGGTCTTTAGAAGTGTCTAGTTGCACAGAGCTCAGTTGTTTAATATCTTTTTGTAGAGTGAGGATGTCCTAAGTAGCATTATGCTGTCTCTGTGCTCCCAAATCCTGACCCTTCACTTTATTCTAGTCAGTCACTGCTGCTATGTATTTAAGTGGGGGGAGGTGATAGGGTAGGTTGTGATGTTATAAAGACAAGGGAGTTTATCTGGGTCCCATGCTATTTCTTTACCCATCAAGAACATTGTGTTCCTTAAACCATCCAGTTTATCTCAAAACTTGGATCTACAGCATGTTGGCCATGCCATAACTGAGACTTTTCAGTTACATTACTGAAAAGCATGAGTCTGAACTTCTCAGAACAAGGTCACAGTCAATATGGCTACAGATGTGGCAGATTTTGAGGATTAACAGGCAGATTTCCCTGTTACAAGGCTATCTCTACCATCTTAGGTGTTTTCTTCACTTGTCCCCTGGTTAATGGTTCAGCCCCTCAAATTTTCTTTGCTGCTACCTCAGGTGGGCAGCCTGGGTTGTCCCCAGGTAGGCAGGTTCTTTCCAGGTGCTGGTCTCACAACTAGCCAGAGCAGAACGCCACACCCACAGGAGCCATTCCTCTGTTCCTCCTAGCACGTGGCCTTAGGCTAGGCCCACCTTACATTGTGCCCAACATATCCTCCTTTTTGTTTTTATTAATTGAGCGACCCTGGGAGGCATGATTCTTTGCCATGCCATTGTTGGCCCCAGGCCCTTAGGGATCAGCTTAGGCGACAGTGCCTGTCTTAGGTGGCCCTGGACACTACGGTCTTACTCGTCTTTGGCTATCTGCCATCCTGGTGAATTAACCTAAGGGGTTCACCTTTGCCGGCAGTGCCTGTCTTAGATTGCCTCAGTAGGCATCGGAGTCTTACCCACATTGGCTACCTGCCGTTCTGGTGAAATAACCCAATGGGTGATACTTGTCGCTCAGGAGGGTAATTAGGATGGCATGGGAGGTTTGCAGGAAGGCTCCTGTGGTGTGTGTGAGGGTTCTTGTCACAGAATGCTTTTGTGACCTGTAGCAGACTCAGAAAGAATCGAGAATAGTTAAGTATTATGAAGAAGGTGTTGTTATTGAGTGGCCAGTTTAGCAGAGTCGCCATAATCAAGAAGGCCACAGCAAAATGCTCCAAGTTACTAAATTAAGGAGCAAAAAAAATGGCTGAGCATCAGCCCTAGTCAGGATTGGGAGTGGAAGCATGAACAATAAGAGGAAGGGGGTGTGGTTATGGATCCAGTGGTTCTGCTGTAGTGGGGGCATCTGCGGCATTTGCAGGCACATCTGTGGCGGGTTTGACATTTCTGGCAGGTATCCAGATAGGGAGGATGAAGTTTCTGGAAAGATACAAGCATACCCTTGACCCTGTGTTAAGAGTGGATGAGGTCCCCTCCATTCATTTGTGAGAGGGTCTCTCCAGCGAACAAGGGGCAGGGTGGTAATGGCTGACTGAGATCTCCAGTGTTTATAGGCTGGAGAGAGTCCTGCTTCATCAAAGGTAAGAAAATTAAGGGTGAAGAGAGCTTCTACCAAGGTCAAATAGGGATCCCTGGGTGTCACTGCAGTTTTCTGCTTCATATCTTGCTAGGGTAATAGAAAACAATTGGTGAGACATTTCTTGTAAGAGTTGTTTTGCTTGTTTGCTCAAAGGGATTTTCTGGGAAAGCCTATCTGAGGTTTTAAGGAGGTCAAAAAGGGGAAGGAATTTGGCTGGAGGAAGGGGCAGAAAGGGGTTTAAGCCAAGCAATTTGGCCACAGAGTTTTTGGAGGTCATTCAGAGAATATTTATCCTTTACTAGAAGGTTTGGAGTGAGGGGTTGGATATCAGTGGAAATTTTAAACCCGAAAAACCCAAAAGGGGGAACCATTTGAATTTTTTCCTTGGTTATAGGTAAACCTAGTTTTTTAAGGTCCTCAAGAAATATTTTGAGGAGATCCAGGAGAACAGCTTGTGAGGGGGGAGCGATTTAAAGGTCATCCATGTAATGTATTATGAGGCATTTTGATCTGATTCTCTCCGTGGCAGTTGAAACAAATAATTGACAGATGGATGGGTTATTTTTCATGCCCTGAGGAAGGACTTTCCATTGATATCTCTTAGCTGGGACATTATGATTAGGTTCCCAGACAGTAAAGGCAAAAAAAGGCTTGTCCTTGGCCGCCAGGGAGATGGAGAAAAAGCAGTCTTTAATGTCTAATATGACTATATGATGTTTGATAGGAATGGCTCCAGGGTGGAGGAGGCCAGTTTGAAAGGAACCCGTCTTTGTCATATGTTTGTTGACTTGGCGAAGGTCCTGAAGTAATCCGTACTTGTTATTTTTCTTTGAGATGATAAAGATGGGGGAATTATGGGGACTGATAGAGGGGTCAGTATGGCCAAGATCAAGCTGTTCTTGCAGAAGGGATTTGAGGATGGTCAGTTTAGGTTCTAAAATAGGCCACTGTTCGACCCATATGGGGTCTGAAATACCCACTTGAGGCTCATGGAAGCAACAGAAGGTGGAACAGTAGCCTCTAGAATTGGGATGCAATGGAGTGTCAGATGGCTTATTGGGGTTGCATCGCCCTGAGAGGCCGATGGTGTCATCATAAAAGGCCTTATCGTCCATAGTGATAACTACACCCATAGTTGTAAGGATGTCTCTTACCCATAGGGTATTAGGGATATTAGCCACCAGAGGGTAAAATTCCTCTGTGTTGCCATCATAATCCTCCCAGGTGACTGGTCTCCTAAGTTATAGGGCTGTTGTCCACCAACACCCCGGATGTTAGGTACAGGCTTGTTGTAAGCCAGGAGTCAGAGAAAAAAGCCAGCTTATAGTTTGATTCCATTTCAGAGCAACCAGCTCTAGGGAAATACCACCCCCTGCGACCACCTGTAGATAAACTCAGTCTTTAATCCTTGTAACTAAGTTTCACAGGAAGGTCCTGGGGCCTGACCAAATGGCTCACCTTCTTTATCTCACCGGAGCTAAGCTAAAAAGGAAGCTCTGACGGCACCAGGGTTTTAGCACTGGTTCAAAGCCCCTGCCTCCCCTCTTAGTGCCACCTTCCTGATATACACATAACCTTATGGTGGGCTTTTATCTCTGTTAATTACCACATTCCTGTGTGGGTGCATCTGTATACCTGACTCCCCAAAACTTTGTATAAATACCCCCTGGAACAATAAAGGTGCGCAGCTTGAAGAGAGAGATTTCCCAGGCCGTCTGTTTTGCGTGTTCCATCTGTCTGTCTCTACTCATTTCAGGTTTCTAAAGGGTCTCAAGTTCTAGTTGCTGTTCCGCTGGCGGGACACAGGCTTATATACCCAGTTGGTCATACAGAGTGCATCATTAGCAGAGATAATAGTAGCATCTGCACCTGTGTCCACAATGACCTTAAATTCGACGCCATCCAAAGAAACTGAAATACGTGCAGTATGATCATAAACTGGGAGAGCCCATCTTATTTTAGGAGAGTGCTCTCTCTTATGCACAGGGCCGAGGGTTACTCCTGGGGGAGTTTTAAAGGTGTATTATTGGCAGATTTAATTTTGCAATCTATGGCCCAATGATAACCTCTATGACATTTAGGCAAGGGGTCCTGGGCTTCAAATGTTTTAAAGGTGTATTATTGGCAGATTTAATTTTGCAATCGATGGCCCAATGATAACCTTTATGACATTTAGGGCAAGGGGTCTTGGGCTTCAAATTGGACCTTTTAAGCTTTGGGCAGGTCCATTGAATTGAAAGTGCCCTGATTGGTTACAACCCCAACAAATAGGTGTTTAAAAGGTAGATTTCTGGCCAAGTGCTAAGGTCTGGATGGAGGCTGCTAGGACTTCAAAGGGGGCAGTTACAGGATTAATATCCTTGGTGGCCAAAATCCACTTATGGAGCTCCTCATTGGGCACAGCAGCAATAGCATTATGAGCCGCCGTGGTGGCCCTCTCCCAGGCCAGTTGTTTGACTAATGCATCCCTGGCAGGGCCAGGTGAGGTGTGGCGGTCCACAGATTCTGTCACTCATGAAAGGAAATCCGTGAAACCTTCAGATGGACCTTGCACTAAATTACAGAAAAATGTATCTGGTTTTTGTGGGAGGCAGGCCTTAAGTCCTTGAAGTGACAAAGATTTAACTTGATCAAAGTAAGCATAAATACCCACATTGGCTTGAGTCAGGGGGTCTGTGTAGGAGCCTGTGCCAAGGAGCATGTCCAGGGAAAACTGTATACCTGATTGGAGATTTTTTCGTACCTGTGTTTCAGCCAGATCACTATAGGCTGCTTTCCATTGAAGGAATTCTGAAGGGGAAAGAACTGCTTTAAGGAGTGAGTACCAATCATAATAAGTCTGAAGGTGGGTGGCCCACTGTAAAAGAACCTGTTCAAAATATGGAGAATCCACATCGGACTCCTGAGCCGCTTTGCAAATGAGAGCCAGGTCAGTGAGGGAAGTGGGACCAGGGCCTAACATTTGCATCTGGTCCTACATTAACTGGGAAAGTTGAAAGAGGCGGCGGGGGTGGTAGGGCTTACCCAGTGTGGAGCAGGCAGAGCTGTTGGTAGGACACGCCCAGGGCAGGGTGGGTGGGGCAAGTGAGGCTCTGTCCAGCCACCCGGCGCATTTCCATCATCAGCAGTGCACCACAGCAACGGGTTCCTGGACGGCAGGGAAGGCCTGGCTGAGGAGGTGGCTGAGGGGGGTGGGCTAATTGGGGAAGGGGTGGGTGCTGTTTCATCCTTAGCAGTTGGGAATTTTTCTTCCTTATGTGACAAGGACGAGACTCGCAAGGTCAATTTTTGTTCCTCTTTATAACCTTCATTGTAGGTGTTAATACCTTCCTCAACTGATGAACCTTTAAAACTGGTAATTATAGCAAAGAGAATAGGGAAAAATGAGATGGGAGGAGTGTGTCCCTCATAAACCACTCTTCCTCATGAGAAAGAGAACTTGGGACCAAATAGAGGCATCCCAAACATTTTCAGGGTTAATCCATGGGCCAGGACAAAGGTTTTATTCCAAAAGGTGTTAAAAATCTTTTTGTTTTACTTTCAAGCCGCGCTGTAAAAGCAGAGCTCTGATTGCTTGCAGCTGTGGCATTTCCTGGTAGGAGGAGAAACTATTCATCATGGCCGGATGACAGCTAATGAAGTAAAAACTCAAGGCCGCTATAATCAGAACACAAGCCAAAATGGCCAATACCAGAGCCCAAAGAGACATGTAGCCAGAGTGTTGGGGGCCCGGCTGCCCCGCGACCCACCGGGAGACTTCCGTGAATTTCCACTCCAGCCTCTGGAGTTCCCTGGGCTGAACCCATGAAAAAACTGTCCAGAAGGTTTTAGCCAGTTTTTTAAAGCCAGGCAGGGTCAATTAACATATGAAAGCCCTGCCAAGACTTGCCTTGCGAGGTAGCCCCTCTGCAGGAGCGAGCTGGGGCAGTTTTAAATCAGAGTCGGGAGAGTCAAGACACAGTTAGACTACACCGTTTCTCTTCCAGAAAGGCTTAGCTGGATAGCTTTGCCTGGGTTCCAAAATCAGGAGGTTTAAGTCCTCATGTTTTCGCAGGGATGAACCAAGAAAGGGAGGGGCCAACACGATCTCAGGGACCGTGAGCCACAGGAAGGGGAACAAAAAGGAGGGGATCTTTGCCCATCCACAAGGATCGAATCGCACAGAAAGCCAGAACCAAACTGGGGTCTACTCACCAAGGGGGTCAGAATCCCTGTTCCAGGGCGCCAGTTGTAGTCGTGTCTGTTACCGTCGTGTCTCACCACTCGGGGCCAGCCCGAGTGGACTTTGGGTGCCAGCCCTAGGGGTTGGAGGTGAGTAGACGCAGAGTCGAGCCGCAGACTCCAGGAGTTGGACGGGAAGCAGGCCAAGCGCGTGGCACTGCAAACTCATTTATTGAATAGGTGCACAAGCTCTCATAGGTCTGGGTAGCCAATGACTTTATGGGGTGGGGTCCCAATACAGCCAATAGTAAGTTTGTCCCCAAGTAGGCAGGTACTTTCCAGATGCTGGTCTCACAACTAGCCAGAGCTGAACGCCACACCCACAGGAGCCATTCCTCTATTCCTCCTAGCAGGTGGCCTGGCTAGGCCCACCTTACATTATGCCTACATAGATATTTCCAAATGAGTCAAAAAATGTGCTGGTTTGGGAACAAGAACTGACAAAAGTCAGAGCACTTAATTCAGAAGGGTCATTCTCTAGTATCTCTAAATCTTATCAAACAATGAGTGTATGGCAGTTAGAACTCATAATCAAGGAGACTCCATATAACAAAAGTATCTGCCTTTACTATCCTTTAACTTCCTTTTCCACATTTCTAAGCCAATGGTTTTTCAGGGAACCAGGGATTATAATTCAAAGTAGTATCTAAGAAGGCCTTAATCTGAGCTTCTGTACATTTAACACCTCTAGATTTTAGAATGCATTTAATAATAGCTTGAAAATGAGACCAGTCTCATGGAGCAGAATTATGCCACTGACCAAGAAAGGATAGGAGATTCTGTACAGCGCTGTCAGAGGCAAGGGAAGGTCATTTCCATTTATTTTTCTTCTTTGGTCTGCTCTCTGCCACTGTATTCAGTTGGAGGAAGGACCTCTTATGCCTGTTGCTCAGCCACCCCTGCCCCTCCCCCCTGATCCTGCTAAGGAGGTCCCACCTCCTCCCAGGACCCTCTCCCCCAACACCTCCAGGACAATCGCTTCTTTTTAAATCCAGGTACTATGATGAATGTGCTGGGCTATTGAGGCTAAAGTTCCTCATTTGGAAGCAACTCAGATCTTAACAAAAACAGCTAGTCTATGATGGTTCAATGTAAATGTAAAGCAGCTATTGTTCCAGTAAAGTCAGGTTTTGTCTTCCTAGGTAATGGCTACTCAGGACATTGGTATGGCTTCTGCACAAGCTAATATAATAACCATTGCTTTACCAGAAGCCTTTGCTGCCCAGTTAATAGATCCATGTTTTAAATGTGGAAAAATCAAGATATTTCACTAAGCAATGCCCTTCCATGAATCGGCAGTCTTTATCACATCCTGACCACCAAGGCCCTAGACCCCCAAAAAGAGATGCCCATAATGCCAAAAAGGCTTTCACTGGGCTAAAGATCACTACTTTTGCTTTGGTAAGGACAGCAAGCCTCAGCCCAGTAGGCGGGAGAAGTTAGCTGGGTTAAAAGCCTACTGTGCTCTTTGCTCTCAGAAAAGACCTCTTTGGGTTGGAAAACATCCTGCACTCCTTGATTTATGACTGCCACATGAACCCCCTTCCTCAGGTGAACTATGACCGAAAAATTTAACAACTCTGGTGAGTGATCAACATCCCCGGTATAGTTTATCTTCCTCTTCCATCTAACTGTGTAGTGTTAAACCTCTTTGCCTGTTTGCTCACCTGCCCTTTTCCTCTTTCTGCATGTAAGCTTGCTAAACCAGACAGTAATCAGCTTGCTGCAGATTACTTCAATCCCAGAGTCTGACTCTGAGCCACCAACCTCACCTCCCAGAGTGAGACCCCAGTACCTACTCACTGCTTTAGCTGGCATTTAAGTAACTGAATGGAATGTTTAGTTTCTTGGACTGACTCTGCCCTGTTATCCTGGTTTAAATGTTCTACTGGTTACACGTGGTCTCAACTCCATCACGAGGCTACCAGTCCTCCATCTGTGATTTCCTTTCTTCCTTTTCATTTTCTTTGCTCTTAGTAGACCTTCGCTTTGTGCCCCACAATGGGCACCACTCTGCTACGTCCTTTGTGGCTGGATAGTGGTGGACAATGTGGTATCTAATAAATAAATATTATGCACAATTCAATATTAAAGAAATTTGGAGACCAGGAGCATGGAACAGAGGAGGGGAGGGGCGGAGAAAGGGAGGGTAGTCATTAACTTTTATTAAATTCTTGTCATTTTTCCTGAATTAGAAGAGGACGCACTTCTGAATATCAGTTCTGCTCCATACAGTCTCTCAAGTTATTTTCTCCAGTTAGTTTCGAATCTTCTTTTCAGAGTGAGATGGGAATTTGATTTCTCAAGAATGAATTTCATTTCACTTCCTTTTTCATTAAACCAGAAGTTCAAATGTGTGTGGATCACTACTTGTCTGACTCATACTCAGCTTTGGTATCCAATGATGTATGGTAAGAAAATGAATTGTTCTACCGAACTGTCAGAGGGACCAACCTCGTAAGTCAACAATGGAAATAGCTGGCGCTTCAGTGAAGAAGAACCGAGCTCCTGTCATATCTGGGGTACTCCAAATCAGGAAATTCCTTTATAAATGCAAACATTTTACGGGGTGTAACTTATGGAAATAAATTTAAGTAAATGTAATTCACGTATTTTAAAGTGGTCCTAGTCATTTTCAGAATGCTAAAACTTTGTGTTTAATAATAAGGAATAGTTGGAAACCGTGGTCAGTGGGGGCCAGTGGCGCAATGGATAACGCGTCTGACTACGGATCAGAAGATTCTAGGTTCGACTCCTGGCTGGCTCGACCTGCACTTTTTATACATACAGGAGAAGACTTCCTCTGTGCCTGCGCGAACTGACAACAGAAACCGACTCAAATTTGGAAAATCCTCCTGCTCTGGGTCCTGCTCCGTTACCCCGACTGCCTGGTGAGTGGACACACAAAGACTGTCTTACCTAAAACTTACTTCTTAGGAGTTCCTCAGGGTCGGGGAGGACGACGCGTCCTCTGGCTAACTTGCGGCAGTCAGACCTTAGCCCACCACGTGGGTCCCAGGGAACCAAACGGTTCCGCACGTCTGCAGACTTGCTTCGGAAGCATCTTGACCCGCAGATCCATCTCGCCACTCCCCCGCCGCCCGCAATCCATTATTTTTATCTGTTTCCAATTAATGATACTGAGAAAAAGGTTTGGCGGCGAGATCTTTGGAAAGACCATTCAGTCAAATGCACCTTATAGGTAAAAAAATTAAGTAGTCCCGACAGTCCTCCCCCAAATGGAAGAACCGAGAAACTCGGGGTTGGGGAAAGTCAGCACAGAAGGCCACAAACTGCGAGACTCTTAGTATGAAAGATTCAGAGCCCGACACCCGGAACTGGGACGCATTAGCGTGTGCCCGGGGCTGGGGGAGAAGCAAAGATCACCCCCCAGTACCCTCAAAAGTTGGGCTACGTTGTCCATGAATTACGCCGTAATTTTTAAAAATCAGCCGCACTGAAGGTCAAGGGAACTTGCGGCCCTGGGCAGGGCTGGGATCTCCACGCTTCGTTCGCTGAGCACCCGACCTGGGGCCAGAGGGGCCAGAGGGGCCAGATACGCACTCCAGAAAGAAACCAGGTGTGAAGGGCCCTCAGCCCGAAGCCTGGCGATCCCGCGCGGGAGATTCCCGGCCGGTGGGTTCCGGGCGCAGCAAGCCAGGCGCGCAGCTTCAGCGCACTTTGGACATTTCTTGGTGCTCGGCCCTTTGTTTTTCTTCTGGAGAAGCCGCCTGTAAGCCCAGGCCTGAAGCTGTGAAGCTTTCCAGTATCCCTTACCTGGAGCGTGCCCCCCCCCCCCAACTTTATCAGAAACCTCAGGTAATTCCGGCGAGCGTAACTTTCTTTGCTTGACCCACACATGAGCTGAGGTCTCGGAGAAACCAAAATAGTCTGAAATCGACGGAAAGTCAGATGCATCCGCGCGGAAACGGTGCAGGATAAAGGTGAATTCACCCGCCTCTGTGAGATGAAGGTGGGTCCAGTGCAAGAGGATAGGATAGCTTCCCCAGGAGCTAAGACAAATGAGGACCAGAAGGAAATCACAGAACTCGTTCTGTTTTTAAAATACTTCTTTTAAAGGTGTGTTTTTATGTCACATGGTTGCAGGGGTCCACAGAGGACAGGAGAGATCGTCAGATTCCCTGAAGCTACAGGACACTTAATGTGGGTGTTAGGAACCGAACCTGGGTCATCTACCAGAGCAGCAAGAGCCCTGAACTGCTGGGCCACCGCTCTTTCCGAAAACAGGGAGGAAAAATTCTGACATAGAATTAGCACTAATCTCCAAAACTTGATAAATTGGGTTTTATCTGAATGACAGATCTTTTTGTGAAAGTTATTTTTAGGAAAATGGAAAGGTGTGTTACACAGAAAGGGGGTTTGTAAAACAGATATCTGATGATTTAGATGGATCAAGACCATATAAAGACCTCTTAAGACTCGGTTATGAGATCCCAACCCAAGCCACGGTGATGGTAGCCTGTAAACCCAGCACTTGGGAGATAGAGGAAGGAAGATCAGGAGCTCAAGGTCAATCTGGGCTTGTCTTGTCTCAACACCTTATCCACTTAGCCAACCAGGACAGAGACACTACTACACATTAAGTTGGATGAGATTAGAATTTCTAACCTGAGTGGTTATGATCTTAGAGCCATGTGGCCTAGAGTCAGGGTTTTAAAGTGTATAAAAGAAACACATCCTTGTCATGCTACCTCAAAAGAAACAAAGAAAAACCTCATTTCTTCTTCACACTCAAAGCCAGGTTTGGTGGAACCACCTTTAATTCCAACACAAAAGAGTCTGAGACAAGGAGGCCAAGAGCACAAGTCAGCCTTGGCTACATAGTGAGTGAGCCTGGGCTACATGAGGCCCTGTCGCAAAAAGAAAGTTAATCACACCCACTTATGGAGAGATTCTTCTGTTAGTTGTGAATGACTCCCACACCCAATATTCAAAGCTGTGTGACAGGCAGATGTTAATTTTAGCATTAATATTGGGTTTTTTTTGGAGTGAGATTCAACCTTGATGCCAGCATTGGACAGCAAATAGCTTGAGTGATTTCTGAATAATATGGAATAGTATGCAACCATGAGATGTAACAGGATACAGGGTCATAAGGGACATTTGACAGCACAAGAAAACTTTTGAAAGTTCAGCAAGTACTTTTCACAGTGATTCCCTTCACTGACACACTGGTCACTCTCTGACCCTCAGATGTTACTGCTGCTCTTTCTCCTCACTTTGTCCTTGTGTGTTCCAGCCTCTCAACACCTCTCATGTTTGTGCACTGCAGTGTGGAGTGGTAAGAAGTAAAGGCTCTGCTCACTTTGCCATCAATATGCTTAGGTTTAACTTGGCCCTACTATGTGATTGTTAATACTGAACCCCAAGATATAACAAAATGGTGGTGTCCAAGTTACCTTCCTTTTGCTATGAACACTGACCCAAACCAAACTGGGGAGGAAAGGTTTATTTGGCTTATACCTTACACTCCATCACCCAGGGAAGCCCACCCAGGAACTCAGGGCAGGAAACTGGAGACAGGAGCTGAGGCAGAGACGGTGAGAGAACGCTGTATACTGGCTTGCTCCTTCTGGCTTGATCCCTTACTTTTCTCATACTGCCCAGGCCCCCCTGCCTGGGGATGGCACTGCCCATAGTGAGCTGAGTCCTCCCACATCAACCAACAACTAAGAAAACACCCCATAAACAGGCTCAGGGTCAATCTCTCCCTCTTCCCAGGTGTGTCAAGTTGACAGTTGAAGCTGTCCGGAACACGTGATGAGATCAAGACACTAGAAAAAGTAGAATCTTGTAGGGCCCTGGCCTCCCTGCATGCCTTTTTCTCAGCTAGGTTCCCAACCAGGAACTAGCTTCAGCTTGTCAGCTGCAGTTTCTATGTGAACAACCTGACCGAGAACAACTTGACCTTTAGAGACCTAACCGCAATTGTTCTGAACCAGGTGCGTGTCATGTACTCAGATGTTTCTTGGAAGCCTGAACTGTTGCCCCCTACCAAACTCCCCGTGAAATTCCCTGCAGTTTTTCACTGTCACCTGCTGGGGGTGTATATATATATGAGCACCTTGCTTGAGTAAATTAGAAGCTGTTTCTTCTCCACCAGTGTGTCTGTGTTTTTGTGTCTTGTGTGTCTTTAATTCCTCAGCCCCTTGCCGGACAGACTCAGGTGCAGTTGTAGAGCAGGCACTGCAGAATCTACTTTCTCAGGTACAGTTTCCCAGTTTCCCATTTTACCATTGACTATTCCAACCTGGAGAAGTTAAACTGAATAGCAGATGTCAACTCCAGGACAAAACCAGAGCTTCCTGTGCCATGGCTTGCTTGGGTTTTTTTGTTTGTTTGTTTCTGTTGTTGTTGGTTTTGGATTTTTTTTTTTTGTTATTTTAACTGTGTGTGTGTGTGTGTGTGTGTGTCTGTGTGTATGTACACAACTCTCAGGAGTTGGTTCTCTCTTTCCACAATGGGTTCTGATGATCACACTCAGATTGTGAAGCTTACGAACTAGCGTTTTTACCCACTGCACCACCTCCCCAGACCCCACATGCTAGCTATTAATGAAGGACATGACCCTGAGCTCCGGGAAGAGAACCACTAAGGCTCTGTTCTAGTCCTGAATACTAATTTTGCACCTTGATGCTGGACTCCAGGCTGGACACATTCTGCATTTTTGGTGTCTTCTATAATTATGCATAAGGAAACTGCCAATATGCATGAAACTAGAAAACTGTGAGGGTGTGTATTCCATTTACATGTGTATACCTGTGGGCACAGGCATGTATTTATTATCATATTATCAGTGATCATATATATAGATTGTTTGTTCGCTGGTAATTGATCTTAATGAATAAAGTTTTCCTATCCTGACTTTAAACTTCTCAAGCACACTCAAGCCATTCCTTACCTCCTTTTGCAGAAGCACCGTTTCAGACTGCCAATCCTCAAGAAAACGTCTCATTGAGCAGTTTCTGGCAGTGTGGGGATGAAAACTGAATCCCCTGTCTGAGTCCAAAGTTCAGCCACCTAGATAGGAAGAAAGTAGCCTCTCCCCAAAGCAGAGCAGTGAGCAGCAAACACACAAGGAAATTCCTTGAAATAAAGTTTCCCAGGAGCGAATTGCGTTTTCAGTGCCCCAGAGCCCGGGTGGAAGGAATCGCCACATCTGGCTTCGCTCTCACCGGGCTTTGTAACTGCTGATTAAAAATCCAGATGCAGGAATACTCAGAATTCATTTTTAACTAATTGGGATATGTATAACATTAGATTCAGGTGTTTCCGTAGTGTAGTGGTAATCACGTTCGCCTAACACGCGAAAGGTCCCCGGTTCGAAACCGGGCGGAAACATGTGGGCCAAATAATTTTGCAAATTCTAAAACTTTCGTCAGACTTTGACCCTCCCTGCTTTGTTTCCAAACAAAACAAGCTGCGCGGAGGAGCGAGGGGTTTGGGATGGGCAAAGCTCGAACTGGTAGACGACCTTGTAGTTTAGCTCCTCTGGTAGCACTCACAACTATCGTTCCATCCCAAGTGTGGGTTGACAGGCGCGAACGACCACGAGTGGTCTAATTTTTGAAAGCATTTGCCTTTTCATTCTGACCAGATTTGTCCTGATACTTGGGACACTGGTTTCTGCTGAGGTATTCCCGTTTCTTGCCACCTCTACGGAAAGTACGGAGAACAGAGTGGAAAGATGTGTCAGGTCCCTTTGGGAGGTAAGGGAGGGGCGAAGGTACTGTTATCACCGAGAACAAATGTTTCTAAAATTGCAGAATAAAAATCAACAGCAACCTCTGGCCCGTGCGGGGATCGAACCCGCGACCTTGGCGTTATTAGCACCACGCTCTAACCAACTGAGCTAACCGGCCACATGGTGTTATTAGTATTTCTAGTTGCTCCCAAAGCTGTCTTCACTCTTGTCCATGGTCCTTAGGGACTTCCCTTTCTCAACACAGCCGAGGAGCGCTGCTTTACATCTTGCTCCTGTTTTCCGATCGCCGTGCCCACGGAGACGGGGCGGGGATAAAGACAAGAGACGTGACCTGGGCAGAAAGGCGCTTCGCCGCTCCTGGAGAAATAAGACTCTCAAACTCTCCTTTTCTGCTCAGGGAAACTGAGAAAACATTCATCAGAGAAGCCGCCTCCTTCCTACCCTGGAGCCAGAGACCCTGGGAAGGGGCTGCCCGGAACTAGGACTTTCGGTCCAAAGGGGCGATTCCGAAGCCTGCGGACTCCTTCCGGGCCCCAGGACACCGGTCCTGTGCATCTGTCACTCCCTTTCTCAGTTATTTCGTTTTAGTCTATTATTTGCGTCTCACTGTAGCCCAAGGCTGGCCTTGTACTCTTTGCAACCCAAATTTGGACTGGAACGCGTAGAAATGCTCCTGACTCAGCCTCCCGAGGGCGGAAATTACAGACATGCGCTTAGACCCAGCACCTGGCGGTTTTATTCTCCGCCTGCTTCCTTCCTCCTCTCCCGGAGGCCTGTGCCGTCCGGGGCGTGTTCTCCGTCTCCCAGTGTGTCCAACCGCCCCGCCGGGCTGGCGGCTCCTTCCTTTCATTAATAAGGGGGGAGGGTGTGGAGGCGCCGCTTTGACTGGTTCAGGATTTGCTGAGGGGTCCCTGGTTGTCCTGCAAATACCAGGATTCCTGATGTCTTCTTTCCAGAACGTTTGAACAGGAATCTACTGGCTTTGTTTTTGGAATATTCCGGTTCGGGAGGATGGAGACAGCAGTCCTTGGGTAGCAGGGCTGGGACCTGGCTCCGAAGGACCGTACGATGCTTCCCGCCGCGTGGACTCTTCCCCTCTCCAGCTCCGTTCTACACTCGGGCAGAGGCCGCTTTCTGATTTGAGAAGTCAGTGCCAAGTTCAGGTGCAACGATGCGCACCGGGTTCGAGGGCTCAGGAGCAGCTTGCATTCCCAGTTGCGCTCTAGTTCCGAGACACCCAGGAACACAGCTCCTGTTCAGAGGCCGAGGAGGCCACTTCGAGTGGAGAAAAGGATCCGGATCGTTTTATAATTGGCCCCATAGTCACTGACAAAGGCACACATCGCCGCAGTAAATTTCAGCCCTGACTTTCAATTTCTGAGAAAATGTATTTTAGAATCTAATAAATAAAAATGTATCAGGTTTTCTGATTTAAAGTTCTCACAATTTAACACTTTCTGAATTATTTGACAACAGCAATCTGCAATTAATAGTTTTCAAGTTAACTAAATTCTTCCTTTGGGGAGAGGGGGAGTGAGACAAGGTTTACTATCCTAAAGTACCCTGGAACTCTTGTAATACAGGCTGGCCTCGAACTTGCAGTCCTCCTGCCACAGCCTCCCCAGTGCTGGGAAATAGGCTTGCACCATCGTGCCCGGCCCTCTTCCTTGTTTTAAGGCAGATACTTCCTAACTTACTGAAGGACTATGGACATAGTGTTCTATCACCTGGCCCTTTTCCCAGCTTTTCCCTGTGTTGAAGAGCTCCTAGCAACTTGGATGAATAAATCCAGGTCAAATCAAGAATGCGAGAAAGATCCATGTTGATACTAAGAATGTGAGAAAGATTCATTGAGAAATGCATGTTGATATTAAGAGTGTTGTCAGGCAAGTCAATTTTAGATAAAACCATTATAGGATAAAGGAGGGAGAGGGAGAGAAAGGGGAAGAGGAAGAGGGACGTCGAGAAAGGGAAGGGATGTTAGAAAGGGGTCGGGTTCCAAGAAAACAACCACACAATCCAAGGTATGTGGCAAAAAGTTTTACTTCTGTAGAAGGGTGCATAGCTGCTTTAAGTCCAACAAGGAAACCCAGCCAGGGTCCTACTGAGCTTTTATTCCTGATGCAAAGGAGTCCTGTGCTTCACTCCCGGTGGCCAGGACTTGGACTATTTCTTGTGCAGCTGCCTAATTCAAAATGGCCCCACTGACCAGCAAGCTGCAACTTGAGAACAGGATGCAGCCTGGGCACAAACTCAGACCTTAGAAAAAAGCTGACTGGGGAGAGGACCTTGTCAGATATCATTTAAAGTTTTCTTTAAAGATGGGGCTCTGTCTCATCTAACCCTTTGATAGAGGACCATGCATTTCATTAACATCTCCCACAGGGAAAACTGAACTCTCATATGATGGGTTAGCTCAGTTAGAGCAGGCTCCTAAGGGGAAGATTAACCTATTTTGCTGACTGCTTCTTAGACCAGAATCCATTCCATGTAAAGTACAGTGTAGATATCTACCTCCTACCATGTTTCCTGCTTTGGGTATTTATGTGCAAGGCTGTGGGGTCAATCACTACCGGGAGGGGGAGATCTATTGAAAGTGATAGCATAAGCATGCCAATGTTTGGGCAGAAAGCCCGATGAGAGCAGGGATTGTGTTAGGGACACAGCTGGCAAGTTTATGAAATAGGAAGCAATTCAGTGTGGCCAGAGCACTGAGCCTGGAGGTAGGTGGGGAATGAAACTGTGAAGGGACCTGGGGACCAAGTCATGCAGTGTTTCAAAGGCTAGTTAAAATGCTCTAAGCCTTACTCTGAGTAAGTTGGGGAGTCAGGGATGTGTTCTGGAACCCAGACTGAATGGCCTCATCATTAAGCGAATCTTCCTGTCTGCTGGGTGGAGAGGACCATGTGGCAGACACAGGGAGACCATTTAAGAAGCTTTGTGACGAGTCAGAGATGGAGGTAGCCCAGAGTGTGAGGACATCACCAAATCCTGGATGTGGTTTTATAGTAGAACCAGCAGAATTCATTGATAAATTATTGTCATTCAACAAAGATTTACTGCTTACTCACCATGCACAATGTTCTGGGAACTTACAGTTTAACAGTAGACAAAAGATGAATCCCAACCTCTCTGGAGTCAACTTTTAGTCGGTTTTAATAAATATTTTAATAAATAAATAAGATACTTTAATAAAAATATTAAAATGTTTAATACTTCTCAGAATGACAAGCCTCTTGGAAAGGAATGGAAAGCCAAGCTGGAGAGAGAGAGGAGGGCCATAGGTCTGGCAATTAGTTTGTTTCTTCTGTATCTCAGACTGGCCTCAAACTTTCTACTTGTAGTTGAGGATGACTTCGAACTTCTGACTCTCACCTCTACCTCCTGAGTGACGGGACTTGGACCACCACAGCTGTTTTATTCGGTGCTGGGAATTAAACCCAGGACGCCATGCCTGCTAGGCAAACATTCTATCAACTGAGTTACATCTCCAAGCCCCAGTTTGGCCATTTTTAATGAAAATTACTTTAAAAGATCTTTCTGAACAGATGATGATAAAGATCTAATTGAGGTTCGGAAGCAAACCAGGGAGAAAAAACAGGTAAGAATTCTGAGGCAGAGCAAGCCCACGATGTTCGCGGAACTGTAAGGACACTAAAGAGTGGTGGGATTATGAATCAAAGAGGTGGTGGGCTGCCCAGGCCAGACTGAGTGTAGACAAGAGGGTACACTGAGAAGCAGAGGCAGGACTGAGTGAAGGGAGAAAGGGGTGGGGTGGGGTGAGAGGGAGAGAGGAAGAGGTGGGGAGGAGGGAGGAAGGCCTGAGTGGGGTGCAAGAAGAGGTACTGAGGTAGAAAGTGAGAAACCACAGGACAATAACGCAGAAATGGGGAAAGCCTGAGAGAAAAGAGGGGGAAACTGAGGCACAGTGTGAGGAGACTATCGGGAATAAGAGAGAGAAAGCCAGGTGCAGAGTGCTGCCGAGTCAGCAGCCTCTCTGGTCTCTAGCGTCTGGCTCTGCTTTAGCGATTCCTACCCAAGCCTGACTTGCCAGGAGAGGCGTTCCAAAGGAAACAGGAGCTTCTAAGGAAAGACACTGCCCAGCCCTGGGACGCAATATAGGTTGTCACTGATGAGGAGAGTAGAGCACTCCTTGCACAGAACGCTGGACAGCATGACGGTCACGGCTTCATGGCTGAGCCTTCTGCTCCTGGTTTCCCTCTGGGGTCTCTCAGTTCCAGGTAAGCAGGGGTTAAGAGTCAAGTTGGGAGGCCTGTGGGGCATGGTCTGACTCCCCCGTGTGTCCCCACAGCCTTGCTTCTCAGGCGCCTGAGAGAGCGTGTGGAGCGGTTTCAGGAGAGCTCTGGTCAACACCTGGGCTCAGGCCAGGACCCTGGTGCTGTGACTGTCCCCAAACTTGGGTGGCTGGAGCAGCCACTAGACCCCTTCAACACGTCAGACAGACGCACCTTCCTGCAGGTGAGGCTAAGAGAGAAGTCCACCATCCACCTTGCCCTCTCCTCAGTCAACGTGCTCTACACCCAGTCTGTGTGCGATTAGTTTTTGTTTTGGGGGTTTAGTTGTTCTTTTCTCTACCCTGCCGGGCTGTAGTCCCAGCACTTGTTGGGTGGAGACAGGAGGATCGGGATTTTAAGGTCCTTCAGTTTTTTTAGACAGGGTTTCACCCTGTAGACCAGGCTGGCTTCCAAGTCATTGAGATACATCTGCCTCCACCTCCTAAGTGCTAGGGTTAAAGGTGTGCAGGACTACACCCAGCTGAAAAGTCATTCCAGAACTGCAATGTGAATTTAAGACTAATGTGGGTGACCTAAGATGGGGGCAGGGAGCGAGAGAGGAGAGAGAGAGAGAGAGAGAGAGAGAGAGAGAGAGAGAGAGAGAGAGAGAGAACAAAAGACTGTAATATGTAGCAGAATTTAAACTAGCTTTGAAATCAGTTGTGACAGGTATTCACAAATCCTTCGAGGGAATAAATCAATTTCCCCCTTTCCCCTATGCAATCTCCAAAGGTCATCCCATTTGGATCATATTCCTAAATCTAGTTACATTCATTCGTGATTCTACAAGAGCATGTACCAGCTAGTCCCCTCTGTGGGATATAAGAATACAAACACAACGAACACAACGTAGATGTGATCTAGGTGTGCTGAACAAGGGAAAAAGGAACTCAGATACCCCCCCCCACGGGATACCACTGAGTGGGGGAGGCTTAGAGAGAAAGATTAGAGTATGAGGGAGTCAGGATGCTCACAGTGCCATGTCCTCTCCTTCATCCCCACTCTTAGAGGTACTGGGTGAATGACCAACACAGGGCTGGCCAAGATGCACCAGTATTTCTGCACATAGGTGGTGAGGGCAGCCTTGGACCTGGTTCAGTGATGGCAGGTAAGAGGCAAGGGCTGGGAAGTGCCGAGGACCAGATAGGAGAACCACAGGTCACAGGGCTCACATCTACCTCCCCACCACGTACTATCTTTCCACAGGGCATCCCGCAGCCTTGGCTCCCGCCTGGGGGGCCCTGGTGATAAGCCTGGAACACAGATTCTATGGTCTGAGTTTGCCTGTTGGGGGCCTGGAAATGGCCCAGCTTCGCTACCTATCCAGTCGGCATGCGTGAGTTGGGGTAGGGCAGTGACTGGGTTTTGGGACTGAGAACCCTGTGCTGGCACTCCCAGATCTGAACCTCTGCTGTTGCCTGCCAGCCTCTAAGTCTGTTTCCATTTTACTGTCTTCTATGGTGTCTTCTCTCTCCTTCCCACCTTTCTCTGACCCTCCATTTTTGCCTTTTGGTCGGAAGAAAGCTTCAAAGCTACTTCAAATTTCTGCCAGGGTCTCACTGTGGCCAGCTGCTCCAGACCCCCACTATTCCTTACCAAGATTATAGTCATATCCCTTGCCTCTGCCCTTGAGTCTCAGGTAGAAACAGGAGTCCTGTCCAAGCATAAACTGGGTCATGACCCTCCCAAGCTCACGTCCCTCACGTCTCCCCTGCTGCTCAGAAGAAAGTATCAGGGTCACAATGTCCCGCAGTTAATCTTTCCCTCAGGGTGTAGCTCAGCCAACCTGAAAGGCTTGTAGCTCCCCACCCCTGCCCGGAGCGCAGCCTTGGAACACTTCCCTCCAAGGAGTGGCCTCCCAGAGGTTTCCACCGTCGCCCCCCTCCTGGCTCCCGAGTCTATTATTCTCTGCCATGCTTACGTCTCTTTCTCCTGCTTGGTCTGTCGTTCTGTATAAATCGTCTTGAGTGTCTGTCTTGTAGGCTCTATCTCTCTCTCAATCTTCCCTACAAGCAGGACTGTGGCTGAATACCACCTCAGAAAACCTGGGAAAGAGCCTTTGGGAAGAGAAGGGACCCAGCAACTCCTTTTCTTTTAGGGTTTCTCCTAGTCCCAATTCCTTAGCACATCCTGCCTAGCTAGGACCTCCCCTCCTCTGAGGAGCCCCCCTTAACAGCCTGCGGTTTCTCCTTATATTTGTCGTTTTTCTCTAAAATGCTGTAAACTTTTCCTTTCTTGTCTAAAACGGGAAGAGGAAGGTGTGTTGGCCTTCTCCTTTGACCTAGGGCATCCTAAGCAGGACTGCACCGGGTCTTGTCTCTGGGTCCTGGTCCCCGAATGCACAGCGGGACCTCCAGGGGTGCAGTGACCGACCCTCGTTCCTCCCCAGGCTGGCAGACGTGGCCTCGGCCCGCCAGGCGCTCTCTGGCCTCCTCAACGTGTCCTCCTCTAGCCCATGGATCTGCTTCGGAGGCTCCTATGCCGGCTCGCTGGCGGCCTGGACCCGGCTGAAGGTCTCAGGAACCTCTGCTGGAGGGGTGGGGGGTCGACCTCTGGCGTCCGGAACTCCGACAGCAGGGGCACGCCCGTGTCCCTCCCTACTCACGCGCGGTCACTGAGGCTGAGAGGGGCTCGGGCGCGCGTACCAGTGGGGCTGGGGAGGCCTCGGGCACCCCTCCTCGCTCCAGGCCGACGTCGTCCTCTCGCAGTTCCCCCACCTGGTCTTCGCCTCCGTCGCCTCCTCCGCGCCGCTGCGGGCGGTGCTGGACTTCTCCGCGTACACCGAGGTCAGCGGCGGGCGGCGGCGGGAGTGGGGGTGACGACGGGACCAGGCTGGGTCCGCACTTCTCCGACGTCCTCGCCCGCCCGCCGCAGGTGGTGTCCAGAAGCCTGGCGAGCGCGGCCATTGGAGGATCACTGGAGGTAGGCAAGACCTAAACTGGAGGAATAGGAGACGGGCCGCTCTGAGAAGCCTGGGCCGGAGGAGGGCGAGGCCTGAGGGCCGCGGGGTCGACGGGAGGCCTGGACCGGGCACTGAAGATGCAGTGGGGCGTCCGGGGAGAATCGCTCACCCTACTGGGAGGGGCCGGGCTTTCGAGGACGCCCGTATCGGCGGGAGAAGCTGGTCTGGGGCTGGACGGAGAAAAGGGACCCGACCTGGAAGGGAGGCTGGGGAGGAGCCAGCGGAGGACCCAGCCAGCTCTGGGTCCCGCACCCTCTGCAGCGGTCTATACCCCCGGGAAAGCGGGGGGGGGGGGGTCAAGAAGGACACGGTGGCCGGGGAGGGAAGACCGGAGTCAGGAAGCGCCCGGGGAAGACGCGGGTCCTGGGAAAGGAGCACCGAGCCTTCCGCGCACCTCGCTGTGGGTCCCCGCAGTGCCGGGCCGCTGCGTCCGCGGCCTTCGCGGAGGTAGAGCGGCGTCTGCGCGCCGGCTCCGGAGTTCGGGCCACGCTGCGGGGGGAGCTGGGCGCCTGCGGAACCTTGGCCCGCCCGGAAGACCAGGCGGAGCTGCTGGGGGCCTTGCAGGCCCTGGTGGGAGGTGCCGTGCAGTACGACGGGCAGGCAGGAGCGCCGCTTGGCGTGCGCCAGCTATGCGGACTCCTCCTCGGGGGCGAAGGCAACCGCAGCCACCCCACGCCCTACCGCGGGCTTCGCCGGGCTGTGCAGGTGAGTAGCATGCGCACGCGCACACACGCAGACCCGTGCCCACAGATGCACGCAGGCACGCACAAAGGTACACGCATGCATACCAGGAGCTAGCTGACGGAAGGGCTCCTCTTATCATAGTAAGTCCACCGTTGAGACTCAGTTTCTTCTTCTGTAAGAGGAAGTTTGCATGCCTCACCGGGCTGAAGCTCCATGGCTAAATGAGAAGTACTGAGCGATTAGGTGGGTGCTAAACAGGCAGTATACGAATACCAGAGACCTCGGTTATTATCTCTTTTGTCCTTGGCGCACGGTTCGGCACCCAATTAATATTTAAAGAGTCAATGGAAGAAGCAGCTCGGGGATCAGAATTCCAGAGTGGGGCATCTCCAGCAACCCGGTCTGTCCACACACAGACACAGTCCACTGTCACCCCGCGCTGTCCAGATCAAATACTGTGAAGCCTCACGTGCTCATTAAATACTCAGGCGATAGGTGTCATTAGTTTCTCACTTACAGAACAGCAGACAGCTGTAAAATTAACACTGCTCTCACCGGTGATCAGATCTTGGTTATGCAATCACAGGGACATCTTCTAGTGGCCCTCCTCTGACTTCTGAGTCCCAGAAAAATCTGGGAACTCACCCTCCTTCCTTCCGGCCCTAAGAGGCCCATGGGCCCTGGCTTGTTAGGGGGAGAGGAAGAATGTATGTATGTATGTATGTATGTGAATACATGTGTATTGTCTCTTAGATTGTAATGCGCAGTGTGGGCCAGAGATGTTTAAGTTTTTCCCGGGAAGAGACAGTGGCGCAGCTGAAAGCCACGGAACCCCACGTGTCTGGTGTGGGTGACCGGCAGTGGTTATACCAGACATGCACGGAGTTCGGCTTCTGTGAGTGACAGGCCTGACCCTCATCTAAAGCGAGTATCATTTGACCGGTGGTCTGAACATATGGTCCTGTCAACAGGACATCTAACACGACTCCTAGGCCTTGTGGAACCTGCAGGTGTCTGCTGGAGAGGCTACTTGGTGTGACATGACTCTCACTCCCATATTCAAGCCTCAACATGAGTGTTCTTCCTCTCTTGTCGCCCCCACCCCCCACCCCACGCCCGTGTCATCTATGTCGTATCCAGAATGTCTCCACTCTTGCCCAGTCTCTGGGCTTGAAACCTGACCTAGTTTTACATGCCTCCTTCTCCATTGCCATTGCTCAGGTGTTCTGTCAGTCACTGAATCCGGGCTTACCTTAAACTCGGCAATCCTCCTGCTTCAGCCTCTGAGTGCTGACATTACCGGCATGCGCCACCATGCCCAACTCAAGAGTTAAGTTCTAAATCCTTTCTATACTTTCTGGAAACTATGAGGACAATGGTTTAAAGTAAAGTGTTCAAATTCCATGTCCTATCTGTATAATCTTGGTCAACTGGGCCAGTGGCTGGCTGCTGCATGCCTCGTTCCACATCTCTAAAGTGAGATTACTAATTTACTTTGGGGCTGGAGAGATGTTCAGTGGTTAAGAGCACTGGCTGCTCTTGCAGAGGAATTGAACCTAACACCTCCACATGGTGACTAATAACTATCCATAACTCCAGTTTCAGAGGATCAGATGCTCTGCTCTGACTTCTGTGGGCATTGCATGACACGGCTGCTCTTCCATACATGCAGGAAATACACTCATAAAATAAAAAATAACAAAATATTTTTAAAATAACACTTCTCTGTTATGGTGGTTCAGAATTGAACAGAGTAATGATGTGATAGGTGGTCAGTACTGCTCAAGTACACAGCTTTGCCAATTTTGATCCTCCCAATAGAGTACACCATTCCTACAGCTAGGATCTTGACACCTGCTGTTCAGTGTGTTTTCACCACCCACTCCCCCCTTTCTGTGAAGTTGCTCATCTTCCCAGCTCACCACAAGATACCCTCCCCAAATCTTCCACCATCCCTCAAGATAAAGCCCACAGTCCATCTCGGTAGTCCTCTGTCCTTTAGCACTTTCTAAACTATCGCTCCTATATATATATTTTATCTCTGTCTCTCCCTCTGAGGGCCTGGTATCATCCAGCATATATCTGAGTGCACTGTAAGTGGTCAGCCAATGGGGAAGGAAAGGAAGGATCAATCTATATGAGGCTAAGGAAGTCAGACCCTCCCAGAACACACAGTGAGCTATGCATTTTAAGCAGGGGAGACATGGTCCAGTCTGAGCATCAGTCATTGCAGATCTCCCTGAGCTCTAAGCCTTTGCACTTCCTCTTTCCCCTCTTTGTTAGGCTATCTCTTTGGCTCACCTGTCCTAACTTCTTAAGGCCTCCTTGTAAGACTCCCTCCCTGAGCCCATTGTGCTCCCACTGGGATGTGTGGGTCTCTCTGACAGAACTGTGAGCTCAGAGGTCAGCACTGGGGAAAGCTCTAGAAGTGATTCCTGAAGGAAAGCATTGGTGGGGGTGGGGTGGCTGAATGTATTCTCCACGCTCAAAGGTATTTTCTCCCCACAGATGTCACCTGCGAGGGTCCTAGATGTCCTTTCTCTCAGCTCCCACCACTTCCCTTCCAGCTAGATCTGTGTCAACAAGTATTTGGGATCTCAGCAGCCTCTGTTGCCCAGGCTGTGGCTCAGACCAACTCCTACTATGGTGGCCAGACCCCCAGAGCCACCCAAGTGCTGTTTGTTAATGGTGAGTGTTCCATCAGACTTGACTCAGAAGCACCTGCCTTGCCCCAGCTCAACACTTCAATCTCCCTCGATTTCCAGGAGACACAGACCCCTGGCATGTGCTGAGTGTAACACAGGACTTGGGACCCTCCCAGCCAGCCCTTCTTATCCCTAGTGCCTCCCACTGCTTGGACATGGCACCTGTGAGGCCTTCAGACTCTCCCAGCCTCCGCTTGGGGCGCCAGGTAAAAGGCTCTGTGGGGCTGGAGAGAGATGGCTCAGGGGTTAAGAGCACTGGCTGCTCTTGCAGAGGACCCAGGTCTGGTTTCCAGCATCCACATGGCATCTAATAACCATCCTTAACTACAGTTCCAGGGGATAGGATGCTCTCTTCTCACCTCCAGGGCCACTGCACGACACGTACTTCTATACATGCAGGCAAAACACTCATACACATAAAATAACCAGAATGACAAGACTCTGGGTGCTCTGTGCTGTCTTTTGCTGAGGTCTGACTTGTAGAATGTTCCTGCCTCTCCACAGGGCATCTTTCAGCAGCTGCAGGCCTGGCTCCAGCAGGCAAAGGAGAGCCAGAACAGAGGTGGGGTCTGAGCCCAGTCCCGCACCACTCCTGACCTGGCCACTGCCATCCTGGCATATTTCTTCACCGGACAAAGGAAAACAGAAAGTTCCTGGAATCAGAGTTCAGTGCCTATTCTGCTCACATCCTCAATCCCAACTAGAAGTGCTTTGTCACAAAACAGAGTGCAAGCACAGGCAGATGAGTACTGTTCTTGTGGATGGTAAACGTCATGGAAATGAGCCCCCCATCCTGGGGTCCTCTCCTCCCTGATCGGAATCCGGCTTGAATTCTACTTGCCAGCTCCTGGACTGTACATTACTGAAAGTGACTCTTTCCTGACCTTGACCCTCGTCAGTCAAGCCTCAGCTTCCGTTTCTCTGTGTACCTTACTCTCTCATTAAGCTCTCTCTTTTGCTGTCTTTCTCTCTCCTTGCTTCCCCTCCTCTTCCTCCTCTTCTCTCATCTCTCTCACTATTGACCTTTCTCAGCCTCCCACTGCTTCTCTAAGTATCTTCCTTTCCATCTCTCTGTGCCTTAATCTGTGTGAGGGTTAATCTCCATTGTCAGCATCACTGGAATTAGAATCGCCATGGAAACACACCTCTGGGCACTTCTGTGAGGACATTCACAGGAGATTACACTGAAGACAGAAGACCCACCCAGAACATGAGCAGCACTGTCGTGGGGGCCCAGAATGAATAAAAAGGAGGGGTTGACACGAGCATCTGTCTGTCTGTGCTTCCTGATCATGGCTGTGATATGACCAACTGCCTGGTTTTTACCACAGTTGCTGCCAGTGGACTTGTAACTCCTGAAACTGTGAGCCAAAGCAAACCCACCCTTCCTTAAATCACTTGTCTTTCATTCCCTTCATGCCCTCTCAGTCTCCACTATCGAATGTCACCCCTAGTACTTTCACCCCTAGTACTTCCAGCTTCCTCCCTGGCGTGTGCAGGATTCTGGGAAGCCTCCCTGATGAGCACCCTGACTGTCTAGGGTTCAGGTTGGGGGCAAGTCCAGAGAGAGCTTTGTAGCTGTCCACTCTTCTGAGCAGCTGTCCCAGCAACAGCCAGGAGCAGGTCAGGGAGGGAGGAGGAGAGGCTGGAAAGAGAATCCCTAACCTCACTCTGTGAAGAAGTTCAAACCAAAAAGCAGATTTTATGTTCTTAGGGCTAACCTCAGCTCTGCTCATCAGAGCTACCCTGGACTCTTTACTGTTCTATAACTAGAAGCCCTCAATGAGGTCTAACCTCCACACTTCCCTTTAGATATTTAGTATGTGTACTGGCCTGAAGCGTGGTTCTTGCTGTTATCTGTTAAGAAAATTGTGCCCCTCTCCAAGGAAAGTACCGTGCCCTTCTTGGAGCAGTCACACACTTTGGGTCTTCTGCCTATAGTGCTGGATCTTCCTTTGAAAATTATTTACAAACTGCTTTTCAGTTTGATGCTAATCTCCTTTCTTTCCTCAAGCATTCTCAGAGCTCCTGGAGAAGGCGCACCTAATCTGAAGGTCTCTTGACAATGATGTTTTGGATGTCACATCAAAAGCTCAAGAAAAAGCTGGAAAGATGGCACAGTGGCTAAGAACACCAGGCTGGGTTCCCAGCACCACATAACAACTTATAACCATCTGTAACTCCAGTTCCAGGAGATCTGATGCCCTCTTATGGCCTCTACAGGCATTGCATGCATGTGGTGCAGAACACTCATACAAAATAAAAATAATCTTTAAAAAATAAAAATAATTTAAAGAAACGAAAAATGAAATGACATCAACAGAAAAGCTTCTACACAGCAAGGGAGACAGCAGAATAAAGGCTGTCTACAGGTGGGGAGGAAGCACATACAAGCCAAGTGTCAGACAATGGGCACCTTTACAAGACAAGGAATCCCCACAGCACAATAGCAAAACAAAACAACATACAGGCCATCAGCAACCTGGTTTTAAAATGGGCAAAGAGAGCTGGATGTGTTGATACACACTTATAAGTCCAACATTCCAGAGACTGACAAAATGAGGAAAGAGAGTTAACAGGCAGCCTGGGCTTACACAGCAAGACCCTGTGTTGAAGTGGGGGGAGAGGTGGGATATGAAACTGGACAAACTCTGAGTAAACATTTTTCCAAAGTAAGCATTAAAATGGCCAAGTGTATGAAACAATGCTCAGGGCCACTGATCACCAGAGGAAGGAAAACTTAGGTAGCTCCTCACAGCTGTTTGGGCTGGCTGTTAGCAAAACTGACTGGGGGGTGGGGGTGAGAGGGGCTTTAATCCCAGCACTCCAGGGGCAGAGGCAGGTGGATCTGTGAGACTTGGCCCAGCCTGGTCTCAATAGCAAGTTCCAGGCTAGCCAGGGACACAGGGAAATCCTGTCTCAAAAAAAAATTCAAAAGACCAAACAGAACAAGAGAAAGCAAGTGTTGGTGAGTATGGAGAAAGGGGCCTTGGGTGCTCATTGTTGAGGGGAGTCACTGGAGGGAGCATACAAGGAATGAAACATTTTGAATGTGAAAAATCTGGCCCCAACTTTTTTCCACTGCAGTCCCTGAGCCCTCCCTCCAACCAGGAAGGGTCTTGGCTCCTCCACCACTCCTCTAAGGCAGGAGAGGCTCTTCTATGCAGCCAAGTATTGACCTGTCCTCTTTTTCGTTGTCCTATCTCTCTGGTGGGCAAGAAGAAAGAGGAAGAATGAACCTCTTTTTTTAAAAAAAATGGTTTTGTCGTTTAAACTACAGATTTCCCTAGAGAAAAATAAAACTATACTGATCCTCTGCAAGCTGAGTTCGATAACTAGAAACCATCCACGTGGTGGAAGGAGAGAACCCAGTCCCATATGTTGTCCCCTGCCTTCCATGTGTGAGCACAGACACACTCTATCGGTGGATCTGTCATTGAACTTTAGGACCTGATTGACCATTGCGCCCATGAGCTCACTACAACTGTGCTTACCTGGTCAAGATCAGTCAGCATTCTAACAGGGAACACTAATTTGACTGGGTGGATTATTAACAAAAGATGGAGGGGGCAGGAAGCTAGCAGAGCAGATGTATTGGGGTTCCTGGGGGAGTGAGAGCAGGAAGTTGGGATTCTTGAGGGACTAGAAGGAGGAGTTGGGGTGCATATGATGAAGACGCACTATTTACATGAATTGTGTGAACTGTCAAAGAATAAAAGGTGTTCTATTAAAACGGTAAATGTGTTTCACATGTTAAAGTTTTTCTTCTGCTTTCTGGGAAGGTTTGGATCTGCCCTAGCTCCATCTCCTGCTGACATCTCATTTCTTTCTTCACATGAGTCTAGGATCATTCCAGTTTTGACCATCTGTCTCGCTCGCAGAATCCTGCTCGTCCCACGTGTTTTATTTTTCAGAGCTTTTATTGCCTTTGTCTTTGCATTTCATTTTCAGGCGTTTGATTTAAAATATACTAAATGGCCTGGCCTGATGGAGCAGGCTCTTAATCCAAGCAGTTTGGAGGCAGAGGCAGGAGGATCTTTGTGAGTTCAAGGCCAAAAGTAAGATGCTGCTTCAAGACCAAATATATATTTGCTCTCTAAAGGACATATTTTGAACTACTTTATTTCATGTATGTTGCCTGCGTGTATGTGCACCAGGGTCGTGCAATGCCCACGAGGTCAGAGGAGGGCAACTGGGGGAATGAACTGCAGTTAGTCGCACTGTGGGTGCTGGGATTCACAAAATGTGTTGTGTCAGAAGTGGGATTCGAACCCACGCCTCCATTTGGAGACCAGAATCCCCAAGTAGGGAAGTGGAACTTGAGTCTGGCGCCTTAGACCACTCGGCCATCCTGACACCTTATACAAACGCCGCTTTTGCGGAAGGTTATCCTGAACCGGGGTAACTGGCAGTCTACCACTGCAAAGGTTCTGTTTGAAAGCCCTTTCTGTTGATTCTTGACCATTACCCTGCCTAGCTATATGATTACTGATTCATATTTGCATTTCTTTTTCTAAATGCTGTTATTTTTTATACTGATTTTCAAAAGTCAAAATCTGCACTCTTAGAGAGACACTTGCGCTCAGG
Organism: Eospalax fontanierii; assembly: GCA_035773235.1. NCBI lineage: Eukaryota > Metazoa > Chordata > Mammalia > Rodentia > Spalacidae > Eospalax > Eospalax fontanierii. Next base: position 926,084 of record CM069547.1, on the reverse strand, counting down.
GTGGTGCGTTCGGAAACCACCGGTTCTTACAGAATTTTCTTGAATGGTACTCTTTTAAACGAGCTTTGTGTGTCTGTTCCTTCCCTTCGTTTGAAGCACTCGGGCCACGCAGGAGCGCTTGACCCCTTCCGGACGCTGGCGCGCAAAAATGTGATTGGCGCTCTGGCGATCCGGCGGAGGGCAGGTGCCGGGCCAGGGAGGGCAGTGTAGACCCGGCTAAGCCTGTCGCCGCTGGCCGTAGACCCGTCCTCCGTGCGCTCAGTGAGCTTTTACCTAATCCCAACTTCCGTCTCATTTTCGCCCATTTTTCTCTTTATGTTTTTAAGCATACAATTTGAAGTGTTAGTACTTTTTTTCTGTCTACAAATGCTTGAAAATATTTCATCCAACAAAGAGTTGTGTTGAATTTGTATGTGCTTTTTATTGGGGAGAAATTCTTTTCATCTGTGAATCCGTTTTGGCTGTTTTTCCGTTATAGTTTCCGCAGATAAACTCCGGACATGATTCTGGTGAAGACTGATCGCGCAAGGAAAACCAGGACCCTGCGGGCGTCTGCCGCGGGTAATCCCAGCCCGCGGGTGGAAGTGTAACGATTCGGATCTTAGGGTCATCCACTGCCCACGTGATGAGTTCAAGGCCAGCCTGGGACAAAGGACACTTTCTCCCAATAGATGTGCCTGCTCCTCCGTTTCCCATTAGAGGAGTCTGGCTCGCACTCTTGGGCGCTCTGCCCTGCAAATCTTCATACTAGAGTTCCTGGAAATTTGAACTGTGAGTGACTCTAAACCACAGTTGGGTTGTGAATGAACTAAAGAAAAAGAGTGGAACTCTAGGAGCACTGTAAATTAGTCCTTGCCTAGTACAGGTTAAGGGGTATACCGTTGTACTGAAGGTGCAAAGGAAAAAAATAACAAAAACCATTGGCTCGTAGGGGCATCGAACGCGCGACCTTGGCGTTATTAGCACCACACTCTAACCAACTGAGCTAACCGACCGACAAGATACAGGGATGGAAAAGAAAGAAGAAGGAAGGGAAAAGATCTAAAACCGCATTTGTGCACATTAGGTACAAGACAAAACACCTTTGGACGCCTTAAGGCTGTTGATGGCGACGGCTCGGTGGTTCAGATTGTTTCTGTTATGTCTGAGCTCCTCGAAGACCTGGTCAACATTGGGCATGTTTGCAGGGTCGCAGACGCAGGACGGTCACCCTGTGACTCAGCATGAGGCATTGTTCAAATATGTGACCTTTCGGTGGCTCGAGCTTTAACCCATTTTCCACACCTTTCGAACTCGGGTTCGGGCCCGGGCAAAGGTTAAAGACGTGAAAGATGGTTGTTGGGTATCGGGTGTGCAGAGCTAGCTCTCTTTACAAGCACCTGCACAACCCTCAGGCCGGCCCGGACCCAGAACCTGGTTTAAGCCGATTTGGAAGCTGGAGTCCCCGGCTCCCACTCCGCTTAGACTGCGTTCCTCCCTTCCTCCGTCGCTCCCTTCCTCCCTCGCTCAGGGGCAGTCCCTTCCCAGGGGGAGTCGCAGTCTTCCGCCACCGAGAAAACTTTTGACGGAGACACGCGCAGACCATATTCTTTGCTTCCCGCTTTTCATTTCCATAGATTTAAAACCATCTGTCCGTCAAAGGTCCTCTCCCCGCCCGGCACGAGCTTTCGCCTTCCTTTGCTGTCTCTGACGCGTAGTTCTAACCCAAAACCTCATGGTGAGGTGTTTTCTCCAAAACGAGCGGCACGAGCCAGCCAGGAGTCGAACCTAGAATCTTCTGATCCGTAGTCAGACGCGTTATCCATTGCGCCACTGGCCCTCGCCCCCACCCTTCCTGAAATGTTCTCAGTTAAAACCAAGTGTGGGGAGCCTGTCTCTGGTCGGGTCTGCGAAACTGTTTCAGTGGATTTGCGTCCTTTATCAATAGGCGCCGTATGTTTGCCTTCCTTTCCTGACGTCATAAAACACCCGTAGCTTTTAGAGCTGCGCATGGAGGTTCGCACCCCAAAGTCACAGGCGCGTTGCCTGGAGAACGCGCGAGCTGGTCTCTAAGCTGGGCCTGCTCTACCGGCCTCTTCCACTTGCCTTGTATCCTCAGAGGCTTCTACTGAGCACTGAGGATGCAGGGGATTGATACGGAATAGTCCCTGGGTCCTGAGGCCCCGCCCCCGCCTGAGAATCTATAGAAGGTTCTTCGTTTGTGAGGCCGCCGGGAAGTTGTTCATGTTTCTGTATGTAACTCTTAATTAAACTGAGAGGGGGAGAGAGAGGAGGAAGGAAGAAGAAAGAAGGAAAAGGAAAAGGAAAAAGAAAAGGGGAGGGGAAGGGAGGAGAAGGGAGGGGAGGGGAGGGTCTGGAGAGATGTCTGGGGATTAAGAGCTGTTGCAGAGGACCACGCCATCTGGGTCCAGCTCCGAGCATTCTGACTCCCACTTTTGGCATTCGCGTGTATTATGCACACTCAAAAATAAAAGCCGGGCGCACGCCTTGAGTTCTCTGTGAGTTCCCGGCCAGCTGGGAATACAGAGAGACCCTGTCTCCAAGAGACCAAAAAAATAAAATAAAGATAAAAGACTAGACTAGTGGTAATATGTATGAATTGGAATTATGAAAATTGTGAAACGAAATCTTCCAGGTAAATAAATTTTCAAATATCGGCAATTTGTCACTGCATGAAAACTGTTCTTTTAAACATATTTTCACGTTCTGATAATTCTTTTAGAAATATTAAAAATAAAAGGAGGATTGCTACCAGACCTGAATACCTTATTTCAATCCCTGGGGCCCACCCAGTGGAAGAAGAGAACCAGCTCCTACAGATTGTCCTCTGACCGTCACGCGTGTGCCGTAGCACGTGCACACACACACACACACACACACCCCAAAATGAATGTAAAAATTTTAAAAACTAACCAAGAAAAGATAAGACATCACGTCCAACACTCAGCACCTCCACCCAACACTGTGCGAAGACCAAGCGCCCCAGCGTGCAGTGAAGCTGACCAGATTCTTTCAAAGTGACCTGGCCGGTAAGCACCTCCCTCACACACCTCGGCTCCCAGGGAGACCTGCCGCCTCGTCGAGAACTGGCGCGATTCAAACGAGGCCCGCAGTTTAATTAAAGACACTGAATATCATTAATAACACTAATTTCACTGCAAATTTCAGATTTCTGATGATTGTATTATGGTTGCAACAGATATTATATTAGCATTCAATAAAGCCGAGCTGTGGGTTTATGTATATTCTCTGTGCTTTTCCGGTCATTTCTTTCAGTCAAACATTATTTCAAAATAAACAGTTAAAAGATAAAAATGAGCTGCCTCTATTCTCTCACTAAAAAGTAACGTGTTTCTGTATTTCAACTGTAATAAATTTAAAATATAGGAATAGATTTAGTTTAAAAACCACATCTTTTCCTCCTATTGCTTTTAAAGGAACAACTTGCAAAAGAAGAGAATCATGGAGAAAGTTTGTCATAAGTCATACAGCAGAGAGAACCTCATAAAAATAAACAGTCCAGGCAAAAGGAGGCAAGAATCCAATAAAGGGCACTGTAGTTAGACTGGCTTCCAGCTGGCAGCAATCCTCCCTCTTCAGCTTCTGGGGTACCGGAAGTGGGGAACCCAAAGCACAAAGAAGCTTACAAAGTGAAAAGAATAGATGCCAATATATACTACTATCCTTGAGATCAGACTGCAGGACTGGTGGACCTCAGCTCTTACATGTCCTCCTCTTCAGAGGGTGATAAGCGTCGGACCCAGGGCCTCAGGCATGCTAGGACACCATCTTTTCCATCTAATGACCCAGTGTAGTGGCCAGATCTGTGATCCCAACACTTATCAAGTAGAGGCAGGAGTTCAAAATCATTTTTGTCTGCATAGCAAGATCCAGGCTAGACATGAAACCCTGTGTCAAAAAGCAAATCACCAACAATAAAAATAACACATAGCCGAAAGTGAGCATGTATGGTCCATAACCAAGTCCTCTGCTTCTTTAAAAGGCATTATGCAACTACTCCGACCTTCCATTTCTGGCACCCTACCACAGCTCCAGTTACTATCTCCAAGCACTGACTGGCACAAGGTGGACCTGTTATTTCAGTCATTAGAGTCAGAGCCAGGCCCTCGAAGCCCTAACCAGTCAGCCTGGGCCATCTGCCCTCAATAGGCAAATTGAACAAGCAAGTAATAATGAAAGGCAGAAAATGAGATTTAATCAACATGACCGTGTCAGGAAGAGTAATAAAGACTATCAGTGAGCTCCGCCACTACCACCACAGGTCCAAATTCCAGAGCCTAACATTAAGCAATCCCACCCTCCTCATCACCCTCCCTGGCTTCTGTCTATCCTGGTCATATAAGCTGCCAGAACTATATGAAATCTCTTTCCAAGAAAACAGGATCCTGCTATGGCTAGTGTAAGGACCACCCCCCCCCCCGAAATGAAAAGTGAAGGCTGCAGTAAATCTGACTCCATTTTGTTAGAGAAAAACCTCTGCTATGTAACCTTGATTTCCCAGCTCCAGGAAAGACCACAAACAGTCTTTCCCACACTCATAGGAAAACACCTGCAAGGACATAGCCTTCAAATACCAGATGGTTTTGTAAAAACAGCCTACTTAGGACTACATGAAATCTGGTCAGGTTGACCAAGGCTAAATCAGAGACATAAACAAAACCTTGTAACGTCCTTTGGTCAGCACATTCCACGGGCCCTGTAACCTTAATATGAGTAAGATGCTTTTCACACCAGCGGGCTTCCTTAACCAATCCCAGCCCTTGTTCCTCCTCTCTTTGTTTTAACCCTATAAAAGATCACCTCACCCTCCACTGTCTATCACCTGCTGCATCGGTGCGTCAGACTGTGGACCGAGCTCGAGCTTGTAAATAAAGACCCTTTGTGCTTGTATCGGATTTGACCTCCCTGGTGGTCTTTTGGGAGGATTCTATAACCTGGGCACAACACTAGCACTAAGACCCCAACATTTTCTCCTCCCATCGTGAGATTTCCAGGGAAATTCCAATTGGGGTGCATTGTCTCAGCTGACTGAGAGCAGAAGGGGAGTGAGAGGGACACAAGTGTCTCTTTAGAGTATCTTCTTTATTCCTGCCACATATTTAAAGTCAATTTCTGTTTCCGGGGTTCAGTTCATGCCACCATTTTCTGGCTCCCAAGCGATGGAGATTTCATGGTGTTCTATGGTCAGATAATGCTTGCTGACTAGGACAAGACGTTGGAAATATTTGTTATCTATTGGAAAGCAGCATAAAATTTCAGTAAAGCTTTTGGAAAGGAAATTTTCTCCAAGATGTGTTCTCTAGTATGGCTCACAGAGTTCTCTGTTATTGAATTTAGTCATGAAAAAGGTTCAATTACTTTGACCATTTTCTAAAAGAAAAAAAAAATAAGTCAGTTCAACAGGCATTAAAAGTGGGTGGGTTCCCACAGTGTAGAGCTCATTTTATATGGGAAAGGTTCCCGGGGTTCAAAAACGGGCAGAGACAGTGGGCTTCTCTACAAACCCTTCACACCTCCTCCTCAAGGTTTTTCAAAAGAAGGCGAAACAGGTGACTCTCTCTCCAAGGTAAATGTGAAAAGTCCTTACTCTTCAAACCAACTCTGGTTTCCCTTTTCTCAGACAGATGGGGCAGACACTCCATGTCACATTACTTCTTCCTGAACCGCCTTTTCCTCGAAGAGCTGATGTTGGGGTCCTCACCAGAATCCTAGGACATGGGATGTGCATGCACAGCGTGACGGTGTGCATCACATGTTAATATTGAGAAGAGCCCATTCACCATCCAGAAAGACACAAAGCTTTGGAAACTGACAACTCTACAGACGGCAATTTGTTCACAGGGATGGAGTAAGCCAGGGTGACAGATGGATGCTTGTGTTGGTTCCAGCATAATGGAACCAAAGTTAGAGGCTTTTTAAAAATGCAGACCTTTCTTCAGACCCCATTTTTGTTAGGACACATTCAAAAGCTTTTACCTTAGTGCAGCTTAGTGATAGGCCTACTTGCCTACAAGAACAAGGTCCTACCTAGGTTAGATCCCCAGCACCACAAAAAATTTAAAAAATTAACTTGGTCTGAAAGTGATCGTGCTTAGTTTAGAAGTGAGGCTCCCTACTTCCAGACCCCACTTTCCTTACCATTAAAATGATCCCAATTTGGTCATTATACTTAGGAGTCCCTCTTCACTGATCACTTCCTCACTCACCAACACCCACACACACCGCAGCTTGTTGGTGACATTCTCACACTGGCAGGTCTCAGCCTCTCTCACTCAAGTGTTTTCCCCCAACTGTTCTCTTGAGATGCATGAAAGAAGGCCTCTGATGTTCTTTCTCTTCCCTTGCTTCTCCATCAGGTGGACCCCTTTACCCAATACCACTCATTCTGGCTCCCAAAGTCCCAACCTACTTTAGAGAATCTAGTGTTCCAGAATCAATCATAACCTCAGTATGAAACACATTCCCCAATAGTCTGATTTTTCTTCAGATGTGTGATGGAGAACTCAGGATCTAGAAAGGTGGCCAGGCTCTTGTGGATGCTGTCATCCCTGAAAACTGTGGAGGGGCCATGTATGTAAAATTGCCATTGCACACACATATTCTTTTCTGCATTTCCTCTTCAGGTGCACAGGTTAACGGGACATACACAGCACAGGGTATCTGTTCAGCCGTGTTCAGTACCTTCAGAAGCAGGGTGGAAACAAATTGTACACCATGATAACAGACCACGTTCCTGAATATCATGTGTATTTAAGAAAGAAAAGCAAACACCTTTCCATTCTATGGGAAAGTTTCAAAATTACTTTCTAAGTAAAAATATAGAAGCAAAGGATAGAAGGATGTAAAAAGAATAAAACCACTATCTGTGAAAACCAAAAGAAAGAATTTGTATAACGTCTTTAGACATCTTCAGTCTCTGAAACAACAGTCAAGATAATACTGAGCTTAAGTCCTCTGCATCACATTTCTCACACTGCCCAGTGCTTACATCTTCAAAGTCTCCTTCCACAGGAATCTGGAGGAGCAGGAAGGCATCCAAATGTTGATTTGGATCAGGAGTATCAAGCTTATGAAACCTGGAACAGTTCGGAGCAAGGCAGAATCAGACCCCTTCCAACATGCAGCTGTACGTTCTGTTAGACAGAGGCCCTTAAGAAGCCAGGACTAGTTAGTAGTTGGTGGTAGACTGACTGAAAGTCTGCAAGTGGCAATGACCAGATGGTAAGACATCAGGAAAAGTTGGTGGAAATTCTTCAACCATTAGGCTCAGTTTAAAAAGTGTTGTTCTATTTAAAACAACAAGACATCGGGATATTGGACCTGAGCTTTGTCTGTGCTGAGAAACTGCTCTTCTTCTGGGTTGTCTTCATCTCTTCACTCTTAAATGATTCAGAACACACAAGCAATTCTACAGCTGTTACTAAATCACACTTTAAGTGGAAGAAGCAGCATCTATTACGCAGTTAACTTGGTTGGTTATAGCACAGTGCTAGCAAAACCATAGTTGTGGGTTCTATCCCTGTAAGCTCGGGGATGATTTAGAGTGCGCTGAGACCCTTAATCCATCGCCCAGACTTTTCCTTTACCCATTCACCACTTGTTTCTTGACCCCAAAGGCGGTCATTTGTCCAGGCTGTTCTTACTCTTTCGTCCAGGAGCAAGAGCTCAGGGCAGAAACTGCAGGACAGAGCACCTGTGAGCGGGAACCTAAAGAACACAAAGAGGCCTGAAAAGATGATTTTAAGCTTATTTGCTTTTAAACTGTCCTCAATTTCAAAGCCCTGAAATCCATCTCCTTCAAATCCTCAAACAAACAAAGTGAAGAGAACATTTATGAGCTCATTCTTTGAGTGTCTCTGAGGTCCCTTTCAAAACTGACAGACAGCCACGAAGGCTAGAACAGATTTTTTTAAAGGAAAAAGGCATTAGACACCAATCAACTCTGGATCCTTGTGATAATGGACGTACATTCTTCATCTAATTTCCACCTGAAGGGACAAGGCCATGCCGAGCTCTGGATCTTCGTGTAATTTTCCCCAGTCTTGTGTAGTTTTCAACCCACTTTACTGACTGATGGGTCAAAGTTCTTTCTGGAATTTTCCAATATTACATCTCTCTCCGGATACTACTGCTAACTGTAGCTGCCTGGGGACAATCAATTCTCAGAATCCCCCAGACTCTACCTGGACACCCCACATGCAAGCCCTCTGGGATGCTCCCAAACTCCAAAGCAGCAATCAATGTCCACCTCCTTTTGCCCCAAATTACCCTCCACCCCACCCTTTCAATCCATGCCCAGAAGGCAAAGCAGATCCCTGGATGAAATTTCTAATTGAAAATGGAGGAGAATCGGGGAGGGGGGAGGAGAAGGGAGAGAAAAAGAAGAGGAAGAAGAGGCAGAGGCAGTTTTCAGAAGAGGAGGAAGAGGGAGGAGAGGGAGGAGGAGGAGGCAGTTTTTGGGAAGGGGAGAAGGAGGAGGAGGAGGAGGGAGGAGGAGGAGGAGGAGGAGGAGGAGGAGGAGGAGGAGGAGGCGGCAGGTTTTCACAGGCACAGAACAAATTGGAAAGGCTACATACAGACTTGAAAGGCCTCAAATTCATGCTGTTACTGGAATGCAGTTGGAAGGGATTTTTTTTTTTCTACGAAGATTACATTCTATAGGAAGCCATAAGATATTTACCACTTAAAAAGATTGAATTAAAGAAGGTTAGGGGTAAGGATTTGGGTCCAGATTCTGGTCACCAGGAGCAGGAGGCAGAGCTGGAATTGCTCAGGGTGCAGGTGTGTGAATCTGGAGTGAGACAGGGGACCTTAATTCCCTGCCACATTTAAATGCAGTGAAAGAGAGGGAGGGAGGAAGGAAAATCGGGAGAGAAGGAGGGAAAGAGGGAGAGAAGGAGGGAGGGAGGAAGGCACTTTTGTGCGGAGAATATTCCTTGGAGCACAGGTCACCTGTGAGTGTTAACATCAAATTCCCCAGTGTGGAGGTTACATAACTGGCAACTGCTTAATGTGAGCGCCTGAACAAGTCTGTAAAGACTAAGGGCCAGCAAGGTGGCTCAGATGGTAAAGGGGCCGGTGGTCAAGCCTGACCATCTTTGTTCTAGCCTGAGGACCCAGACGGTGGGAGGAACTTCTGACCTGCCCAGGTGGGCTGTGGTACAAACCTTAAATGAGAGGGGAGGAGAGAGGGAAGAGCGGAGAGAGGGGAGGGGGAGAGAGGAGAGAATTTATCAGGAGCTAAAACAAGCACTTCTGTAGACGTAGAAGTGTTTCTTTCCAACAGCACTTTTGAAATCTTAAACTGTGTTCCGCCTTCACTCCAAGCCTAATCGCCCCCCCTTTACTCCCGCCCCTCCCCCACCCTCACCCTAGATCTTGAGCCCCAACACCCCCTTCACTGAGGAGAACCGTGCGCAGGTGAAGTGCTTGGAGAAAAGCTCTAGTCACCAAGGGAATTGCTGCAGCAGGAGAATTGCCCCAGTTTGGGCCCACCTAGGCTAGGAGACCCTGTCTGAAGGAAAAGAAAATAGATGGACAGGAAGGAAAAAAAAAAAAAAAAAAAGTTTCTCTTCAATCTGAACCCATGGTGGGAACGAAAAAAGGGCACCTTTCTGTGAGGTTCCATGGTGTAATGGTTAGCACTCTGGACTCTGAATCCAGCGATCCGAGTTCAAATCTCGGTGGGACCTTGGGGTTTTGGAGTTTGTCGTCGGTTAGGTCACTTGCATATTCTAGCTTTATTCCTGACCTTTATTTTGTTCCGGGGAGCGTGACTCTTTGGCGAGTACTCCCGGGAGGGAGATGCAGGCTGTGTAGGAAGCGAACTGGACTCACCCTCTCAACGCCTACAGCCAGAGCAGCGCTCCCTGGTTCCCAGTGTTTAAAGTTACTGCCCACCGAGCCACCTCAAACTCGCAGCAATCTTCCTGCCTCTGCCTCCTGAGTGCTGGGACCTCAACTGGTTTTTGTTTGTTTGAGATAAGGTTGCATCTAGCTAAACTAGCCCGGAACTGCTAATCCTCCAACTCCTCCTCCAGGGTTCAGGGATTACATCCGAGCACACGGCACCTTGGCAATTCGCACTAGCAAACGTCACAAGGCGGCGGAGTGACATTACAGGGGCACGGAGGGGTAGGTTCCCCGCGCGCAGACCCTCAGAGAGCCCGTTAGCTGGCGAAAAAGGGGGCTCTAGGGGAGGAAGCGCCGGGGGCACGAGGGACCCGTGGGCCGCAGAGGACGTCGAGGCCCCAAAATCGTGCCCGCTTGTCTCCCCGCACTTTTGACGGTTCCGGTATGCAGACCAGGCTGGCCTGGACCTCACCGGGATCCGCCGGCCTCGGCCTCCGGGGCGCCACGCCCGGCTCAGCTCCATTCCTGGAAATAGTGGTTCCACCACTCAGGGCGCGCACCCAGCACGGAGCGCGCTCACCCCGGTGCGCTCCCGTGCGTGCCCGAGGAGGCGAAGCCCCGCTCTCCGCCGCAGGAGACCCCAGGAAAAGGGCCCCTAGGCTCTGGCGTGGGTGCGGGGAGAGATATTCTCTCCCAGCTGAGGACGACGTCTCTCACAAAGTGTGCTAACCTGGTGCTGTTAGAACCTCACCACTCCCAGCACGTCTGTTCACCGCCGCGCTTTACCAAATTAGGAGAAACCGACACTTCAAGCAAAATTCGCCTGTAAGCTCCGAACGTACTACGAGCTCCTTTTGCTGCTCGTTTCCACTAATTTTCAATATTTTTAATCCGTAATGGTGTGGGCGGGGGCAAGATCCTTTTATTAAAGGATACGTTTCAATTGCAATTCTCCTTTTTATACATGCCACATCACTTGTCAAAATTATGCGTTTTATTGTCTGTTTCATTAAATGTAAAGGTAATTTAAGCCGGAAGAATCAGGCTTAAAACACAGATTTATGATCACTGGGGAACTGAAAATCAGTTTATAGCAACGTCTTGTCTGTAGGGCTACGAGGCAGAGTCTTTGAGCTGAAAGAATACGCGAGTTTGTGTTGAGGTTCTTGGTTGTGCGAGGGAAAGAGACTCTTGGACTATGAACAGACAACTGGCTAGCCTCAGCAAACCCGGCGCTAAGACCCACGGAGATCGGGGCAGTCGGAACTAAGGCGGATAAAACGAGGGCGCAGGGGGAGGTATGTGGCGTGTGCACCGAGTATCCCGAGTTCCGGGACAGTAGAACGACTGGGTTGCAGGTGCGGGTACGAGGAGGACGGGCTCTGGGTGAGACGGTCCCGGTCGTAGGAAAGGAATAGAGGGTTTGATGCAGAGCTCCCTGCGTCCTGAGGCGGTTCCACAGGTAAGGCTTAAAGATATGGCCAAAGGAGTCCCTGTGTGGGACGAGGTGGCCGAGTGGTTAAGGCGATGGACTGCTAATCCATTGTGTCTGCACGCGTAGGTTCGAATTCCATCCTCGTCGTCAGCCCCTGAGTAGGCCTGTACTGTTATGCTTTTCCAAATCCTGAACAACTAGAATCTTTGCGTGACCTTCCTAGTTCTTCCCGGTCGCTTTACACTGTTTACTTGGCACTGCTCACACGCTGCGACGCTCCGGGATGCATCCCCAGCTCGCACTGCCTGTCCTGAGTCACAGCGACCGCGCTTTGGGACCACCTGCCATCCCATCTGCGGATAGTAGTGGGGAATAACGGAAACAGACAAAACCAGGCCACTCGACGGACACTTGAGCATTCATTTCATTCATCATTACATTCATCAGGATATCTCTCTTTGCCCCCCTCCTCTCTCTCTCTCTCTCTCTTCCTTTCCCTCTCTCTGAAATATTTTACCCCAAACATTTATGTGTAAGTGATATGTCTTAGTCCTTGGCTCTTAAGGGCATATTTTCCAAAAGTAAAGACATTCATTTATAACCACAGAATAATCACTCACTTAGTGTGTTCTCTTCTGTGTGGTAGTTTGGAAACATCTTTCACTTGCATTCAGTTTGTCGCTTGGTGCAGCTCTGACCTCTACAGGGTTCCTCCCTGCAGAACAGGGTTCAGGATTCAGACTGGAATGGGAGCTGTGGGGAGCCCTTTACTATCTCCACCCGAGACACCTCTACAGCATTTCTTCGTATAATATCTCATGAACTCACAATTTGAAGGTCACAGTCAGTTCACTTAAGAAAAGCTCTACTAATCTGGGCTCTCTGTGATTTTTGTTTTCCCTTTCAAAATTAGGTTCAAGTTATGCATCCCCTGCCATTACAATGTGAGGGACACCTCTGGGTTGAGGGAGCCAAAACTGGAGAATGGCCTCCCTTCGACTGGCCTCTGGCCATGTCTGTGGGGTATTTTCTTGATTGTTGAGTGATGTGGGAGGTCCAGCCTACTGTGGGCGGTGCCACCCTGGGCAGGCTGTTCTGTATTATATAAGAAAGCAGGCTGAGTATGGGCCAGGGAGCAAGCCAGTAAGCAACATTCCTCAATGGTCTGTGTCAGCTCCTGCCTCCATGTTCTTGCCCTGAGTTCCTAGCTTGGGCTCCTTTGGTGGTGAACCTGGGAGATGTGAGATAAAAATAAACCTTTTCCTTCCCAATTGGTTTTGATCAGAATGTTTTGTCTCAGCAATTGGAAAGTAACTAACACGAGCTGGGCATGGTGGTGCACACTTTTATTCCCTGTATTTAGGAGGCAGAGGCAGGTGGATCTATGTGAGTTCAAGGGCAGCCTGATCTACAAAGTGAGTTCCAGGCCAGCTGGAGCTACCCTGTCTCAAAAAGAGAAAAGAAAAATAACTAACACATTACATAATCACATACTTGGGAAAATTGGGAATGTAGAATATGTAGGCATCCAATCCACCTCCCCCCTTGTCCTGGGGTTGGTTCTGATCACCACAGTCAACTTGACACGTGATGGTAGCTTTTCCCCTTGCAACAAATAAGCAATCTAGGCAAAGACACTTTTTAGACCATGCAATACCAAGTTTCCCATAAAAATTTCCCTTCAAGTTTGGTATTTATTGGTAATTCCCACCCAAACTATATTTGCTACAATGGTGCAATGTAGTTATTGTTCAGCTTCAGCACCTCAAGCAATTCTAAGAGATAAATGGACTGATTGTCTCTGTAACAAAATGATGCTCTTTTTCTTCCCAGAGTTATCCACCTCCCAACCCTGTGCTGGAACTTACAGAGCCCCAGTCACACAGCTTCGTAAGTCTGCCTGCATTGCTGAATTATTAAAAAAAAATATATACCTTCTCCTTGTATTCCTTTCCCTACACCCTGGGCTTCGTGTTGGAGATACTCAAGGCAGAGAGTCAGGGAACACCATAGGCAGTATGTGTGTGTTCTGGAATGGTGTCAGTACAGCTCAGGAATGCCAATGATTTCTGCTCTGAAACTCAAATTAGAGAAAGGGGAGAAAAGATTCTTCATTGGAGCTCTGTCAGCTCCTTTACTCTGGTTCCAGTCTCTGGTTGAAAGTTATGACACACAGAGACCCAAGTAGAGAATCTTGTAAGTATATAGAAACTGACCTTACTTATGTCAGTCTTGTACATTACAGTTTGATGAATTAGCTGGCAGGATCTAGGGACTGAACATGAGTTCTAGGCTGGAGATATGGGAAGTAACAGCACCAAACCTGAGATTCAAGATAGTAGAAAGGCTGTCCAGGTATAAAAACCAGAGTGTGAAAGATCAAGATTTGAAAGCAAGTGAAATTTGCTTCCGAAAATACAAAGAGGGCTCTGAAGGAGGGCCAGAAAGGATGGGAAAAAACCCAGCAAGTTCCAGTACCAAGTTTCAAAGACTACTTACTGTAGAGTAAGAACAAAGATAGTCCATTGGATGAAACAAGGGAGCTGGTGCTGATGTTAAAGAGCTGTGGTTTAGTCAGAGCTAATGATGCAGGAACAAAATCCCGGCCACTCGCGAGGCTGAGGGAGGAGGATGGCAAGTTTAAGACCAGCCTGGGCAATTTAGAGAGATTATCTCAAAACAGAAAGTAAAAAGGAATGACAGCTCAGTGGTAGAGCCCTGGCCTAGTGTGTGCAAGGCCTGATTCAATCTTTTTAAAATTTGTTAAAATTTAAGATGAGAATTGTCTCTAAGTGCTGATAGGAAATGTAGTGTAGAGATGCCAGAGAGAAGTGAACAGGAAAGCTGGCTCCCTGTGGAAAACAAGGCCTCAGTAGAAGAAAGGATGCTCTCTGGACAGAAAATAAACAATGATGCATCGAGACAAGGAGTTTTACAAAGTTATTAACTAATATCATGACATTGTAGCGTGTGAACAGAAATGAAACTATAAATCTGAGTAAAATAAAATTCCTATTCTGGGGGGCTGGAGAGAGGACTCAGCAATTAAGAGTGTTTGTTGCTCTTCCAAAAGACCAGAGTTTGATTTCCAGAACCGGTATCTGGAAGCTCACAACTGCCTGTAACTCCATCTCCAGGGGATCTGATGCCCTCTTCTGGCTTCTCTGGCCTCTCTGGGCACTGCATTTGTGTGCCATATACAAGCACAGACACAGACATACACATAAGTTTAAAAAAAAAATCTCTTCTTTGTTGGGGGCTGCCGGCTCCAACATGTGCACTTAAGATGGTGGCTGGCCTGTAGCCAGGAGGTGGTGCGGCAAGTAGAGGAAGTACAGAATGATTGGCCCAGAGAAAGTTCAGGGTGCATGATCAGCACCTGAGCAGCAGTGATCCCTAGGGTGTAATACCTGACCTTTAATGTGATTGGTTGAAGGATGACCTTTTGGCTGATTGGTTGGCGCATAGGTTGTTTACGTAATGTGTGGGCATATATGGCGGAAAAATAAAGAGGAAGCTGCTGCAGCCTGAAGCAACATCGTCATTGTGCATCGTTATTTGTCCTGCTGGTCCGGACAAGTGGTGGCCCGTACAGGGACCCACAAGGTTTAAAAAAAAAAAAAAAAAAGGAAAAAAAGAGAAGAAGAAGAAGAAAAAAAGAAGAAGAGAAAGATTGGTAAATAAAAGGGATACTGTTAACAGTTAACTGCAGGTCTCCCCAGAGAGAGACGCAATGGAAGAGTTCTGCCTGAAGGACTGGTAACGGTAGACTCCTTTAGAGGGGGTACAAGAAGAAACTCTCTAAGAGTAGTGGCCAGAAAAATATTGAAAATGGGATCCGAAATATTGCGTTTACAAATGGAAAGCACGTTCTGAAAGAGAATGGAACACCGCTAAAGGTAAGAACCGCTCTGTATTTCTTTGAACTATTACTTATGTCATTTGTCCAATAATTTGTGTAGTCCCTAAAAAGCTAAAATTTAAAAACATTTTTATTTACTAACATAAAATATAAAACTAGAAAAAGACAATGGCATAAATATATGTATATTTATGTTTTTTTTTTTCTTTTTAGAAACTGGGCTTAGTTTGGACTTTTTATTTTTGCATTGCAGACATTTCCCTGTCAGCTCTTAGTTTTATGGTGTGAATAGTCATTTGGAAAGTACTAAATATATTCTTGTGTTGGATTAAAATTTAAAAAAAAAAAAGGAAAGATACTGAAGGACATGAGGGCAGTATACAACCTTACAAATTTATGTTGATAAGGCTTTACATCTGGTTAAACAGCAGTTTCCAATGCTAAAAGTATATCATTATATGGATGATATATTGATAGCCTCTGAGGAGGCTAAAGTTTTAAAGCAAGCCTACACTGCCCTGATACAAGGATTGGAAAAGGCTGGATTATTTATAGCTGCTGAAAAGGTACAAAGAACAGGACTTAAAACGTTTCTTGGTTCCATCCTATCTCCTACCATGGTTAAACCCAAAAAGTTAATACTGCGCTTGGATAAATTGAAGACATTACATGATTTTCAAAAATTTTTAGGGGATGTTAATTGGTTACGGCCTTATCTTTCTATTTCCACTTCACAGTCGGCTTCTTTATTTGATATTCTTAAAGTCCCTCTGATCCTTCTTCGCCAAGGAGTTTAATTCCTCTATCATGAAAAGCTATCCGAGAAATTGAGGTAGCAATGGAAAAGGCACACCTAGATCGGATAGATCTTACTAAGGATTTGAACCTTTTAATTATAGCAACAGAAAATTTACCTACTGCAGTTTTCTGGCAAGAGGGTCCTTTGTTTTGGCTGCATCTTAATTATTCACCTGGGAAGGTTTTAAATTCCTTTCCTTCCTTGGTTGCTCAGCTTGCCTTGAAAGGCCTTAAAGCATCTATTGCAGTATTTCAAACTCATCCCTCTACTATAGTGGTTCCTTACACTGCAGAACAATGTGAAATTTTAGCAAATTTTGACTTAGATCGGGCTATTTTGTACGCTAGCACACAGGCCAGGACTGACAGTCATTACCCATCGTCACCATTACTACGGTTTTGGAAGCTGCATCCTATTATTTTTCCTTCCGTTACTAGGAGCACACCTGTTTGTAATGCTTCCTTGGTTTTTACCGATGAGTCTAGATCAGGCACAGGAGCACTATTGATTGAAAATCAATTACATACCTTTATTTTTCTCACTTGTTCTGCCCAACAAGTGGAATTATTGACAGTACTGGAAGCATTCAAATTAGAACCAGGACCTAGGAATATTTATTCAGATTCCAAATACATAGTTGATGCCGTGAGTGTGCTGGAAGCAGTTGGCCATATTTCCCCTGTCTGCCATTCAACATGTTTTGCTATCATTGCAACATGTTATTTGGTCTCGAAAAGAGCCCTTTTTATTGGTCATATGAGGTCACATACAGGGTTACCTGGCCCCTTAGCAAGAGGAAATGATATACTGGATAGGGCTACTAGAGATCCTTATATATTCTCTCAATTTACTGCTGCACAAGAGTTGCATTCCCACTTTCATGTTAATGCAAACACCTTGAAGTTAAAATATTCTATTTCTAAGGAAGAGGCAAGAACTATTGTTAAGAGTTGTCCGCATTGTGTTATACATTTACCCTCCCCATCCTTGGGAATAAATCCAAAGGGCTTACTGCCGAACCACATTTGGCAAATGGATGTGACTCACTATGCAGCCTTTGGAAAAGTGCAATACATCCATGTTATAGTGGACACCTTTTCAGGATTTCTTATGGCATCTGCATTAACTGGTGAAAAAGCTAAAGATGTTATTTCTCATTGCTTAAAAAGTTTTTCCATTTTGGGAATTCCAAAACAAATTAAAACCGATAATGGTCCAGCCTATGTTTCACAGCAATTTGCTAATTTTTGTTTAGCTTTTAATACTCATCATGTAAAGGGCATACCATATAATCCCACTGGGCAAGGAGTTATGAAATGTGCTCATTTAACCTTAAAAAATATGTTGCAGAAACAAAAAGGGGGAATAGGGGACTCCTTTAAGTCCCCTAAAGAGAAACTTGATGTTTCCCTCTTTATTTTTCTCCTTATATACCCACATATTATGTAAACAACCTATGGGCCAACCAATCAGCCAAAAGGTCATCCTTCAACCAATCACATTAAAGGTCAGGTATTACACCCTAGGATCACGTGCTCACGTGCTGATCATGCTTTCTGGTCTGGCCACCTCCTTCCTCTATGCCTTCCTGCCATTATGACACTAACCCTCTGGAACCGTAGCTTAGATTAAACTGTTTCTTCTGTAAGTTGCTGTGCTCAGTGTTTTATCACAACAACAGAACAATAACTAATACGCACTATGTCACTGCATCCTCTGGGCCCTCTGCTGGAAAGCAGACTCATCTCCAACAACACCCTTTAAATTGCAGCTCTGGCTTGGGGATACAAATCCATTTTCTATCCCCCCTGTTGGAATCTCTCATACCTGCGGCATGCTGCACACTAGTGGCTGTGCGTTCTCAGAGCTATTTAATGACGAGACTCACAGTGTTTTCTTTCCAGATGACGATTGAAAGGTAATAAGAAAGTGGTGCTGGGACCACAAGAGCAACAGCACTTTGCTGTTTACTGGGATCTGGGATTTTGATTTTATTTTTTGATGGAGTATGCTGGATGTGTTTACAACTTTGTTTTAGAGCCCAGAAAAGCTGTTCCTTAATGCAGGACATACTGATGTTTCTGAATTTTTGGAAACTTTGTGAAGAAAAGTATTTCAATTTACCATGTTAGTGTGCATTGTACAGAAATTAACATCCATGTTGGTCTAGAGACATTACTTTTTTTCCATGAATACAAGGGTAACACACTGTACTAAATATGTGCGGTCTTATACTTGTGGCTGCTGCTGGACAGTCTGGCTCCTGCAGATGCTGTCTGCATGCATTGATAAATTAAGGTCTGAAGGGCTGGTAGGAAGCAGAGCCTTGTTGGAAGAAGCCAATCACTGGAAACACGTCTTTGCAGGGTGTATCTTGCCCCTGGCCCTTCCTGTCCATCTCTGCCTTCTTGGGAACCACTTTGAGGTGAGAAGTTTGCTCCACCACACACTCTTACCTCCCCTCAGCCACATCAGTGGTGCCATCTCTGCCCTTGGCCCCAAACCTCTGATGCCATGAGCCAAAATGAAACTTTCCTCCTTCAAATCTGTTTCTTCAGGTTCTTTGTCACAGCTACAAGAGGCAGTGGCACACCACAGCTCCTCCAGTTTCCTGATAAAGGGCATTTAAGTTGTCTCAATTTTTCCCAGTAATGAATAAAGCCACTGTCAATATTCATGTATAAGTGTCTGTGGAGAAGTTTCTGGGATGATATTACTAGGTCGTATGGTGACTGTATTTTTAACTTTATGAGAAACTGTCAAACTGTTGAACTCATGACAACCCCCAAAGGCAGGCACTCTGCAGATCATCACTTTGGAAATGAAAACAGAGTGAGAGAAGCTGAAGGGCCTCTCTAAAGACAGAGAGGACACGGCAATGCCGGAGCTGTCTACGGTGGGAAGTAACTTAGTACAGCCAGTATGAAAAGACATACAGCTCCTCAAAAGCTAAGAATTGAAACAAAGATCCTCACTTCCTGAGAGCTCTAGAAATGCGCAGTGTAGAAAGTGAAACAGTTTATTTTACAACTTGCCAAGTTTGGTGTCAGCCTACAGTGTGACAGGCGCACTGAGTGCAGAGAACAGTCTTTATGGCCCTAACACCCGCTCCTCCCTCATCCGAGTCTCGGAATCAGGAGGGTGCCATCTGCACACCATCCCGGCCTGGTCTCTCTGCTGCACATTTGTCTCTTTTTAAACAAAAACCTTGTGTGGGTTCATCTCTATGTTGACAACCTGTGAAGGCAAGTCAAACTGTGGGGGTGGGGGAGTAGCTTAGCAGACTGTCATCAGAGATCCACCCATATCGGGACCTATGCTGACTAAAGTCACTTTTAAAAATGAACCATCAGATTTTTGTTTTATGTGTATTAGTGTTATGGTTGCATGAATGTGCAGTACCTGCAAAGGACAGAAGAGGGCATTGTAACTCCCTCTGAGCCATCTCTCCAGGGAGCCTACCTCTGAGTTTATTTCCAAGGGAACTGGATTTGATATGTTGAAGGACAATGGCACCATGTGTTCTGATATGTTGAAGGACAATGGCACCATGTGTTCTGATAAGTTGAAGGACAATGGCACCCTGTGTTCTCTGCAGCATTGCTCACAATACCAAGACAGGGAGCTGACCCAGATATCAACCCACGAGTGCGTGAAAGAAATACGATCTAAATGCAGATGATTCTACACTTCACCTTGAGAAAGGGGAAACTGTCACTTGCAATAGGGACTGTGTTTACAGAGATAAGTCAGGCACAAAAGATAAAAACACCAGGTCATCTCACTTACTCATGGAATCTAAAAAAGTTGAATCCCTGCAAGGGATGGATAGAACAGTGATTACCAGAGGTGGGAGGGAAGAGGGATGAGTAATCAAAGAGTACAACATTTCAAATAGACGGGATGAGTAAGTTTTGATATCTTTGCACAGCAGGGTGACTACGGTCAATAAAAATGTTTGCATATTTCAAAATGATTAAATTTGAAATGCCCCCAATGAGAAGTGTGAGAGGCAGCAAATGTCATCAGTTTGATTAGCCCCTCCACACTGTATTCCTACCTGAAAATGTCCCCCTCCCTGACCCTAGAGTTACAACTTATCAATTAGAAGATGAAGAGCCAGGACCTGCACAGTAAGGAGACAGGGGCTTTGGCTGATGGCACCCAGAGGCCTTTTCTAGGCACGTGACATCTAGATGTCTCCAGTTTCTTCAGTGTAAGAAAGGTGGATGCTTCCAGGTGATCTAGTGGTTAGGATTTGGTGCTTTCACTGCTGTGACCCGGGTTCTACTCCTGGTCAAGGAAATCTTTCTTCTCCTCTTGCAGAGGACCCAGGTTCAATTCCCAGGACCCACAGTGCTCTGGTTCCAGGGAATCTGATGCCCACATGTATGCAATACATTCATACACATAAAAAATTTAAAAATTTTAAAAGTGAATGTGATGTTCATGTGTATTCCTTTCAGTCCATCCTAAAGGCTGCCATTATGTACACTATACTGATTAATAGGCTCTGGAGGCAGGGCTGTGCCCCTCCCCAAGTCTGTCTCAAAGTGTCCTCTGACGCCCCTTTCTAGGGATGGACTGGCTGCCTCCCTGACTGTGACAGGGAGGGACGAGCACAGCAAAATAGCCCAAGAGTGAAAACACCCTGTCCCAATCCAACCGAGGTTCTGTTGGTCACACTGACAGGAAGGTGCTGGCAGTGGTAAAAGAAGCCAGTTCAGCCATGGGATGCTCACCAGTCGGGAACTCCAGGGGACTATCTCAACTTCCCTGCCAGTTTCCGAAGGGCGTTGTGAGCACCGAATTTGATGATACCCACCTGCCACTGTTTGTTCCTTACGTGGAAGCCCCTCATGAGGGCACACTGTGATCCGGCCAGGACTCTCTCAATAGGGAACTCCAGGCAACTGCCGCAAGGATGCTTCTCCCAGTTCATTTCTGCTGAACTTTTATAAGTCCCCCAATTTGACGATGTTTTCAGTTCTGTCTGCTGCTTCTGCCATTCATTACTGGACCTTGTATATGATAATAAACTCACTCAAAATCAGAAATACAGCTATTGTGGATCATTCTCTGGACCATTCAGAACTTCAGTCCACTGTTCTAATGGGAGAATCATACCTAGTGATGGACAGTCACTTACAAGTTCCCTTTCTCATCAACAGCAGGTGTTAATTAGGCCAAAGTAGGGAGAAACAGACTAAACAAGATGTGGGTTGACACAACCAGGCAAGCTCTAACAAAGTACTGCATAAGCCACAAATATGGAGCACAAGCTGAGCACAATGCTCAGTGGTCTAGAAGCCATGTTTAAAGAGTAAACAGGAGTGCTGGAGAGACAGTTCATAGTTAAGAGCACTGGCTGCTCTTGAGAGGACCTTGGTTGGGTTCCCATCACCAGCATGGCAGCTCAAAACCATCCATAATTCCATCTCCAGAGGATCTGACGTCCTCTTCTGGCTTCCTTAAACACCAGGTATGCTTGTGGTGACTTACATACATGGAGGGAAAACACACATACACATAAAATAAAAATAAATCTAAAAAGAGTAAGAACAACTGAAATTAGTTTTTAATAAAATGCATTCTTTAACCCAATATATCAAAAATATTGTTTAAACATTAGCTAGTCACATTTCCTGTACTAAATAGTCACTACAGCTAACAGATGTCTTAATAATGCAGGTCTAAAATGTTGTAGAAAATCCTCCTGCTCCTGCATCCCTACACCCTAAGAACATAGTCAGTGTCATAGCCTACCCCCTTTGTGGCACACCAGGCTCTCCAAAGTCTATGTGCTGCAGTTATGTTAGAGGAAGGCTTGAAAAACGTAAGAGAACAAAATAATTCTTTTTGAATGCTATTGTTGACTTAAAATGAGCCTTTCATTCAACTTATGACTAGGCCTTCTAAAAGAAAAAAAAGCTAAAATATCAACAAATTTAAATGAACAGTTAAAGAACAACTAGAAAGTGCTTGCCTACCATGCATGAAGTCCTGAGTTCAACACAAAGTGAGAGAGAGAGAGAGAGAGAGAGAGAGAGAGAGAGAGAGAGAGAGAGACTAAATTGACTAAATTGTTTGGCACCTATTTACATGTCTGCACATTTGTGTATCTGTGTGTAGATATCATCTACCATGAATGTGTTGATTTCCTCACTTAAAAGTTTTAACTACCTACCCAACCCTCCCTTATCCCAGAAACAGCCTGGCTCTTTTTACTCATCATGGAAGAACCCCAGGATGCAGTTTCTGCTCCATCCCCAGACTCTGTTAGTACCAGACTTTTCTACCTACTCAAGATAATACATAAAATGAAATCAAACAGAAAGATAATAGACTAGATGGCATGTATTCTTCGTGGAGTAGTTGGAGGGTCACGGACGAGTCATGTCCCCACTCCAAACATCTTTCTTGGCCTCTGACATTCAGATCCATCATCCAAACAGATACTTTTTCCTGAATATCAAATGGATTAACACCTCAGTTAAATAAGAATATTTCTTAGTTTTCAGGAGCTCAACTTAATTTTTACTTTTAGAAATTAGGAACATTATAATTCATATTCCCCAAGTGCAGTATTTATCATAAGTGAGAAATGAACTTGACCCTTTAGGACTGTGGTTGCTATCTAATCTCTGATTTTCCCTGAAGGTACTGTACTGATGATCAGACTTCCTCAGGAGCTGGTTATGGTCTCATAAACCCACACTTCCCTTGGGGTCTTGCTGAATTCTCAGGCTCATCACCTTTTCTTTCTTTTTTAAAAAATTAATAGTTTATATTTTTATTACATTTTTTATTTTGTGTGTATATGTGGACATACCTGTGTGCCATGGTATGGACATGTGGCGGTCAGAAGTTGTTACAGGAGCTGGTTCTCTCCTTACACCATGTGGGTCCAAGGGATTGAACTTGAGTTGTCAAGCTTGGCCACAAGCACCTTCACCCACTTAGCCATCTCATCACCCCACCCTACCCCTGATAATTATATTTTCATTGTTTCCTTCCACTCCAGAAGAATCTTTCAAATTTCCTGGATATCTCTTCAAACTCTATGTCTTCCTAAAACCAATTCAAGCCTTGGGGAATCAAATACAGGAAAATACTTAGGAGACGATTGCTTCCTTTACTTTATTACATCTTTTCCTGAGGAAAGAAACTCAAGATAGCCTCACTGACTGAAAAAGTAGGGGGAAATAAAAGTATGTAAAAAATATATAAATGTATACATTGGCTAATGAAGGCATCAGTCTATATTTCTAATGGCTACAACCATTGTCTTGGAAGAGGGCTGATTGAGCCCGGAGAGGTGGAGATGAGCTTGGAACTGCTAGAGGCCCATGCTTAGCAGTTCCCTGGGACCATCATAACCCTGAGCGTGAGGAAGGACACGGTCATTGTTTCCTCAGTACTCTAAGACACTGAGGAAATCCCAAAATTCTGCTCCACCACAATTAATCTCTTTTCTTCTCTCCACTCCTCCTGCCCAGTGGTAACTGCTTGATTAACCATTCGAACTCTCAAAAACAAACAAACATTGGAGCCGGAGAGATAGTTCAATAGTTAAGAGCACTTACTACTCTTCCAGAGGACCCAGATTTGGTTCCCAGGACCCACAGTGTGGCTAACAACCATCCAGAACTCCAGCTCCAGGGGACCGACGCCCTCTTCTGGCCTCTATGGTCACTGCTTGCACATACACGCAGGCAAAACACTCATACACATAAAAACAAATTTAAAACAAAACCAAAAACCTCCCACCATCAACAATGTCTCAAATATCCCAGGCCAAAGAGGTTGACCTTGAATTCTAATCCTCCTGGCTCTCCCTCTACAGTGCTGGGATTACAGGTGTATGCCACCACCCATAGCGTACCCAATGCTAAGGATCCAATCTGGGGCTTCATGCATGCTAGGAAGGCACTCTACTGACTCAGTCATGCGCCCCACTGTTCCCATTTTTAATGTTTCCCAGAGTCCACAGTCTTTCCCAGGCCCAAATTGTTCTTATTACATTCTTTGCTCACATGATAGACCAATCTAAACCTCAGGTCTGGACTTACCTCTTTCCTGCTCAGCCTCTACCTGTGCTTAGGTGCTGTCCACATTTAGTACATGGTTGACAGTCACGTCTATGACCTGCCTCTGCTCACCCCACTGTATGTGACTTCTTGGAAGTGACCCCAGTACATCCTGGTCACTTTCTTTTCCAGCCTGGGCATATGCTGTGTCATTGGCCTGCAGTGAGAGTCTCCATTTGGTGATAACACACTGTCAGGCAGAATTCAAGATAATTCTCTATCCCTCTCCCATTTCCTGGGCTGTTGTATTAGGATCCTTGGTTACTTAACAATTGCATACTAAATTGTGATTTCCCCCAAAAGGGAACTGTTTCTGACCTCTGAATGGCCAGTACAAAACACAGCGCAAGGCACACAGCTCTCAGAAGATAGTGTCTAACGCTTGCTTGCTTTTTTATCTTTTACTTTATGTGTATGAGTGTTTTACCTACACATGTGTAAAGTGCATCCATGCTGTGCAGTGTCTGACAAAGGCCAGAACAAGGTGTCAGATCCCCTAGAACTTGATTTACAAATGGTTGTTAGCCACCATGTGAATTCTGGGGACTGAACACAGGTCCTCTTCAAGAGCAATCAGTGCTTTTAACCACTGAGCCATCTCTCCAGCCCCTCTAATGCTTTCTTCCCCACCTCAATAAAATGGCAATCTTGGGAATGTCTTTAAAAGTTGAAACAGAACTAGCAAGACTGTTCAGTGGTTATAAAGGAACTTGCCACATAAACCTGGTAGCTTGAGTACAGTCCCCAGAACCCACAGTGTAGAAAGACAAAAGCAGCTCTGAAACACACGTGTGCTGTGGTACACATGCCCCCACACACATCATGTACATGCAATAGTAATGGTGAATTTTAACAATTGTTCTTAAGTTGAAATAGGGCTGAGCATGTTTTTAAGTGATGGAACATTTGCCTAGCATTGGGGAAGGCCTAGATTCAGTCTCCAGTATCACACAAAAAACCAGCACAGATATTCAGAGCCAAGCATTCTGGCTTAGAATTCTTACCTTGGTGATTTGGGAAGCTAGGGGGTGAGAAAAGAGTACACTTTACAGTCGATTGGGTTTAAATCCCTAATCCAACCTTTGCTAAAAGAATGGCTTCAGACAAGCCTCAGTGTTTTTCTGCTCTGAATCTACATGAGCTTGACATATCATATTCCTTATCATAGACTTTTTCAACAATTTACTTTTATTTTAGCATTCAATTTAAAACTGCCCATTTTTCCAATTAAACTTTCTCCAAGGTATCCAAAAATGGGAAATATTTGATAAATGCACCCAAAGAGTCTGTATGTGTGTGCGCACGCACACGTGTGTGTGTGTGTGCATGTGGTGTGTCCTAAGAAATACAAAAGAATACATCTTAGCTTACTCACACACATGCCACTGGTTAGTGGCTGTGTCAGTTTAGGTGACTGCTATTTTCCTTTCACATTGCGTTGTCTGGCCCAAGGGCTTCCTGACTTCTGAGAAAAGTGTGCTATAAACGGTGTGATTTAATGGGGAGTAAAGGAAAATGTACGCTTTGGTTCCCCAAGTTCAACATTTGTGGTTCCTACTGGAAGAATCTCGATCTGTGGTGTAGAGATGGGAAGGAAGGTTGCCTGGTTTTGTCTCCTCCCACCCTCTCTCCCACTTCTTGAAAAGAGCCCTTTAAAGTCAAAGTGCATTCCAGAGCCATCTCTGTAGCCCTGATCATTTACACAATTGAAATGTGTCTCTATCAGCACGCCACTCCAATGGGTCATTCTTTCTCCAAACCAAACCAAAACACAAAACACAGGTCAGCAACCAATAGTGACGAGAACAAGTATCCATGGACCCTGAGTGCAGCAGGCAGAAAGGCTGGTAAGCAGGAAGAGGGACCCGTCTGCTCTGGTCCTGGAGGGAATTAGTCAAAAGTCCTCCTTCCTCAGATTGAGCAATGACCCCTGGGGTCTGACAAGGTGAATCTTCACTAGTGAATCTTGAACATTAAATTGGCAAAAAGAAGGATGGAAAAAGATTAAAGTTGCTTTATAGACAGTGGAGGAAGAATGCACAGGGAGGAAAGGCTGGGCTCAAGGTCAAATCACAACCAAACACTTTCAAAAATCCATCAGGAATGAAGTGGCGAGAACTGAGGAATTGGTGACTCTATGGGACTAAAGAAAGGTCATCACTTCTTTGAGCCCAAATAAAAGACAGCTAAGATGTAGGGAACACTCCTCTCCTCCCAAAGATGCTCTGGCCATGCCCATCGGGGGGCTGTGCTTAGATGGAGCTCACAGTCACCCAGGGAGAGCCAGGGGAAGAGAGACAAGGCCCCTTGTGCTCTGGCTCACCTCCCATGCAGCCTCACTCTGCTGCCAGTACTGGGTGACACACCTTGGTGGTTTGCCTTCTCTGAAGACACTCAGGAGACACTTACAGCTATCACTTTAGATCTGGGATGTTTGATACAGAGAATTGGAGAGATTGAGGTTCTTCACAGTAATGTGAGGTGAAGGTACAAGCAACGGGGAGAGCAGGCTATTTCTTACAAACATGTCTTCGAGAGCGCCCTGCCTCCCGACTTCTTGGGGTTTTTGATTTTACACCAATGCAGAATGAAGGGGCCCATAATCTGAAAGGCTCTTTCTCTGCAGAGCCCTGGGCAGTTGGAGAGGACATCCCAATGATAAGACTGCTGCCTGCCTTAACTGCTTCAGGAATAGCAGTGCTCTGAGCAAAGGGGACCATGGAAGGGGGCCCAGACATTGTCTTCTTTGCAGTAATGTTAGCCAAAGGTATGACCTGGCTGTGGTGGCCCTTAGGGCTCTGACTCCAGCCTTGTTCAGGAGAGGGGGTCCCACTCTGCCCTGTTCTAGAGGTGTTCACTTGTGGGGCAGCCACAATGACCCCAGGCTCCCCACAATCCATAGGTGTCACTAATCCCCCAAAAGCAAAAGGTCGTGGGGCTGTGCTGCCAAATACTGAGCCACAAGCACCACTCTGGAGGTTCTGCCTGACAGCTCCAAGGCTGGTTGAGCTAGCTTCACTGAGTGGAAAACCAGCCCGAGTTCTGTCAAGGCCTGGCTGGATGTTGGCAGGCATGTGGATGGTAGAGACTGAGGATGTCAATCCCCTAGGGCCTAACTGTATGGTCTTACTGAGGACCAGCTGAGCAGGAGCTGGCATCTGGGTTGGGGACACAACTGAGTTCTCTGAAAGGAAAGATGTTGTGAAGCTTGGGGCAAGAGCTGGTTGGAAAGAACATTGCTTCTGCCTATCTGTGGCCCCAAGTGCAGCCTGGGAAATACTTCTTAAGGATACTGGGAAAGGGGGCTTTGAGGTTGACCCCAAAGAGGTCGTGACTGCTAAGGTCATGTTGAAGATACTGGGTATCGATGTAGGCTGGTTTGTGGGTGCCAAGCCTGAGGCTGGCAGAGGGCTGCCCACATCCTTCAGTTTAGCAGTGCTTCTGAGGGGGGATATCTGGATCGCACTAGTAAGAACCTGGCTAAAGATGGTGACTGTGCGCACAGTTGGAATTGCAGGGTGCTGGCTTGGGAAAATGAAATTGGTGGACGGGGAGAAGCCCTGGGCTGTCCCTAGCAGAAAGGTGTGGCAAAAAGGAGGGACAGAGTTCATGTTACCTAAGGTGCTGGCCACCTTCACCGCACTCAAGTCCGAAGAAGTAGGGTCTTTGGATACGCTGGCTGGGGTGGCAGGCGTGACCACATAGGGGGCTGTGGCCAGGCCATGGGCAGACTGGAAAGAAGCAGAAGTCAGCGGAGGAGAGGGCTGCCTGGAAGTTACTGGAGTTGCCACTACCATGGTTTTAAGTGGTTTTACACCGTCAAAGATCGGCTTGAAGGTGGACGTTAAGGTGCTTGGAGTTTGGGGAGCAGACGTACTTGAAGAAGTCTCAGCAGTGACAGAAATTCTGGAATATAAGGAGCTCCTAACTTCACTAGTGGGCAGGGGTCCCCAAAAAGGGTTGAACACTGGGTGAGCAGAAGACTGGGCCCGAGGCACAGAGGCAGGAAGATGGAGAATTGGGCGACTCATCATCCCGAACAGAGTGTTTTGTGTGGTGGGTGTTGTGGGGATGCCGAGAGATGAGGGTGGGGGTACGGCAGACCTGTGAGCCTGAGGGACTGAAGATGGCCGGGCCGGACCAGTGTCTGGTGGTATGGGAGAGCTTGGAGACGGCTGGATGAAAGCTTCTGTGGGCTTTAAGTCTGAAGAGATGCCCTGAAAGGGGTCTGACTTCCAGCACCCGCGTGAGCCCTGCCTGGTCTTTAAGGTTTCCTGCTGAGGATTCGAGCCAGTAATGGACGCTGCCCCAGAAGTCGTCAGAGTAGGAGACGAGCGAGGCTGAACCCCAGTCCCGGTCTCAGGGGTGGACTCCGTGCTGGTCCCAGTGGGGTTCTCTCTGGGTTTCTTGCCCCGCCCAGCTTGTGTCTCCGAGGCCAGGTCTTGCTCACGGATAGCATAACCACGTTGGCCAGGGGCGGGCGGCAGGTCCCCAGGTGCGGGCGGCAGGGCGGGAATCTTCCAGCTTGGCTGTCCGGAGCTGCTGGGGGTGTGTGCGGGATGAGAAGGAGGACTTCTCCCGGTCTTTTTCAAGGGCCACTCTGGCATCTGGACCGAAGCCTGGGAGAAACGTCTTCTCCAGCACTGTGCGAAATCTCCGGAAGAGCTGTAGGTGCTGCTGATTGCGTTTCTTTTGGTGCTGAGGGGCCCTCGTGAGTATACGCTGGCCAGGGCGGCCACGGAGGTGCAATGGGGCCTCTTTGACTTCGGATCTGAGCTCCGTGGGTGGAGGCTCCTTTTCAGAGGCCCAGGCCTGGCCACAAAAGCAACGGTGGCCCCACCTTTCAGCAGGGGCTTAAAGGCTGACGGCGGGCTGGCGGGGCTGCTCCTACTGTCGGAGCTGGCGGGGAACAGCGGCTCTTCCCACCTCGCTGTCCCCTTCCTGTGCTCCTGGAGGGCCGCCAGAACAGGGTCCTTGACACCCTGGCGGGGTGGCTCCTCCGAGGGTCCCGCAGGGTTCCCCTCCCTGGTTGGGAGGAGCCCCGGGCGCGCTCTCCGCTCAGGAGGGGAGATCTTGATGGTCACCGGGCTCCAAGTGGCCCTGGGGTGCCGGAGGGACCAGATATTCCGCTTGAGGTAACTTTCCCACCAGTCGGAAGGAAGAGACCCCATGATGGGGTTCTGCGGCCTCTGCATGGGAAAGCGCCTCCAGGCCTCGCTGACGCAAGCGGCGGGGTTCGCGGGGTCCCAGTCCGGTGGCCTCCGGGCGGGCGGGGGCCGCCGGGCGGGCTGTGCGCGGTGGACGTGCTGCACCCGGTGCACCTGGCAGAGGGGCCGGCGGGGTGTGGGCCTCTCCCGCGCGTGTGCGCGCCCGGGGGTTGGGGGCGCCGAGGGCCCCAGAGTGCCCAGGTAGCCGCCCATGAGCAGCGAGCGCCGCCGCCCGGTTTCGGCTTCTGGTGTTCCAGTCCCGGGCGGAGGTGGCTGAGTCCAAGTGTCCGCTGCCGGAGTGACGGTTGGGCCACGCGCGCGCGGAAAGCGCGAGGGTCTCAGTCCTGGGGACGCGCGGGCCTGGGCAGCCGGTCGGCCTGCTGTGGGACCCGAGGCCCATGCAGGGCTCTGGTGTGGTCCTGTGCAACTTGGGCAGAGCTGGGCTGCACTGGGATCGGTGTCCAGCCTCCAACCACCTAGGGCCTAGGGCCGCCAGGCCTTGACCTGCGGGCGCATCCGACCTGCACCTGTTCCCCAAGGTCTGAACTGTGAGCAACTTGGCAAGGTCTGAGCTCTTCCGAACATTGGGGGTCCTCAGGGGTGCACACAATCCCCTGGCACGAGGGGAACTGTGCAGGCCACAGGACCGACTTCTCAGCAGGAGGTACCACCTCTGGGTTCCATCGTGCTTCGAGTCAGGCTTGTGCCACAAGCTGTATCTGCTGTTTGTAACCTTGATCCCAAGAGGAACCACGGCCTGAAAGGGACTATTGTCCCAGCACTCGGGAGGCAGAGGCAGGCAAATCTCTGTGAGTTCCAAGCTAGTTGGGCCTACAGGGAGTCCGTATCTCAAAGAGAGAGAGAGAGAGAGAGAGAGAGAGAGAGAGAGAGAGAGAGAGAGAGAGAGAGAGAGAGAATAAGTAAATGTAAGTTTATAAACTTTTAAGTAATGGGGCTAGAGAGATGTCTTAGCAGTTAATAGCACTGACTACACTTGCAAGGGACCTGGGTTCAGTTTCCAGTACCCACATGGTGGCTAACAATAGTTTGTCACCCCAGTTCCAGGGAATATGATGCCCTCTTATGGCCTGCGGAAAAATTGCACGCATGTAGTGCACTTCCATACATGTAGCCAAAACACTCATATAAATAAAATTTCAAAAACAAAAAACTTTACATAAGACATGAGGGCCTCCACATGTACACACATGGATACAAACTACACACAGAGAGGTTACTATGAATAATATAGACGTGCAGAAGATGTAACATTTACAAACAGGATTGGGCACAGTGGCACATCTCTAATCCCAGCATATGGGAGGGCAGAAGGATGGATCTCTGTGAGATCAAGGCCAGCCTGGTCTACATAGTAAGTTCTAGACCAGCTGGGGCTACCGGGAGACCCTGTCTCAAACAACAACAAAGAAACCAATTTCAAACATCTATGTACCAACAAGAGAGCATCTGAAATACAAAGCAGTCACACTGAGAGCCACTTAGAGATGGGGCAGGGGGTGATGAGAAAGAGCTCATACTTAAAAATGGAGCCTGGCAACAAAAAAATTGCAGAAATTCACTACAACTGCACACTATATAACTTTATTTTATGAAGCTGTCAGGGTAGGCAAATCCACAGAAACAAGAATGATTGGTAGTTGCTTAAGGCTACAGCAGAAAGGTGAACAACAGAGGAGAGAACAGAAACTATTTTTAAATTGAAATTTGACTGTCGAGATGGTTCTGTGTCTATGTCAATAAACTAAAAGTAAGCTTCGCCATACAGTTCAAATTGCACAGCATGTGAATTATCTCTCAATATACCTGGGGCTTCATTGTTGTTGTTTTGATTTTTTGAGACTGGACCTCAGGTAGCCCAGGCTGGCCTCCAACTCACTACATAGCCAAGGCTGGCCTTGGCTTCCTGGTCTTACTGCCTCTGCCTCCCACACGCTGGGGTTATAAATGTGTGCCCCCACAGCCGGCCTTCAAAGTACTTGTTTGCTGCTGTTATTCTTTGAAAAATAAAAAGTCAATTCTTTGAAAAATAAAAAGTCAATTAAGTTTTTTATAGACAACTGAAGTATGTAATGATGATGGTTGTGGCCCACATTCATAAGCATTTACCACATACTTATCTAATGATAATAGGTGCTAAAACTCATTCTGTTTTATGAAAAAAACCAATGAGACACAGAGATAATATAACTCAACTAAGGCGTTGCACAACCAGTGTTTTAGTGAGCATGTTTGGATCCAGGGTTCACCTTCTTAACTGTCAAGGCATCATTTTTTATACTAAAACACTATTTCCAGTGACAACAACTATCAAAGGTCTAGAAACTGGAACAGGTGACAGCTCTTGGTAAGTAGTCAGGGAAAAAGGCACATGATGAAAAGTATCAGTTGGTCACATTGTTACAATGAAACAGACATTAGGGTTAAAAGGAAGGCTAGACTTTAAATGGCAGGGATGAGCACAGTGAGAGGTGGAGAGATGGCTCAGCAGTTAAGAGCACTTGCTACTCTTACACAAGACTCAGCTTTGTTTCCCAACACCCCATGCAAATGGCTAATAATCATCTGTAACTCTAGTTCCAGGGATTCAGACACCCTCTTCTGGCTTCAACGGGTACTGCATGCAATGAATGTACATACATACATACAGGCAAAACATTCATACACATAAAAAAATAAATTTACAATCTTAAAAGAAAGACAAAAATTTTAATTTTGATTTTCAACATATCTATGTATATCTACTTCTGCAGGTACAAAAAGATTCAATTAAAAACTAAGAGTTTGTTCATTAAACAACAACAACAAAAAAAGAACACTAAGAAATTTTTTAAGGGAACTCCATAAACATAAACATATTCTAAATGGAAAACACTACAAGACCACCTTACAGGAAGAGATATTCTTTGGGAAGCTTCAAGAAGGCAAAGTGAGGTGATGTTACCATCTGAGAGAAATTAAGCAGCAGATTAATTTCTCCTATCACAGTCCCAGAGCCAAGGGAGCATAGTAGAATATTGTTCAAGTTGGAAAAAGTTGGTGCCCAGGTGGTGAGTTTGTACTTGCAGTTAATGGCTTTAATTAATCTGGGAGTGTAATCTTATCCTTCTGGACACATCAGAGCAATGCACACTCTACAGAGGTATGTGCACAAAGCATAAATCAAAACACAGTGGGAAGCTACATCTCTCCAGGCGAAGCATCCAGTCTTGGCCTTTGTTCAGCTTTGGCCAGTGCAGTCTGTGTTTGTGAGCTCCAGAAAACATCTTTGGTAAGTGTATCTCAGAGCTACCTGCTTTGAGAATTAGAGAGAAGTTTAAAGAAAGCGTTTCTTCTTTTGTATTTTTATGCGTACAAGTGTTTTGTTTGCATGCATGAAAGTGCACCTGTGGAGGTCATGCAATCTCTGTGGAGGTCAGAAGAGGGCATCAGATCTCTTGGAACTGGAATTACCAATGGTTGTTAACTACCATGTGGGTGCTAGGAACCAAACCCAGGTATTCTGCAAAAGCACCCAGGGCTCTTTACCGCTGAGCCATCTCTCCAGGCCCAGCTCTTTTGTTTCATTCATTTTAGCAACAGCTCTGGTTACTCCGGGACCCTGTTCTGCTTTAATGTTTCTGCTGTCATTGCCTTAAAATTCTTCAGAATTTTAAAATAAAATTCTCTGTGGTTTGTTTTATATAGGACCCTGAAAATTTAGCTGGTATCATTCAGTAGTTCTTTCTTTTCCAAAATTAATGTGAATTAACTTTACGTCTCTCTTTTTCCCTCTGTTTCAGTTTTAATTTTAGTTGTGGTGATCACAAATCCCACTATCTTTTCTAAAGGTTTTTTTTTTTTTTTTTTTTTTTTTTATTAGCCAGGCATGGTGGTGCATGCCTTTAATCCCAGCACTTGGGAGGCAGAGACAGGTCCATCTCTGTGAAATCAAACCCAACCTGGGCCACAAAGCAAGTATAGATAGAGTCAGCTGGAGCCATAAGGAGAAACTATCTCAAAAGACACACACCCCCAAACTTTTCAGCTCTCTATTCTTTCTTTCCTTTTTTTTTTTTTCTTTTCTTTTCTGCTACTTATTTTCCCAGCAGTGATCAACAGGATGGACCCAGAAAGCTGACTGGGATCAACCATAAATTCTACAATTTTTTGGCTGGTACACCTTGGACATCTTAATCTCTTTACCCTAATCAAAAATTAGGATAATTTTTCCTACTTCATATGATGCTATGAGAATTAAATATGTTAACTAACTGTAAAGCATTAGAACATTGGTACATATCCAACATTAATATTTCTTGATTAATTATGAAATTACCTTTTAGTCCATTCTGTGCATTTTTATCTTATTTTCCTACTTTGATGTTTACTTTGTTTTCTCCTTCTATGTTATACTGTTAATATTATTTCACTTGCGCTTTCATGCGATTGACGAGTTTCTGCTCTTTCACTCCTCTACTTCCCTGTTTGTGTTTTCTACCTTTAACAGTTAAGAATTCAGTTTCTCTTTTCTGCTTTCTTTCTTGCTAGCCTTTGCTTCTTTTTCGAAAATGTATTTGTTTTTGTTATGAGTATGTACACGTGGGTGCCGGTGCTTGAGCACTCTGGAGGAGGGCATCAGATCCCCTAGAGCTGGAGTCACAGGCAGTTGTGAGTCGCTGGACGTGGGTGCTGGAATCTAAATTCAGATCCTCTGCAAGACAGCAAGTTCTCTTAATCACAGAGCCATCTCTTCAGCACTGATATCTTCCTTAATATTTTAGACAGAACTATCCAGATCATAGCTTTCTCTGCTTTCCTAGTCTTGCATCTTCCTTTACATTGTATTTTGAGGTAAGGCTGTAGCTCAGAAGTATTCTTGCTTAGCTGGCTGGATACCTAGCATGACTGAGAAACAAACAAGCACTTTCTCTCCTTGCTATACCTGTATACTTAGTAGTTCTTTTCCAAAATTAATGTGAATTAGCTTCACGTCTCCCTCTTTCCCTCTGTTTCAGTTTTACTTTTAGTTGTGGTGACCACAAATCCCATTTTTGTTTAAGTTTTTTTATTAGCCAGCATGGTGGTGCATGCCTTTAATCCCAGCACTTGGGAGGCAGAGGCACGTCTCATTGCACTTTCCCATCTTTGTTTATTCTTCATCCTCTCATTGCCCTCCTTCATTTCTTCTATTGCTTCTTTATTCATATGACTTTTATGAAAATTTATATTCCTACTGGCCACAGTGGTACACACCTTTAATCCCAGCCCTCCGGAGGCAGAGGCAGACAGATTTTCCTGAGATCCAGCCAACCTGGTCTACATAGCAAATTCCAGGTCTGCTGGGACTACAGGAAGATCCTGTCTTTAAAAAAATATATATTCTTTGGGTAGGCATCTGTTAAAACTATTTCCAGTTTTATTTAAATATTACTCTTCAGGGGCTGGAGAGATGGCTCTACCGTTGAGAGCCCTGGATGCTCTTACAGAAGAACTGGGCTCAGTTCCCAGCAGCTGCCTGGCAGCTAATAACTGTCTACAACTCCAGTACCAGGTGAACCAACATCCTCTTCAGGCCTTCGAGGGCACTTCACACACAGGTACACTTTCATGCAGGCAGAACACTCATACATATAAAAACAAAGAAATACTCCTCTGAAATACTCATTTAAGTTTTTTTGTTGTTTTTGTTTGTTTGTTTGCTTGTTTGGTGGGGGGCTGTTTGGTTGATGTGTTATTTTGTTTGTTTGTTTATTTGTTTGTTTGTAACAGGGTCTCATGTGGCCTAATCTGGCCTCCTTGAGTTGCTGACCTTCCTGCTTTCATGTCCTAAGTGCTAGGATCACAGGAGTTCAACTCTTATACTTAGCTCTATTAAATATTTTATTATTATGTTAGCATACAATAATCATGAACATAGCATAAGTTTGGTTACTGAATTTTCATATATGCAGGAAATTCTTCAGAACAAGACAAATTAACATATTAATAGCAGAAATTACTCAGTAATTGCTAACTAGATGCTTAAGAATCTTACTATTCTTAAGAGCACAGTGACTGTAAAGAGCATTCTATACAGTAGGTTAATGCCCCCATCACCATGTACATAGTATGTAGGATTCACACATCAGCATGTATAGGATATAGGATTCACTGTATAAAAAAATACAAAATATTTAAAGCTACAAATAAAATTAAAATACGAATGTGAATTTGAAGTAAAACTGCTTCCTATATTCAAAATTATCTTTAAAATAGAACAGACAACTCCTGAAAAATGGGTTAGAACAGATGGTAGAAACATTCGAAAAGTTTAACTTTATGCGACTGCTACGTAAAACATATCTGTTCTCCAGATAACTGACCAATGCATTGCATCCAGCCTGTGAGAACACTGTGAATTCACAAACAGATGAGCTGTATGCTAAAGCTGTCAAAATAAGCTTCTCTCTAGATCAGCCAGCACTGTCTTTCCGAAGTGGATTATGTACTACCATTACGATGGTGCTTTAATCTGAAGAGCCATGAAAACCTTGAATGTTTTCATTTCAATTGATACAGTATTTGGAATCTTGCTTGCCCTTCAACATGGTGTTGGGCTTGTGGGGAACTTATGGCTGTTCATTACATACATGTACACTGTCTTTCACTTCCATTACAAGAAGTCCTTGGATGTGATTCTCATTCACTTAACTTTAGCCAGTGCTATCACCATCCTCTTCAGGGGTCTTCCATATGTGATGCTGTCCTTTGGAATGAGAGACATCCTGGAAGATATCAGGTATAAAGCAGTTCTCTACATTTACAGAGTGACTCCGGGTGTCTGTATGTCCACTTTTTCTCTCCTGAGAATATTCCAGGCCATTATTATGAGTCCCAGTAGTTCCAAAAGGGCGGTGCTCAAATCTCAAACTTCTGCTGAGATCCTGTCCTTGTTGATCTATTTTTGGGTAAGTAATGTGCTAGTCAACCTGTGGAGCACCATCAGCACTGTGGCCACCAGCAATTCCACCCACAATGGACTTGTGTATTCTCTGACATACTGCAAAACAAAACAGTTTCTGTACCATAACAAAATGTTATTCCAGACTTCCATGGTCATCCAGGACATCCTGTTCCTGTTCCTCATGATTTGCACCAGTTTATACATGGTAAGCATCCTCTTCAGGCATCACAAGGCAGTAGGGCATATCCACAGCACCAGCCTCTCTCCACTGTCCTTCCCTGAAACAAAAGCCACTTGTGCTATCCTTTGGCTAGTGAGCTGTTTTGTGTTCGTCTTTGGGACTAATCTGTACTGTTCTATGTACATAATCTCCAAATATGAGAACAGCCCGGTGCTGGAGAATATTACTAGCTTTCTCTCTTCTTGCTACTCAATCATCTGTGTTTGACCTTGATTAAACACGATCCTAAGCCCTATAGACTACTCTGTATCACCCTCA
The DNA here is from genome assembly GCA_035773235.1 of Eospalax fontanierii. Lineage (NCBI taxonomy): Eukaryota > Metazoa > Chordata > Mammalia > Rodentia > Spalacidae > Eospalax > Eospalax fontanierii. Next base: position 889,376 of record CM069547.1, on the reverse strand, counting down.
ATATGTTAATCTCCCCCTGCTCATCGTGTAATTTTGTACTGCATCAAAAGAATCTTGATAAAACTTCTTTTAACTATAAAATAACATGTTTTTTTAGGAATTGCTTGAGTGCAGACATTAGGGAAAAACCTGAGAAACAATAATCCACTGGGAAAGTTTCTGTGAATGTGAAAGAGCTCTGGAGTTTACTCACCTCAGGTTCAGTACAGCACAGACATAAACTCTAAATTAGATCTCTGCAGCTGGGCTTTTTCCTTCAAGCACAACATGATCATCCCGTGGACATGGTGCCTTACAGTTCAGCTGACCCCATAACTACCGAAACCAGAAAAGCAAACAATACAGTTACAGCTAGGCCTGTAGTGAATGGCGGCAGAACAGAAGCTATTAACATAGGACAGCAGGAGTCTGGGGAGGGTCACAGAACCCTGGGTTGAAATTTCATCCATTATTCCCCTTGCTCTGCCCCTGCAAGTGATCTTGGGAGATGCTAGAGTTTACAGGAAGTGGAAGGTTAACTGCAAGTGGGATTCGTGATGCAGTTGTTTGGGGGTCACCCACACTCCTGTGACTGGTCTGTGGTCTATCAGCAAACCCAATCAACTGGTTGGTCCACAGAGTTGGGCTTTGGTGGAATCTTTGGTCTGTCCTCTGTGTCCTATCTGGAGTGAACAAATGTTTGTTTATGACTTTCCAGGGAAAGCTAAAATAACATCTACCAATGAAATTCTAATGTAATAAGAAGAAAGAAATGTGGGGCTGGAGAGATGGCTCAGCGGCTGCCCTTTCAGAGGACCAGAATTCCGTCCTCAGCACCTTTATGGGTTGCTCACAGCTACCTGTAATTCCACCTGCAGGAAACCTGACACCCTCCATGAGCACTGCTCTCAGGAGCACAAAGCTACACACAGACACCAAAATATACACATAATTAAATTGTTTTTAAATAAAGAAAGGTGGACTGGAGAGATGGCTCAGCGGTTAAGAGCACTGGCTGCTCTTGCAGATGACACAAGTTCAATTCCCAGCATCCACATGGCAGCTAATAACCATCAATAACTCTAGTTCCAAGGGATCTAACTCTCCCTTCTGACATCTGTGGGCATTATACAACATGAGTGCACTTACATACATGCAGGCAATGCATTCATACACATAAAATAAAAATAAGTAAAAAAACAAAAGATAAGGATCCAATCATGTTGGATTTCAGAACGCAACACCCCAAGCCTGAACCCAGAAACCACCTGCAGATCAAAGGCTCACTTTTTCTCTATTTCTCCCTACCAAGTACATGGGGACTTACTTCGTTTTTATTTGTAATCTTTTATTCCCTGAATCTGGGTTGTGGGGTTCTTGTTACTAAACATTTGTATATATCCTGTAGATAAGTTTTAAAAGATAAATGTTCAATTTTTCACTTTCTGAATATACTTTCAAACTTGGAAGTCACAGAGGTTCACACATTTTGCTTTCAACATAGGTATTTTTATAAGATTTGTAGATTTCCAGAAGAGGCTTGAAGGGAACAGACTCCATTTCCACTTCAGAATTGACACTTCAAAATGATTGATATTGAAATACAGCAAGAATATCCTTTAACTAAAATGGAATTAAAATTTGATAACAATATAAGTTTCTCGTATGTTTTCAAGTTAAGCATGTAATTCTAAACCATACAGGGTTAAAGAAGTCTCAGTACATCTGGGTGTGGTGGTGCACACCTATTATCCAATTGTGAGGCTGAGGCAAGAGGGTACTGTACAAGTTCAAGGCCAGCCTGGGCTATTTTTCAACACTTTATCTCACAAAAAATAGTAAGTAGCCCACATAGTGGCACACGCCTTTAGTCCCAGCACTGGGGAGGCAGAGGTAGGTGTATCTCTGTGAGTTCAAGGCCAGCCTGGTCTACATATCGAGTTCCAGGGCAGCTGAGGCTACTGGGAGACCATGTCTCAAAAACCAAACAAAAACAAAACCAGTAAGTAAATAAATAAATAATCCCACAATGGAAAGGAAACTATATTTTATTTTATGTATTTATTTATTTTGGTCTTTTTAAGACAAGGTTTCCCCATATCCCCTGCTGTCCTGGAACTCATTTTGTAGACCAGGCTGGCCTCAATCTCAAAGAGATTCAGCTGCCTCAGTGTTCCGAGTGCTGGGATTGAAGGTATGCACCCCACACCTGGCCAAAATTTATTTTTAAAAAAGAAATAACAAATCACATTATGCTATAAACAATGGAAACAACTGTTAGAAGTAGAAACAGTGGAGAACAAATATACAGAGAACATGAACACAGCAAGAGTTGGCTGCCCAAAAATATGAATGAAGCCAATAGCAGATCTGATTAACTGTGTGAATGAACTGCATTACTAACATCGGGGAAAGGGACAGAATTATAAATCCCAGAAGACAAGTATTATAAATAGCTTATGAACACATTTGAAAATATAGGCACAATGGAAAAATTCAAAGGAAGATTTTTTTTTAACTGTCCCAGTTACATTCTACACTGTGATAAAACACTGACCACAAGCAAGTCCTGGGGTAGGGGGGTGGGGAGATCTTATCTTGGATCTCCAGGGTCACAGTCCATCATTGAGAAAGCCCAAGATAGGAGCTCAGGGCAAGAGCCTGGATGCAGGAGCTGAAGCACAGGCCATGGAGGAATGCTGCTTACTGACTTGCTCCCCTAGCCCATGCTCAGCCTGCTTTCTTATACAATACAGAACAGCCTGCCCAGGGGAGGCACTGCCCACAGTAGACTAGGCCCTCCCACATCACTCAACAATCAAGAAAATGCCCCACAGATATCGTCACAGGCCAGTTCAATGGAGGAAATTCCCCATTTGAGGCTCCCTCAACCCAGGTGTGTCAAGTTGACACTACAGCATCCAGCACAATAGGTAATGTGCACTATATTCCTGGACCGGAGGAACTGGTATTACGAAGATTGACCCTCCTGGTGTGGGACCCCTGGAATCCCTTCTCAACCCAATATCTGTGGATTAACTGCTCTCTTTGCTTCTGTAAAACACTTGGCTTTAGAATATCAAACTGAAAAGAGATGACTCCATTTTGTCCTTTCTAACAAGTCTCAGTCAGAATGGGACCTGAAAAAAGGAACAAGCCCAGGCAAATTTAGCAAGCCTCTGCAAATATTATAGCAGGACCAGACTTAGACAATGGTCAGCACATTTCAACAGACTTAGGCAATGATCAGCATATTTCTTTGCCCTGGAAACAGCACCCACCAATAAGAGGCTTCATAGTCACCTTTAACTACTTTTAGTATACAGCTTATAGCAACCAATCAATTTAAAATATGCTCAAATCTGTAAAAAGCCCCTTCCCACTCTCCTCAGGGGTCCCAGAAAGGATCCACTGTGTTGGTGAGGCCTAGGGGACCAAGCTTAAGCTTGAATAAAGGCTCTTTGTTTTTTTGCATACACTCCGGACTCCGTGGTGGTTCTTGGGGAGCCATTCTCTGGGCATAACACTGGAAAGGAATCATAAAGTCAATGCAATTACAAGAAAGAGCATTCCTGTAGGACTGGGTCAGCTTGTTCTAAATAACATGTACAGGGACTGGAGAGATGTTCGGCAGTTCAGAGCACTGGCTGATCTTACAGAAGACCCAGGTCCTGGTCTCACCTCCCACTAAGAACTGTAACTCCAGTTCCAGGGGATGCAACACCCTCTTCTGACCTTTGTGAGCGTTGCATGGCATGGGTGCACTTATGTATGTGCAAGTAATACATCCATACACACAAAATAAAATTTTTTTTAGTAAAAAAAAGTATAAATGCAAAGGTTTCAGATATCTAAACTATCCTGAGAAGAATAAAATGAGAAGATGTCCGCAGACAGACATGAGGCTGTTAGAGCAGCAGAAATTGAGAAAGCATGCAATTTTTTTTCATTTGTTTCTTTAAGACAGGGTCTCCCTGTAGCCCCAGCTGGCCTGGAACTCACCATGTAGACCAAGCTGGGCGGTGGGGTGAAGGGGTAAGAAACACTCCAGATCTGTGGGCTTCTCAAAGGAGACTCTCCCTCATTGTCTTTACTGTAGCCAAATATAGGCTTTAAGTTTGTTCTGAAGTTACTGTCTTTAAAGGGTTGCTAAGGATTATAATGAGATCACAGGGTAGTTCCTAAGAAGCATCTGACAGGGTTACAAAAGGTAAAGCTCCAGACCACAGGGATGCAGGAAGTTAGGTTATCTCCACTGTGAGCTCAGTAGCAAAATTGCTACTCCCAGAATTGCTACTCTGGAGACTCCCAGAAAATGCAGGGCCTTCGGAGGTCAGAGGAAGCCGTCGGATCCCCTGGAACTGAAGTTACAGCTGGTTGTTAGGAGCCATGTGGGTGCTGGAATTTGAACCCAAGTCTTTTGCAACAGCAGCCAATGCTCTCAACTGCTGAGCCATCTCTCTAGCCCCACCCCCAACATTTTGAGACAAGGTCTTATTAGGTAGCCCAGGCTGGCTTGCAACTCACCAAGATCTGCTTTCCTCTGATCCCAAAAGTTGAGATTAAAGATGTGCACCACCACACCCAGCTCTTTGTAACATTTTCATTTGAAGATTTTCTTTATAAAAGGAATATTGCCTCTGTGTTGGCAGTCTTCAGTGCACATGTTAATTGTGCTGGAATTCTTGATTCTCAGCTAGCAACTGGCTTCAACCAGTCTCTGGGTCAGGGGCTCCTTGCTCTCCCCCTATTCTCATAGTTTTCCCTCAAGTGATTTAAAAGGATCAGGCCCCCCACAGGAGGTAGGAAACTACAAAGAGCAGGAATATCACCATGAGGCAATCAATCAATCACTGCATGTTGTTTTAGGGGCTGTCCTCCAGATCTACCCTGGCCACCAGTGATCTAAGTCCTTTTCACATGCAAAATGCACTCACCATCTTCTAAGAGGACCTAACGGTTTTATTTTATTTTATGTATTTTGTCTTCCTGAGACAGGGTCTCCTGTAGCCCCAGCTGGCTTCGAATCCAGTATGGAGACCCGGCTTACCTTGATCTCACAGAGATCTGCCTGCCTCTGCTTCCCAAGTGCTGGGATTAAGGGCCTGCCCCACCACGCCCAGCAAAGGACTTAAGGGTTTTAGAAATGGCCACTTATGTCACATTCAAGTGTGCAGGAGATGTGTGGGGTGCAGTTCCTTAATATTTCTTGTCAGGCTCAAAGAGAAGAAAGTTAAGAAAGAAAATCCCAGTACATCTAGACATCGGTTTGAACCCCTGAATCTCAAATCAATCCAGAGCTCCACCAACTTTGGTCCTACAGGAGACTCAGCTGTGTTCGTGGCAAATACCATGATTGCTGTGTAGGAGAAACAGCTCAGGAGGATCAAGTCACTGAACATGACCATATATTCTAAATATCACTTGATACCAGTTTGAGAACCGTTAAACTTTCTGTTTGAGGTCTAAACTTCCAGGCTGATCTGTACCCAAGAAATGACATCAACACAATGCTCTTATTTATGTATGGTTCATAAGGGGCCCTGTTAAAGAAGAGTCAAATGATTGTCCTCAGTATACTTATGAGGCCCAGCACCTGCAACCTATCCACTGAGCACCCAACAAGGACATTTTCAGTGGCAACCAAAAACAGGAAGCAGAGAGCAACTAGTTGAGAACAACAAAGCTGTTATATTTTTGTCAAATAATCTAAGAAAAAGAAAATCATAATAAGGAAGTGAGTATTAGATGTGACAGAAATAGGCACGGATGTGGTATCTCATCCCTAGTGAGGCTCGCTATGAGCTGCGGGAACTTCAGTGGAGTTAATGTTTCAGTGGATTATTTTCCTGGATTAGAGGGAGGAAAGGATTCGGTGTGAGGGAGGGTGGAAGCATCTTGCGGAGATTGGTGAGAGACTGGAGAACATGGCTACAGGCAGTTTAAGGTTGTGATTTCCAGAGCTGGTCAAACATAGCCACCTAGAAGTATACGCGGAGTTTTTTTTAAAAATGCTATAGCAGAGGATGGCTTTGATCCATCGACTTCTGGGTTATGGACCCAGCACGCTTCGTCTGCGCCACTCTGCTAGGCGTTTTGATGGGGACTCCTTGCTTCTATAGAAAAGCCTCAGAGACATCTTTATGCTAAAAGATTTCATTTCCTTTCGAGATCACAGGGTTTCCTTTCCAGGAAGGCATCGACAACGACAAACAAACACAGTAAACAAAATCGAGGCGCAGTTCGTGGCTGCCGCTAGGATTCCGGGTGGATTCGTTATGAAAACAAAAAAATAAATGATGATAAACCACAGAGATAGTTTGGCGTCTGCCGGGGGAGGCTTTCAGGGGTGTGAGCCCCGCTCTGCAGATCTACAGCCCATCAAGCTGTGTGCGTGGGGCGTCAGGTCTCAGCCAGGCCTCAGTAACATGGACCGCGCGCCGCGCGGCCACAGAAAAGCATCCCGGCGGCCGAGCGCTCCCTGGAGGCTCTTCCTGAAAGCGCTTGGGGGCGGAGCCCGGGTCCGGAGCCGGAATTCCGACAGATGTCAGAGGTCCAAGCCAGGGCCGGTGCACATGACTCCGCGCTGCTCGGAGCCGAGGACCAGGAGCAGAGCTACCCTGCCTGGCCGGCCGTCTCTTAGAGCTCGGTGGTGCCAAGGGGATTCCTAGGTGTTTCCAAACTTTCCTGTCTGCAAACTAGAGCCAGAAAGACACGCTGAATCACAACGCGATATGCACATCTCTATCCATACGCGTATTCATAGCGAAGAGAGCAACTCCAGCAAGTAATATTTTACTAACTGGGTTTACTCTATTGCCCATAACTAGTCTATTCTGTTCCATTTGCTGAAACACCAGTCATGACCGTTTTGTTGGTTTCGCATTCATTCGCTTCCGAGTCTCAAGCTGGTCCTCCCAGAACTAGATGGATGGTGCGGAAGACACCGACCTCACGAAATGGAGGGACCAGGTGTCGAACTAACTGTGTTCAGACACTCTGAGGTCTTGTTTTGTTTGTTTTTGTATTACATGTTAAACAACTTGATTCCCTCAGAAACTTGTTGAATGTGTTTCAACACATGCTGATGTGGCTTTCTCTGCTGGGAGAATTCTTATTCCAGGTATGAATAGAATTAACTTCTGGATTCCTTCCGGCCTTTGTTCAAATGTCAGGACCAATGGATGCAGAATTTGGACATATGCAGACTAGTACATTATGTGTGTCATTAGCTCTGTAGCTCTAAGTCACCTCCTCATGTAAAGATTTCTGTAATCCATTCCATTATCATTGCATTACGATTGCAAATATCTCTCCCATGTTGACTTTTTAAAAAACAGTTATTTTATGAGTGTGCTTGGGTGTGTATAGGAGCCCTTGGAGAGCAGAAAAGGACATTGCTATCCCCCTCTTTGCCATTTTTTTTTATGTGTATGAGCATTCTGTCTGTATGTATGACATGTATGTAAGTGCACCCATGTCATGCAATGCCTGTGGAGGCAAGGAGAGGGCACAGGATCCCCTGGAACTGGAGCTACAGGTGGCTCTTAGCCACCATGTGGGTGCCTGGAATCCAACCCAGCCAGATTCTCTAGAAGAGCAGCCAGTGCTCTTAACCACTGATGCATCTCTCCAGCCCCCACTCTCTATTTCACACTGCCTTACCATCTCTTATTCCTGGTAACCATTCATATGGAACCTTTGGGACTGACACTGGTTTTCATTCAGTGCAATGCTCTTGTGATTCATCTAAATTATTTTTGGATCCATAGTTCATTCATTTTTACTGAGAACTATTTCACAATATAAACTTGTTCAATCATTAACCTATTGAAGAATAATTTGTTTCCAGTTGTGGGCTGTTATAAATAAAGTGATTAACCCACAGGGCTTTGTGTTTTAAAGAAACAGTCAACTATTTTCTAGAATGTTTACACCATTTCACACCTTTACCAGTACCTTGTGAGAGACCCCTTGTCTCTGTGTCATTACCAGCCTTGGTAGTGCTAGCCTTTATTATTTTATTCTTTCCTGATCTGTTAGTGATGTGGAGTGTCTTTTCACTCACCCTGTGTACTTCTTCCTCACTGGGTCTTTGGCCCATTTTCTAATTAAATCATTGCATTTTGACAGTGAGAGCTTTGTGTCTTCTAAATATGAATCCTTTGCCAGATATATAGCCTACAATTATTTCTCCAGATCTGTATCTTGGCTTCTGATCTAACAGTTCTTCATAAAACAAATTTTTCACTTTTTCAAATTTTTCACTTTACCATTTCATTGGTGAAGTATAGACATTAAAACAAGAAGTACATTCCTTATCTTACTTTAGCACTTTCCCTTGGCGACCACATCCCAGCTCAGGGAGCATGATAGAAGGGGCCCTGACTTCCTGGTACTTGCCATCCTGGGGCAGTCCTGCTCCTCCACGTACAGGGAAAAATCCTAAGCAAGAGGGCTGCATCCGAACCCCCAGGCTCAAACCTTTGTGGCTGCAAGTCTCTAGCACCTAGGCCTTGTTTTCTTAGGACAGGATGGGAAGGACTGTGAGACCCAGCCGTCTCATTTTCATTTATGGGTTGCATTTTTAATGTCATGTCTAAAACCTCTTCACATTGTCGGACCACAATTTCCCTAATTTTTTCCCTGAACTGTTTATAATTTTATATTTTGATTGAAGCCTATGATTCATTTTTAATTTATTTACTTATTTTGAGACAGGGTCTCAGCTGTGGCCCGGACTGGCCTAGAACTCATAAAGACATCTGCCTACCTCTGCCTCCCAAATGCTGGGCCTAAAGGTGTATACCACAACTCTCAGCCTTAAGTTAATCTTTAAACAGTCTAAGGTTTAGGCAAACATTCCAGTTTTTACCCATGAAAACCAATTTCTCCAGCATCACTAAAGTTTTTACTTATTTTTCTTTCTTTTTAATTATAACAAATTTTTAAGTTGCCACACAAAGTAATGGGTTTGGGTATAACATTTTTGTACATATGTATCATTCTATTTTGTTCTAATTAAACAACCCTATCCCCACCAACAAGCATATGCTCTTCTTGAGTCTCCCTGCATCACTGTTGTTCAAAACCATTTTTTAAAACTAAAACTGTCCTTCATTTGGTGAATATACCCATTCTATAGGAGGTAGCTTTTTGGTGTGTTTGTTTGTTTTTGGTTTTGTTTTTGTTTTTCTGGATTCCATAGAATTGTCCAAAGATTACTGGGTTGTCTGCAAATGGAATGGAAAGTCTAATCCTCTGGCAAAATGGAAGAGCACATATTAAACACGGTCTGCTGTCAGCTACACCATTAACACTCAGTTAGCCTAGACTGCAAAGTTTAGTGAAGAGGCATGCTATTCCTGGTTAGGTTGAGAATTTCAACATACCACGGGGTTTGCCAAATAACTTACTGCTGTCTGGGCTTATCATCACGATATGACAGGACCATGATTTAATTTGCCAAAGATCTCAGATATTTTTGTTTTTTTAATCTCAGCTGTGAGAGGGAAGGACTGGACATCCAAGTCTCACACTTTAATGCAGTAAATACTTTTGTTTTGGTCTTTTTTGAGACTGTGTCTCCCTGTAGCCCCAGCTGTAGACCAGGATGGCCTGGATCTTACTGAGATCTGCCTGCCTCTGCCTCCCAAGTGCTGGGATTAAAAGTATGTACCACCACACCCATGCCTTGGCTCTGTTTTTAAAACATCCAGCTCCAGAGGTAAAATTCTCTACGGTGTGTAAGCTTCCTACGCTGTGTTTCTTAGGAAGGCTACATACTTTAAAAACTATTAAAGTCATTTATGCACTTGAAATAGAAGAGTCAAACTTATGAAAGCAGACTGATTTCCTTAGGGAGAAGCTGTCAGTAATTGCCTTAAGATGAGTTGCCCCCGAACAGGCACTTGAACCCTGAACCCTCAAATTAAAAGCCTGATGCTGACTTGAACCCCGAACCCTCGGATTAAAAGCCTGATGCTCTACTGACTGAGCTATCCAGGCCCATAGGCAGGTGTCCGTGAGTAGTAATAAGGCCAGTAAGAATGTTTTTCACTGGTGTAACTGATTCTACTAGGCTTCAGCCACCCAACATTTGCTTACGAGTTCTGGAGTTCTACGGGAAGGGATGTAAGTGGCATAAAGAAATCCACCCTTAACTGTACCACTTGTGGAAGAGGGAAATCGACACGAACAAAATGGCTGCTCTAATAACTGTGGTAAATCTACCGTCGTGGTCCAATTTCTTGCGTGCCAGTAAACAACCAAGAATGACTTAAGGAAGAACAAAGAAAACGCTTGGAGAAACAAGTAGTGGAGGGCGTCCGCGAATATCTAACAAATTTGATAAAAAGCATCAAGTCTTTAAGGAATCGCTGTCGTGGTGAGTGTGGATAGCCCTGCCTTGCACTCGTCACTGCTGAGGATGTGGTTACAGGGCTAAATGAACTTGGACAGATGTGATGTGGTCCCTGGGCATCTAACATCTTTCCTTATAAATGCAAATTCTTATGAAATACACAGAAATTCAATAAAAAATTTAAAACAAACAAATGTAAATTCTTCTGAAGGATATAGTGACTTGTATCACAGGAAACTAAAGCCATGCAAGTATTTACCAACATGGTCTAAAATGACAGAGGACCTTTAACCCCATCAGGAGGCAGAGGCAGGAGGATCTCTATGAAGTCCAGACCAGCCTGGTCTACATAGGGAGCTCCAGGTTAACAAGGGTTATATATTTCGATCCTGTTACAGAAAGAGAGAGGGGGAGAGGGACAAGCAGAGGGAAAGGGAGGAAGAGGAACGGGAAGAGGGAAGGGGGAAGGCTGAGCTGTGGGTATAACTCAGTGGTGGAATGCTAGCCTAGCACATGTGAGGCCCTGTTTGATCCCCAGCAATGTATACAAATAAATAGGGATAAAAAGAGAGAGACCCCTCATACTTTTTTAAACATGGAAGGCTTTAAATTGACCTTTCATCTATTTGTCTTCAAAGTGCTGTTCTGTGTTTCCAATAGAGTTGTATACTAGTATACTCTCATTCTGGATTTACTTTTTCTTGATTTTTTTTCCTGCCATACTTCTCTGTATCCAACATAGTCAGTTCTCACATCCATGGGCCTGACAACCATGAATTGAAAATATTCCTTAAAAATGTGTGCTGAATATCACATTCAGTTTTCTTGCCATTTCCTAAACGGTGCAGGATATTACAGCTATTTACAGAGCATTCACTCAGGTGATGTGTGTAATCTGTAGGCGATATAAAAGATATGTGAAACCATGCATGGGCTTGTGAGAATTCCTCCCTGGGAGGAGTCATGGAAACGATGTCCATCCACTCCTCATAAGACCCCAATGACAAACGGAAGTCTGATTCCACCATTGGGAAACATATGAGTTTACTGCACTTACTCAGAAAGCATTGGTGAGGGTTTGCCTACTGGAGAATGGGGGGCCTTAAAGCAGCAGTGTTGGACGGTCTTTTCAACCAGCATGGATGATGGTTTCTCCTTCCCCTCCTAGGCTCACCTTCTCCAGCCTGTATGCCCTAGCCCTTCCCCAAGGCCCTTCAGGCTACCTGCAGTTGGGGCAGGATTACATAGAAATGACTTGGGAGGGGTGGAAAGATGGCTCTGTTCTTACAAAGGACATGTTTAGTTCCCAGTATCCAAATGACAGCTTACAACCATCTGTAACTCCAAGTCCAGGGCATGCCCTCTTCTGGCCTTCTTGGATACTAGGCATGCAAGTGGCACATACACATAGATGCAGGCAAAACACCCATAAAAATAAAACTACAACGGTTTTTATAAAAGGAAGAAAGAGAAAGCAATGGCTGAGAGGGATGACCAGAAACCCAGGTGAGGGCCACTGACCCTCATCTTCCCCTGGTCTTGCAGGGTATATCAACACACCAGTTGTAATGGACTCTTGCAAGCAGGCACAGCTGACATGAAGGAAATGGGGGCTGATTTGGAGGACAGCACTCTACAACAGGCTACATACAAATGCTACGATATTCTATATAAGAGATTTGATTAACCACAAATACAGTATCTGCTGAGTTTCTGGATCCAGCACCCTCATGTATACCTAGGGACAGTTGTATGGACACTGAAATCTTGTGTTACTTCCTGGGGGCCAAAATGTATGATAAAAATAATTCTTCTAAGGCAAGTGAGATGGCTCAGCAGGAAAGGTGCTTGCTGTATAGCCTGATAATCTGAGTGTGACCCTCAAAACCCCACATAAAGGTGAAGGAGAGAAACAAGTCTGCAAAGTTGTCTCTGACTTCTACATGTGTACCATGGCACACACGCACACTAAAAGTCATAAATGAAATTTTTAAAAGAAATATGATCGTCCAAATTAAGCAGCAAAATGAAAACATACACCAGATTTTGAAAACCATAAAGTATTTCGTTAACAAAGTAATATGGGTTATATGTTGACATATGGGATAATTTGAGCATGTGGGAATAAATGTTAAAATTAGTTTCATCTGTGTTGCTTAAATTTTATAGAGTGTTTGCTGGATAACATAAAGATCTGTAAGTGATTTGCTTTACATTCTATTGCACAGTGCTGGTGTAAAGAAGCTTGTTGCCGGCTGCAGAGCTGGTAGATTGCACAGTGCTATTTGTAGTTGTGGTCTACTCAGCCATGTCCAAAGCCCACCTTCACCACTGTCCGCACAGCCCCATCATGTCACTGGCCTCCAAGCTCCTGAGAAGCACAGCCCTCAGCTCCTGTCGTAAAATCTGGCACCTGGGACGCCCTGAGGGAATGCGTAGAGAATTCAAAAATGATGACAGGTTTTTGAGGAAAATTTTATAATGGCATCTCTTCCCAGCTACGTGCCTTATCTACCTCTCAAAATACCCCAGAGAACAACAAAAAAAGTATGGTCGGGAGCTGAAAAGTTGATTGTTAGAGCAGAATCATTGTATTAGAGTCAATTATACAACACTATTTCTCCATGGCTGAGACTTTTTCCATAATAGTTTTTTTTTTTTTTACTGATGATGTATTCATTTTAATGTATATGAGTGTTTTTCGTACAGGTAGTAAATACACCCATGATGGGCAATGCCCATGGAGGTGGGAAAAGGGTGTCAAATCTCCTGGAACTGGAGTTACAGATAGTTGTTAGTCACCACGTAGGTGCTGGGAACTGAACCCAGGCCCTCTATTCGAGCAGCCAGCGCTCTTAACCACTGAGCCCTCTCTCCAGGACCTCCACAATAATTTTTTAAAGTTTAAGATTATCAGAAAACATAACACCCTCCACATCCTCCTTGAAATACATTCTAAAAGAATGAAAATGAGGCAAACAAAGAGAAGCCGAGCAGGGGCTCAGCCGTTAAAGAATGATTACTGCTCTTGCAGAGAACCTAGGTTTGGTTTCCAGCATCCACATGGCAGCTCACCACCACCTCTAACTTTAATTCAAGAGGATCTACTGCCTTCTTCTGGCCTCCACAGGGTTCTGCATGTACACAATACATAATGCAAGGAAACAAACATACACACCCAGCACCCATATTACGGCTAACAGTCGTCCAAAGCTCCAATTCCGGGAAGCTCTAACCTCTGGTCTGCACACATGCAGACAACACACTCATACAGATAAAATAAAAAGTAATAAATATTTTTTAATTTTAAAATAGAAATCTTTTTTAAAAAGAGAAAGAGAAGACAAGCTGTGCATGGAGTTCATGCCTAAAATCCTTTTACCAAGGAGGCCGAGGTAGGAGCACTTCCAGCTTGAGGCTATTCAATACTCCACGGCTGCTTCCAGACCTGGGCTACATAGCAAGACCCTGGGTCGGGGATGGGGGTTGGGAGACCTACCACAAACTTGCCACAGTGTATTAACATCCACTGGGCCAAAGTCTCACAAGAAGTTATTCTTTCTATACTCGTCTGATTCTCTCACTTTTTTCTTTTAACACTGTAATCCTTGAATTATTTATTAGTTCGCGGAGGTCCTGTGACTGTGCCCTCCCTGATCTTTAGTTCCCATCTAAATGCTGATCTTCCGTGGCAGGATGCTCCGAGCAGTCCTCAGCACAAGCTGACTTTGTTCCTCTGAGAATTTCAAGAATCAATTCTCTTCTTTGCAGACATGGGCCATTCTGGCAGAGTGGTCTCTGGACTTCAGTCTCCTGAACCGGATGACGAGCAGGTCACTAGAAGCAACAGCAAAATCAAGTTTGACAACACAATATGAGCTGTATTTTCGCTCCTCCCCGCCCCATATTTGCAATATAAAGCACTTGTCTTTTGAGGGGCTCTGCATTTTCTGTTCTGTTGAAATACGTTTTCCGTGCTTTCTGTCTCTGGGTCCGGCTACCCGAGGCTGGAGAGGAACAGTAGCAGGTAATGCAGACGCTGAATCCGAACAGGACCCTGGCTTGAAGCAGAGAAAGGCTCTTCCAGTCTTCATCCCCTCAGTCCTACAGCTCTAGGGAGCCATAGGACCAACTGACAGGTGGTCAGAAGGCAGAGGAACAGCAAACCACTCGAGCAGAAAGAACCACCGAGTCTGATACCATCATTCCCAGAACAGGGCGAGACACAAGACGCTTTCGGAGCCAAACTGCGGAACCCGCACCTGGAGGACGTGCGTAGGTGAAGAGAAGAGACCGTCTCCAAGTGCACCCCCACTTGTGCGGCTCCTATTCTAGAGTTCTCTGTAAAGCCTGCTTTCTGACTTTTCTCTCCTTGGAGACTGGCCTCCCTTCGGCCTCATCCGTTGAGATTCTTGTGAGACTGAAACGCCCTCCACCTAGCACCACCTTGACAGTGGAGCTGGTTTTACCTTCCTCTTCTCGCTTAGCGAGCATTAACGACCCCAAGCCCAGCAGGGCGAGGGCATGTCCTCCAGGGATCTGCCCGGCTTCTCTTCTACCCTACACCAGGCTTGCCAGGGGCTCGACCGCTGGCTTTTTCAGTCGCCAGTCGAAAAAGCCAGTCGCTGGCTGGCTTTTTCAGTCGCGCGGGTCCGCGTCTGCGACTATAACTCCCAGAATTCTCTGGGTGCGCCGACGTCACAGAGCCCAGATTTCATTTCCCAGAAGTCCTAGGGCAGCGTTCCTCTCCGCCCCTGTCCGGGGAAAAAAAAAAAAAACAACAAAAAAAAAAAACTGTCTGTGACGTCATCGTCTTCCTGAGCGGAAAGGCGATCTGAGGGCCGCTGAGGGAGGGCCGGGCAGCAAGGTCTCGGGTTCGAAGCCAACCTGGCAGCTAGGGGAGGCCCTGGTCTCAGAAGAGGAATTGGAGTGGGGCTCCGCGTCGAAGAGCCCTGGCCACCCTTAGGACCCAGGTTCTTAGGGTCAGGGCTTGGTTCCTAGCGTCCACGCGTGGCTCGCACCCGGCAGCTGCATGCATGTGGCATATACTTAACAGAACTTTCTGCCGGGTTTTCTAGCGCACCCTTTCACCCCGTCTTTAGGTTTTATTCACTTGGCGTTTTCTGAACCCGCATTTCGGATTTGAGAGCTGTAGGGGTGGAGATCACAAGCCACCTGAAAAACGAATTTTAGCTCAGATTGGATTAATTTCTTGGCAGTCTCTTCCCTGACGAGAACAAACACCCCGAAAAGCGTAAAGGCCAAAAGGCAAAAAAGTGAACCCAGTCCCGGCGCATATCAGTGTGTCTGTTCATCTTTTTCTTCTTCCTTATACTTATGCATGACACACAGCAGAAAAAGGCCCATTCAGAGAACATTATTTCCTTCTCCCGCCTGGGTGAAAACCTGACATTCCAGCCTGGCAGGACCATTGGCTAATGGAAGGAAGACGGGCTCACTTTAGGCTGAAGAGATGATAGGCGGAGTAATTATCGCTTTAATGAGGAACTGGCCAGGCATGGTGCGCTTGCCTTTAATCCCAGCCCGGAAGCAGAGAGGCCTGGTCTGTCTGCATAGTGTGTTCCAGACCAATTAGGGCTGCATAGTGAGATTCTGCCTCAAAAACAAGAAATCCCAAACAGGGGACCCCAGTTTTCCCAGTATCAATATATACTACAAACGGAGATTTTTATTTATACACAGCTATATAAAGTTCATACTTAATGAAATGTTTACTATCTACATTCACCATCTTGAGCTTCCCCAATTACAAATGTTTCCGTTTACTACTGTAACAGAGTGACTTCATTTTCCCTGCCCGTGTGAGAACTTAAGACCCCAGTTTGGTAGCTAATCTTATGCAAACATCTTGTGTGAAAGAAGGCTACCTAATCTTATGCAAACATCTTAAGCAAATAACCATTGTTAATGACCGCATCTGTGTCTGTGAAGTAAAAATGGCCTCTAATCAAACCATAAAAACTCCATCTGACAGCACTGACATCCTGTTTTTGAGCAAGCTAAACTTAAATGGAACTCTGCTTGACACTTTCCCGTGGACTTCAAGATTGGATATAATGCCAGGATGTCTTAATCGGGTACAAAGGCAGTGACTAAAAGGCAAACATCTGCTTCTGTGGGTTGGGGTGGGGGTTTTGCGGTTGGATAATTTTGAAGCTGACCTTTACACACCTTGTACTTCCCTATAGAAACTGGATCCTACAATGAATCCACGCTGCTTCTCGGAACTTGGCCACCTAGCGTTTGGAAGTCAGCCCAGTCATAATAAAATCTACCTTGCCTTCCTTTCACGTGTGGTGACTTCTGATTGGCACTTTATAACAACTACCACTGAAACAGTAACTATAAAATAAAATTACTGTTACCAGTTGTGGTGCTGACATTATGGCCTTGTTTAAATGATGGGGGAAAAATTCCTATTAAGGCATCATACATATTAGCAAGCCAAATGTCTAGAGATTTAAAATACTCCACAAATAAATATTTTGTGTACATTTGAAATTCTCTGCTTTCTCTCTCTCTCTCTCTCTATGTATCTATATCTATATCTATATCTATATATTTTTTAGACAAAATCTCATTGTGTAATCAGGCTGGCCTCAAACACAGAGCTCTGCCTGCCTCTGCCTCTCCAATGCTCGGATTAAAGGTGTGCACTACCCACCACGCCCAGTTTACACTGATTTTTTTTTTTTTAAGACTGGTCTCCCTGTGGCTCCGGCTGACTTGGAACTGGCTGTGTAGATCAGGCTGGCCTTGAAATCACAGAAAACTACCCTTCTCTTGAGTACTAGATCCCCACAATGCCTGGTGCTTGTACTGTTTTGTTTGTTTGTTTGTTTTCCCAGGTAAAATATTTAGAGACTCAAAGCTGAGAGGGGCAGCCCAGGTTCGAGGAGGGCTGGAAGTCCTCAGCGGGAGATCCCCTGACTGCCCCTGGCTGTCAGCTTGCTCTGACGTTGGTGTACACCAGTATTTCCGCCCAGATGGAGTCCAACTAGTCCCTTCCTGCCTGGCCACTGCCTGCAATGCCTGTCACCTTCTCGGGTCACTATGTCAGCTTGCTGGCCCCCAGACTCTTCCTCTCAGTAGTCTTCACAGTACCTCGGAATCTAAAGGAAACTCGGTCCTTCCTAGCTCCACCCAGTCCCCAAAACTTCTCCGGATAAAGGGCATCCAGGGTCTTGCTTCCCTGTGGCACCACAGTCGGCTGATGTCCCATCAACCCGCCGCCCCTTCCCCTGGCAGGGTCCCAGCCTTCGGTAAAGCTCTTCCGTTTTGTTTTTCTAGACTCTCACACTTCCCACCCTCACAGCTGCTTCAGAGACAGTCTGATGCAAGCTCGTGCTTTGGGCTACGCACCACTCGGGCCATAGAACCTTCCCCTCCTCTGACCCCGAGAAGCAGGCGTCCCCACCACCGTGTAGGCCTGGACTCCCAGCCTCTGCCATGCTGCCTAGCTGTGACATTAGTAACACATCTCTTACCCCAAAGGTCCGTCCTTCTTGGTGCCCCTCCCCACCCTGGCTCCAAACTGAGAATAGAGTGACCTAATCTTCCCACCATACCTGTGAGAACTGAAGAACTCCCAATCTAATCTTATGCAAACATCTTAAGCAAATGACTGTTGTTAATGACCACATCTGTGTCTGTGAAGAGAAAATGGTCTCTAATCAAACCATAAAGACACCATCTGACAGCACTGACATCCTGTTTTTGAGCAAGCTAAACTTAAATGGAACTCTGCTTGACACTTTCCCGTGGACTTCAAGATTGGATACAATGCCAGAATGTTTTAATCGGGTACAAAGGCAGTGACTAAAAGGCAAACATCTGCTTCTGTGGGTTGGGGTGGGGGTTTTGCGGTTGGATAATTTTGAAGCTGACCTTTACACACCTTGTACTTGCCTATAGAAGCTGGATCCTACAATGAATCCACGCTGCTTCTCGGAACTTGCCAACCTAGCGTTTGGAAGTCAGCCCAGTCATAATAAAATCTACCTTGCCTTCCTTTCACGTGTGGTGACTTCTGATTGGCACCCTATAACACAAACTCCAGTCTCCCCAGTGGTCCTTCAACCTCTTGAGTGTCAGCTCAACCTGAATATTTACAGGATGGATATTTATGGGGCACACGCACATGTAGACGAGTCACCCAACAGACACTCAACCTTTTATCTGTAGCCCCAGAGCTGGTGGGCGATCAACATCGGTGCCTGTGTTTCTCCTCTCCCGAGGTAGTTTACCTTCCCTAGTAATTGCTGTTCCAAAAGTTCTTCCTTCTCTGCCAGCTGCTTCCCACCCACAGCCTTCTGTCTTTCACATGCTTCACTCCCACCACCCAGCTCCCAGCTTTGACAGAGATACCCAGTCTTTCTGTCTCCTGTTTGACTCTGGTGTCGGGGGCCAAGTGCCTGCCTTGAACTATGCCCTAGTTTTGGGTTAGGCAGAAGTCAATCTCGTGCACAGAAGTGCTGTTGGAAGCAGGAGTTTTCATTAGGCAAAATAATTTACATCTGAGGAGAAGTTTATTTTTCACCCAAGACTGAGGTCACATGAAGATCTTTGAGGGAAGCCAATCATATCTTGAGTTATTTTGCCTGTGTTAGTATTGTTTTGCTTACTTTACAGTATAAATAGGGGGGACTTTGCCACGCCTGCACGGCCCTGGGTCCGAGTTTCTGCGAGGGACGTCGAGGTTGAAGAGAAAAGTATACACACAGAGACACAGAGAGAGACAGACACTAGGTAGGAGGAAAGGAGAATGACACACACTGACTTTATTCAGAGGCAGCAAGCCTTATATACCCTGAGGGCGGGGCTTTACAGGAGGTTAAAGGTTCAGATTCTCAGGAGACATCCTCTACTGATGACACACAGCTGTACACAGGAAAAAGGAAGTTGTGGTTGGGCTAGCTTAAGGGTCAAGTTCTTTACTTGAGTTTTGCAATTGACAAGATCCTGGCTAGCCCTTGGCCAAGAGTCTAGCACTAAGAGAGAAGGGCAAGCAGGGAGGATCTTTCCCAGGGCTGTTTTTCTCTGGGATGGAATCAGGCTAAGCTGGCTATTCTCTGACCTGTGGCCTCCAACAGACTTAATAAAGGCAAGCTGCTTCAGTGTAACTGACAGTCCTCCTGAGTCCTGTTCTCTCTCTCTCTCTCTCTCTCTCTCTTTCTCTCTCCATTTTCTCATCCTCACTCCCCGCTTTGGGTATGGTCTGATTTCTGCCGAGCCCGCCCTTGCCTTGTATAGTGCCTCATTTTATTACTTTAAAATAGTTAATTTGTTATTTTAATTTTATGTGTATATGAGTATATTGTTTGCATGTATGTAAGTGCACCTGTATCATACAAAGCCTGCAGAGGAACTTTCCAAGAAGGAGCTCACCACATGTATCATCTTGGTTGGAATCTGGCCTTGAATCAAATTTTTTTTTCCCTGAGAACAACTCTGTTAGTCGGACAGAGATATACCACCACTGACATGAAATAATTAACAGCTTACAGAGGGAAACGTGAATGGATTTTTTTCCTTCAACGTTAACTTGCTCTGCCATGTTTCTTAAGCCTTTAGCAACTGCTACCCTTCAGCACTGACAGACTGGAGGACAAGAAGCCAAGTAGCTGTGCTTGATTTATAGCATGTCTTGTTGCAATCCAGCAAACCAGTGTGGTTTTAATTTTATGGTCTGCTTATCAGCAGAGTCAGAATTTCCACAAGGACAAGTGGATTCCTCACGCCTACATGACTTCCGGTGGAAAACCTGAGCTGGGCTGGTTAAGGGACTCAGACTGGGTGGTAGATGGTCTCATAGACGTTGGATGCCCTCCCCGAGCTACCCAAAACATTGTCCACATGTCAAATTGATGGCTCTGTGTCTGCACCAAAAGCATGAGAGGTTTACCATGCACAATGAGACCACAGGAGGCTCCAAAACTGGTCTGAAATTTCTGGATGGAAGAGAGCTGGGAAGGGATCCTGCTCCAGCTTTTAAGATGGTTAAAGGATGTGCTGGGGTGTGTTTGTGGAGGTTCCAGTCCAGAAGGTGAGGTCAGAGGCACAGAGTTAGACTCTGGGACTTGGGTCTCTCACAGCAAGCCATTTATTGTTTGGTTTAACAAGTTTATACACAGAAAGAGAAAAGGCTTACTGGCAGTTAAGTAAACAGGCAAAGAAGTTTGACAACATAATTAGATGGAAAAGGAATGTAAATAGTATTTGAGATGTTGATCACACAAAGGGTGTTGTAAAACTTTGTGGTCATAGTTCAACTGAGGAATGGGGTTCGTGTGGCAGTCATAAGTCAAGGAGTGCAGGATGTTTTCCAACCCAAAGAGGTCTTTTCTAAGAACAAAGAGCGCAGTAGGCTTCTAACCCAGCTAACTTCTTCCCATTGGCCAGGCCGCGTTCCACCCAACAGGAGTTACAAGACTGCTGTGTTCAGAGTCTCCTCCTTTAGCAGGAAAAGTTACTGTAGCTTCAAAGCCCCAGGCTCAATTCATTCTAAGAGAAGCCATCTCAGTCTCCAGCAAGGGATTGTGTAGTTTGAACAAGCCCTATCCTCCTGCTCTACTGGGACTGTAGGGGACTCTTAGAAATCCTCTCCAGGAAACCCACTAGCTACTCTGGTAAAATTAAAGTATAGAAGAAAAAAGCACCACAGAAACTATACAGAGAATTAGCTTCAAAATATTCTGTGTTGCTGGCCATGGTGGTGCACTCCCTTTAAAAATCCCAGCACTCAGGAAACAGAGGCAGGCAGATCTCTGAGAGCTAGAGGACAGCCTGGTCTACATAGCAAGTTGCAGGCCAGTCAGAGTGAGATCCTGTCCCCTCAAAACAACATAAAAACCTCCAAACTTTGCATCATGGCAGAACGACCTCACGAAGATCAAATCGATGGTGCCACGTGTCTCTAGTTGACTGACTGGCACTGTTCCTTCACGGGCCGCCCACCCTCTGTTCCCTCAACCCTGACCTGGGTTCAGTTCCTGGTCTCTCAGGCTTAGACTCTGTAGTTTACCTAGGGACATGAGCTATGATTAGTGCTGTAGTTGGACATGATTTGAGTGTGGCCCTCAAGAACTTGAGAGATGGCTCAGCAACTAGGAGCACTCTTCCAGAGAGCCCAGGTTGAGATGGAAGCACCCATGTCAGGTAGCTCACAATCACCTGTGTTCCCACAGGTAGTAGAAACCTCAGCTGAGGCATGGCCTCCAGTGATTGGCCTGTGTGGCCTTTTTTGATTACTGAGTGACACACAAGCTGATAATGAAATAAACTCTTTCCTTCCTAAGTCGGCTTTGGTCAGTTTTTACCTCAGCAGTAGAAAGTAACTAGGACAGCCTCTAACTCCAGCTTCTGAGGATCCAACACCCTTCTCCAGCCTCAGAAGGGCATCTGCACACAAGTGGCATGCACAGATACACATCCACATAAACAAAAATAAAAATCATGAAAAAGAATTCTTGTGTTGAATAGTGGACTTCTGGTCCATGGGTTCAGTAATGCTGTTCAGAGGTGGGGCCTTCTGCAGACTAGGTCATCAGAGTGGAGCTTCTATGACTGACTCCTTGGTGGCTTTGTGGGAAGAGGGGGCAGAGGACACACACACGCAGGCTCTTGTCATGTGATGCACTGCACTGCACTGTGAGCTAAATGAACCTATGTATACTTACCCAGCCTCAATTATTTCATTATAAAACAAAATAGACTACTAGTCCCCCAGAGATCAATCATTATGACATCAACCACCCCATACAGTATTGATTGATCATTATAACATTAATCTCCATTGAGTATTGATTGATCATTATGACAGCGACCCCGGTAGAGTACTGACCGATCATTATGACACCAACCACCATACAGTATTGATAGATTATGATACCAACCCCCAAACAGTATTGACTGATCATTAGGACACTGACCCCGACCCTCCATACAGCGTTTGTCTAACTTACCTTCCAACTACTCAGTTATAAATACTAACCAAGTGCCCACATGAGGGCCAGTGCGGGCTGGTTCTACTCATCTTTCTTCCTCCTCTTTAAGATTCAAGAGGCCAGGCTCTGTGACACTAGGCTCAATTCAAAATGTCCAAGAAGGCTCAAAGCTAGTCACTGCATTTGTGATAGTGATAGATCTGTTAAGACACCTGCTGTAGCAGACTCAGAGAACAATTCTCCAGAAGCCTCCTGTAGACAGAGCCATTCACTCTGTCTCTCTGACATAAGCAGGGGGCTGATCTTCCACACTGACACCTGGGCCTCAGTGAGAAGAGGCTTTTCTTGTTCCACACTGTCTCTTCTCTTCCTAGAACCCACCAGCTCCACTGAGATACCTGCCATCACACTGGGCCACCCGTGACCTTGAGGAGGTCACCAACCAACCCTAACCCAGAGTGCTCCTTATTTGTTGGTCAGCCCCTGCCCGGTTCTTCCTGACTGTTCAGTCAACTGTTTGGTGATAAATAAGCACTTACTAGGTACATCTGATGCTTGGGCTCTTAGGACTCCTCTCCTTGGTGATCTGGTTTTC
The DNA here is from genome assembly GCA_035773235.1 of Eospalax fontanierii. Classification (NCBI taxonomy): domain Eukaryota; kingdom Metazoa; phylum Chordata; class Mammalia; order Rodentia; family Spalacidae; genus Eospalax; species Eospalax fontanierii. The sequence continues at coordinate 866,473 of CM069547.1, read as the reverse complement.
CCTTCCCTCTCAGATTTCCACATCCATCATGTCACAGTATGCAATGAACCTCGTGTCATTCCTAGAAAGTAAATGCTCCTGAAAAAAAAATCAATCTCAAGTATCCATCTTCTGAATCAAGTCCAGTGATCTTTTCCCTGCAGAATTGCAACTTGGATTTTCCCAGTCCCCACAAAACCTGAAATGGTGAGAACGGTGGACTGTTTGCTCCCCGACCTTTCCCTTCTCCCTTCATACCTACATCAGAACTGACTGTCATTTCCTCACAGTTCAAGTCCTCACAGCCCCTCTCATAAGCACCACTGCTCTCCTCAGGGTTCTCTTCAGGGACATTTCTGGTTCTTCCACCTCTGCTGGTGACAATAAACTCCTGACCAAATTCCTACCACCCTCCCCCACATTTCCTTACTTCTTCCTCCACTGCACCTGACCGTAGCCCGCTCCTTAGGCTGCTCTCCACACTTTTCATTCTCTTGATGACCTTCTTTCTAGGAAAAGAAACAGGAGAGAACTTGTATGCCCATCTGCCACCAAACCACCCAGCCACAGCCAGAGGCTGTTAAGGACAGCACTGTTGATGCTTCAGGTGAAGGCCAGTCCTTCCACCTGTACATGCAAACTCTGATCACCTCTCTTCTCCAGGACTTTATATTTATTGCTTCTCTCTCATTTTTAAAATGTTTACGTGTATGTTTTGTGTGCATGTGTGTCAGTGCATCCATATAGTTCAGTACCCATGGAGGACACAGGAGTGTTGGATCCCGTGGAGCTGGAATTATGGCTAGCCACCATGTGGGTGCTGGGATTTGAAGCCAGTCTTCTGCAAGAATAGCCAGTGCTGTTAACCGCTGAGCCATCTCTCCAGTCCTGCTTCTTATCTTTTCTCCCTTGTTCCTGGGTCTATCTCAAAGGACTCAAGTATCTCCCTAAGAGATCATCGCTCCTATGACCCTAACCAGCTACCACCTCCATTTTCTTTTTCCTTTGTAGCAAAACTTCTCCAGCAGAATTTGCTTTCTCCAATTGCTTACTTCCTATTCCAAAGCCATGCCCATCAAACCAGTTTGAAAAATCACCACTGATCTCTTCCTGACTAACCCAGTAGCTGATTCTGCCCTCACTTTATGCAGCCTTGAGGTTATTAGATGTAGCTGATCACTTTCTTATCCTGAAACATTTTTTTTCCAACCAGCTCCCACGATACTACACTGTCAATCTTCCTGTCCCACTTGCCCCTGAGTCATTGTTCTGAGATGAAGTTCCTAAGGCCTCAGTCCTCAGGACTTCGAAACCTAGAGCCCTCTTGGTGGTCACACTCAGCTCAGGCTTTCAGGACACCCCGAAGAACCCAAAGTGTACCTCTTAAGCCGGCTTCACACTGCAGACCCTATCTCCAACAGCCTCACTGAAAGCCACCAACTGCTTCACAGGGCTCTAAGGCACCGCCCTGACACATGGAGTCTAAAGCACAGTGGAAATGTTGGCAGCAATCTGAAGCAAAGACACTCATGGGTGGAGTATAAATCAGGGCAAATCTATGGCAATGGCTATCAAAGCCGAACATATGTACACTCCTGTAGCTGTCACTCCTCTCCTAGGTCTACATCCAACAGAGATGGAAGATCAAAATGTACTCCAGACACAGGAATGTGCTTAGGGGAATCGTTCCTGATGGACAAGACTGGTATGAGTGTATTGCCTGCATGTGTGTTAAGTGTCCCCATGTGGTGCAATGCCCATGGAGGTTAGAAGGGGGCGTCGTATCCCCTCGAACTGGAGTTAACAGTTGTTAGCTTCCATGTGTGTGCTGGGATTCAAACCTGGGTCTTCTGCAAAAGCAGCCAGCGCTCTTAACTGCTGAGCATTTCTCCAGCCCACGGTGATGAATCTTACAAAGTGAAAAACACAAGACACAAAGGCAATATGGCATGAGCGGAGATTGAAAAAATTCAAGTTCAAAGCAGCCTGTGGTACTGGGAATAAGGACTGGTTACCTTGCGGGGAGAGGCTCCGATGCGAAGGGAGGACAGGAAGGTGGAGACAGAGCGTGGACAGGAGTCTTACAGATCTGTTCACTTGGCACATTTAAATTTCATGTTCTTTTCAAAATCGAAGGTCTCCATCCTGTCTGTGGAACTGCTCTCTCCTTGGCACTCACCATCTCAGAGCCTTTCTTCAACTTGCTCAGATTAGTCAGTAGAGCCTGGCCTTTCCCTCACATTCGTGTCTCCACTACCAGCCAGCCTCATCCTGTGCTCAGAACACAGCCTTAATCCAGCACTGGCCATAACACTAATATTCTCTCTTCTCTCTCTCTCCCACCATGTGGATGCTGGGATCACTGGAACAGCATCCCAACCACACTCCTGCCTGAGCTTGTGAACCCTTTTACAGCAACACAAATCATGTTGTTTTCCTGCTTCACACCTTCCAGTAACTTCCCATTGCAGTCTGAGACGCCAACCCTAACACTTAGATAGTCTGGCAGGAAACTCTCCCCAAGGCCTCTGACCTCACGCCCTGCACTTCACTAGTGTTCCAAAAACTGCCAAAGATACCCAGCTCAGAACTTTGAGGCTGCCGGCTCCTCTACCTGGAGCTATCCAATTCATCCGTGCACTTGCTCCAGCATCCATGACAGCTCACGAGAAAAGCATTTCTCCGTTCCCTGTCCAAAACTCACCATTTGGGGTGATCTTCAAATCTAACTCTAATGCTTAGCACCACGTGGCATTTTACACACTGCCTCATAATGGTTGTGGGTTTCGCAAGCAGAAACATAGCCTTGTACCCTTCTGAAAATCAGCCAGTACAAGAGATTTAGGTACCTCATAGGCAAAGACTGTGGCCACTTTCTGCTTGACTCTCCACAGGAGCAGTACTAAGAAACTAGTGCTAGTTCAGATGTCTCAAGGGGAGCTGCTTTGGGAATGCAGCCTGGTCAGAGACCACTGACAGATGTGTCTTTAAAACTCAGGAGATACAAAACCCAGGGCCACACCGCCTGGAGCCTGGCTGCTTATCTTCAGCCTGAAAGATCTGGGGTGGTAAGGATGTTTGTCAAGCATGGGAAATCAAACCACGGTGTCTTTTTTTTTTTTTTTTTTTGAGAAAAGATTTCTCCATGTAGCCTAAAGCTTACTTTCAACTATACCGCCCAGGGTTGCCTAGAATTTGTGGTAATCTTCCTGCCTCAGCCTCCTGACTGCTGGGATTTCAGGGGTGTCCCCTCACACCTGGATTAAGGTCTTGGTGCTACCTTGACCTAATAGTATCCACGAAGAGATAAAAGCAGTAAGACAAATTTGGATTTTCCACAAATTTAACAGAATTTTAAAAAATATTTTTATTTATTATTTTACGTGTATGAGTGTACTGCCTGCATATGTAGGTGCACCTGTGTCGGCACAATGCCCACAAAGGTCAGAAGAGGGAGTTGAAGCTGAATCCTCTGCAAGAGCACTTAGTGCTCTTATCCACTGAACCATCTCTCCAGCCCCAAGAGCATTATTTATGAATTACTTTTATCTAATCAATTACACATAAAAAATTACTTAAGAAAATTACCTTCCCCATCTCCAGACCTACAGTTCATGGAGGGACCAACACATAGCTTCCCAGACTGTCTTCTACTTGGGGAATCTCCTTTGATGTAGGAGGACCCTCATCTAGGTATCAACATTTCATTATGTTGTACTGCAGAGGTGGCTCAGAGGTTAAGAAAACTTATAGCTGGGTATTTCTAAATTTTCCTATCTCAAACAACCAAAATGACATTTGTTTATATCTTCTTCAAATTAACAGAAAAGCTCCTGATTTTCCCTAAATCCCCCTCTTAACTGCCTGGCAACTTCAGCTATAGAAGTGACAGCATTCCAGTGCAGGTCATTCACACAGTGTACTGCAGTGACTTTTTGACTTATAACAAAGAACAGTGTTCCTTCCTCAAATGCACTGGCAGGAAGTCTGAGAACAAAACCTTTTCATGTTAACAATGATCAGCTTCCGTGCGACCCCCATTCTCAGAGTCCTCCACATTTGAGGTAGGCTGAGAAGTTATCAGCTGCTTTTAAAAGAGCTGGCCTGACAAAGCACTCCACAGGTTTGGGGAAAATAGGGGGGATCCATCACTTTTTGACTAATCTCATATTTATTCCTGAGCAGGGCGACAACAAATGGTCATGCAGACCTCAGGTCAGGAGTCTCTGGGGCTCTTGTGTATACTGGTAATGCACATTATATTGGTAAACTGTCACATACTGTTTAAGCTGGTGTGAAAGCAGATTCTGGGAGCAAGAAGGACCAAATCTTCTCTCTTGTCCTAGACTATTTCTTGTTTCAAGTGTTCCTGGGGCACGCTGGCCCCTAACTCTGTGAAAGGGAGGGAAGAGGGCAGTAAAACAGCCCAAGAGTGAAAACATCGTGTTCTCAAAAACAGCTAAAAGAAAACCATTTTGGTTTTGGAGCCATCTCTGTTGTTTAAACCATATCTAGTATATTTGTTACTGCAACTCAAACTAAGACACCATGTGCAACCAGGATTAAGTAATATTAGTATGCACTATAAAAGACACCGTGTACAACCAGGGTTAGGTAATACTAGTATGCACTGCAAAAGCATAACTCTGTAGTTAAGATGAAACTCTAGATTAAAGAAATAACCCAGAAGAGAAAATATCAATTGCTTTTTGGGACAAGGATTATGTTGTCCAGCCTGGTCTAGAATTCCTGGGCTCAAGTGACCCTCCTGCCACAGCCTCTCAAATAGCTGGGAGGGTCCACAACAATGAAGCAGGTCCACAACCTGCTACTAAGTTTTAATAGTGCAGTTCAGCTATGATGTGCAACCAAATTTGAAGCTATTTTATAATTATTTTTACTAGAGACCAGTTACCTGAACAATGTAAATGCATCAGAGCAGGAGCATAACAGATCCCTTCCTGAGGCACAAAACTTCCTTCCACTAGTAAAACATGCATAAATACACACTGTAATGAATGCAAAACATGGCTGTGTAGTGAAACTATTTGAGAATATATTATAAATATACAAAACCGAGCATAAAGCTCCAAGCTATCTTTCAGATCATCCACTCCAAATCTTTCATTTCACAGAGGAAACGTAGCTTTCTGACATCACAAAGCTGTTTAATAACAAACTTAGATTTGTTTGGTTGGGCAGACTCTCCATTCCACAGTGTGACAGGAAAACTTGAAGAAACTTTAAAAAGTTCCTCCACCCACTCTGATCTGTCAGTAGAAGCCAAAGAGGGGCTCCGTTTACGATGGTCCCAGAGCAGCAGTGCCAGGGTGCAGCCTCTGGTGTTTGGAGAGAGCAGAGCGATACCTGAAGGCTTTTCCACAGTCTTCACACCCAAAAGGCTTCTCTCCTGAATGAATCCTCTGATGCTGGATAAGATGTGTGCTCTGGCTGAACGTCTTTGGGCACTCACTGCAGTTGTAAGGCTTCTCTCCAGCATGAGTACTCTGGTGCTCAGTCAGGTGCGTGCTTCGGGTGAAGGATCTGTCACATTCGTTGCACTTATACGGCTTTTCTCCCGTGTGGATTCGCTGATGCTGTGTCAAATGGGAGCTCTGGCTGAACGTTTTTTCACATTTATTGCACTGATAAGGTTTTTCTTCTGTGTGAGTTTTTTGATGTTGAGCAAGAGATGAACAATGTCGAAAGGCCTTTCCACACTTGAGACACTCGTAGGGCTTTGCTCCTGTGTGAATTCTCTTGTGCTGCGTAAGGTGTATTTTCTGGTTGAAGGCTCTCCCACATTCGTTACACTTGTAAGGTCTTTCTCCAGTGTGGATTTTCTTATGCTGAATGAGGGATGAGCCATAGCTGAAGGTTTTCCCACATTCATGACACTGGTAAGGCTTCTCTCCAGTATGAATTCTTTCATGCTTAGCAAGAGATGAACTCCGAATAAAGGCTTTCCCACATTCCTTACAGTCATAAGCCTTTTCCTGGGTGTGAGTTTTCTGATGCTGATTCAGGTTTGAAAGGTAACTGAAAGCCTTTCCACATTCACTGCACTCAAAGGGTTTTTCTCGCGTGTGAATCCTCCGATGCTGAGTAAGAGATGAGCAGTAACTGAAGGCCTTTCCGCACTCATTGCATTTGTAGGGCTTTTCTCCTGTGTGAATTTTCAGATGCTGTGCAAGGGATGACCAGTAACTAAATGACTTTCCACATTCTGCACAGTCATAGGGTTTCTCTCCAGTGTGTGTTTTTTGATGCTGAGTGAGGTTCGAGTGCTGACTGAAAGCTTTCCCACATTCACTGCATTCGTATGGTTTCTCTCCAGTGTGAATCATGTGGTGACGGATAAACGTGGAGGGCCCATTGAAGGCTTTCCCACACTCGTTGCACTTATAGGTTTTCTCTCCAGTATGGATTTTCTGATGTTGAGTAAGGTGTGTGCTCCTGGTGAAGGTTTTTTCACATTCGTCACACTTGAAAGGTTTCTCTCCTGTATGGATCTTCTGGTGCTCCATGAAGTGGCCTCGCTGGTTGAAGGCTTTCCCACAGTGACTGCAGGTGTACGGTTTCTCCCCAGTGTGAATTCTCTGGTGCTGAACGAGGTGAGTCCTCTGACTGAAGGCTTTCCCACATTCGTCACACTTGTAGGGCCTTTCTCCAGTGTGAATTCTTTGATGCTGAGTGAGGGCCGGGCTCTCTATGAAGCCCTTTCCACACTGGTCACACTTGTATGGCTTGTCCCCGGTGTGTATTCTCTGGTGGTTTATAAGGTTCTCACTTCGGCTGAAAGCTTTGTTACACTGGCTGCACTTGTAGGGCTTTTCCCCGGTGTGTGTGCGCTGGTGGCGAGTAAGTGCAGAGTAGTAGGCGAAGACCTTTCCACACTCGCTGCACTTGCATGGCTTCTTCTTCACTGGGTGGGAATTCTGTTTGGCATTTGTTTTGGCGCAAGTTTGTTGGGGAGGTCCTCGCTGCACTATGAGGTATGGACTCTCATTGATGCTGCTCTCACAGGTGGGTGCTGTCTTCTCAGTTACTTTCATTTCCTTCGGCAGTCTCTGTTGGTTAGCCTGAAGCCTCTCTAAACCGCCCTCAGGTTTCCAAGTTTCTAAAGCCTCAGAGCTCCAGGACTTATCCCTTTTGTGTTTGTCCGAGGACAGATGCTCTTCAGAAATGCCCAGCTGTGGGGGTGACACACCATTTTCAGGTCTTATCTCCCAGTCTGAAAGAAAACAAAAGGCCAGTATTCTCTGGACAGAGGAAAAGGAAACTGCCATTGTTGGAAACAATCTAAAAACAAAAAGTAAAGTCCCTTCCAAGGGTTCTCAAATAGACTTCCCTATCAACTGGGGAGAAAGTTGGAAGGAGCTGGAGAGAGTAAGTGAACTGTAAAAGTAGAAAGAGAATGTCTACTTCAATTTCATAGATGATCTCCAAGAGAATGACATTTAGAGTGCCAGTTAAAGAGATGACCACAGAGACTACTAAGCACGTGCAGAAAAGGACTAACTCCCAAGGAAATCATCTGAATTGAGACTCCAGACAAGGGACAACAAAGCCAAAATTGATGGTAGTAATTCAGACAGGACAAACTTTGCAAAGGCTTGACTAAGACCCTGGTTATCAGCCTGGATCCCTGAAGTGACATTTCTATCATGGCTAGAGGTCAAGAGTGTTGTAGAGGAAACAATTTACAGTGAGGAAGACAGGTTTTAGAATCTGTAAAAGAAATGGAGGACCGGACCACAGCTGGGAGCAGGAGTAAACAGCAGAACGAGGGCGCTCACATACAAGGTAGTGTCGGCTCCAAGAGCTGAAGCCACGGGAAGGCGTGAGAGAGCAGAGGTAAGGACGACCCTTGAGGGTGATGGGCTAAAGAGAGTGAAGTGACCTAATTTAAGAAAGCAGCTTAGGAGTTAGGAGCAAGCAACACAACCGAAGGGACAAGCACACAGGAGAGCAGGCAATCAGGAAGAGATGAGCACCAACAACCAACAGCTGGGGTCAGTGCTGTCAGGTTCTGAAGAGCAAAGGCTGTATTTAAAGCACTGCTTCAGTGCCACTGGAACCAGGAAGGAGGGTACTGGGAGCCCCGTCACCCCACAGCAAGCATGAACCATGCAGAGGACCCCAAGCTGCCCGCCATCCCCTCCACATCTGTCTCATGACAAGGGAGTGTGCAGGAGCGCAACCTTGCAGCAGCAGCAGCAGCAGCAGCAGCAGCAGTTTTCCAGCAAGAACAAGGGTCATTACAACATGGCTTTGGCAATGGCCATTTAAGAAGTATGTTTTCATAGAAAGGATGCCACATAGGAAAATGCTGCACAGTACATAGCCATAAGAAGTATCTTCTGGCTGGGTGCACACTTTTAGTCCAAGTGCCTAAGAGACAGAGGCAGAAGCAGGCAGAGCTCTTGGAGATCGAGGCCAACATAGTCTACATACTGAGTTCCAGACCACCAGCTGGGGCTACAGGGAGACCCTATTTCAAAAAGACCAAAACAAAACAAAACAAAACAAAACAAAGCACACACAAAAAAAACAAAAACAGAATATTTTCTGGGGACTGCTGAGATGAGACGGCTCAGTGGGTAAAGTGTTGGCTGCTAGGCTTTGTGACCTGAGTTCACATGAGAGACTTGACTTCCACAAGTTGTTTTCTGACCTCCACATGCAAGTCATAGTACACACGCCTCCTCATTTTTGCCAAACACACAAAATAAAATAAATGCAATGAAGATTATCTTCTGGATGTACTGCAGAGTGACAGGCATGGAGACCACAGAGTTTTTGCTGTTAAAAACGAGAAGAGCACACAGAAGTAACTGATGTCCAAAGAAGATGGCAGACAAGTCTGAAGGCAAAGTGATGCTGACCATGTAGCATGTAAATAAATAAGGTGCAGGGCATGGCAGAGCAGTGAGACAGACCTCCTGTCAGGACTGCAGATCACAATACTGCAGGGATGGTCTCCAAAATGTCTTTATGGAGGAGGCAAAGATGAGGATGAGTAAAAGGTAGAGTCAAGCCTGAGGCACCGTAACAACTCCACTATTTGTGCAGCTGTCCACAAACTCTCATCACTTTATAGAGCCAACAGTAGTGAACTTGCCTGTGGGTGGGTCTCCATCTCCAGCACAGCTGTTGTGCTCCAGCCATGCCAGAGAATGGAGGATGATCGAACAGGTCCTCAGATGGCTCAAAGTGCGTAGGGAGGGATACTACATCAGTGGGTAGTTCAGTTATCAAAGCCAAGGCAGAGGTTTATATAGGGAGGCCTTTCTGACCTTTACAGAAGGCAGGAAGGTTAAAGGTTGGGGTTTTGGGGTAAAGGTGGGAAGGTTGTAGGGCTGACGTGGAAGTTCAGGAACGAGGAAATGAAACCCAAAAACCTGGTTCTGGTCTGGGGTGGGGGAAAAGAAGATTTGTATCTACAGTGGCTTCCTAGGGCCAGGTTATCACATCAGGCAGAGCAGGCCAGACACCTGACGTCCCTTCAGGGTATCCGGGGTTGCTTGCCTTGCTCAATACCCAGACCCCCACACTTGCCAGCTGAGAAATGAGTTTGTTCTGAATGGACAAGGCAAGACTAAGATGACCCCAAATTCTACAAATGCCAAGTCACATTCCAGCAACAAAGAGCCAGCTGTGTGGCAAATCTTTAATTCTAGTACGCAGGAGGCAGAGGCAGGCAGATTTCTTAGAGTCTGATGCCAGTCTACCCTGCTAGGTAGTACTGGTAGAACACAGCTCACCAAAAAGACTCACATAAAGCCAAAGATAGGGAAAAATATCTAGATGTAGTGACACATACCCTTAATTCTAGCATTCAGGAGGCAGAGGAAGGCCTGTGAGATCGAGGCCAGCTGGCTCTATATAGTAAATTCCAGAGAAGAAGTTGCCATGACATCTCCGCAAGTTCGTAACTCCATAGACAGAGAAGAATCTCTTCATGACATATGATAGTCAAGATGTCAAAATTACAAAGCAAGAAACAATATTAAAAATTGTAAAGGAACCAGGTGTGGTGGTGCAGGCCTTTAATCCCAGCACCTGGGAGGCAGAGGCAGAAGGATCTCTGTTGAGATCCTGGTCAGTCTGGTCTACACAGCAAGTTACAGGCCAGCTAGCTGGGGCTACAGGGAGACTGTCTCAAAAGCCAAAACAAATAAACAACCAAACAACAACAACAACAACAAAAAACCTGTAAGGGACAAATACCAACTCATATACAAAAGGAGAAATGTCAGATGTCAGATCTCTCATCAACAACACTAAAACTAAAGCATGACAGAATCTATTTCAAGCCCTGGAAGTAAGTAAACAACTAAGCCAGCTATCCTCAGAAAAGTTCCCTCTTAAAATATCTCAAGACAATCACAACTTAATACAATTGATAACATCACAGAATCAGGCTTAAGGCAATACGCAACAAAAGGAAAGCAGCAAGAGCACAGGAGAGAGCACATTTCAGGACAGGAAGCAGTGCACAAAGGAGAGCCAGGAGTCAGCTCACCTGAAACAGTTAAGGAGGAACTCCCGGTGCCCCTGCTGGGGAAGGAACAGAGCTAGCAATAATCCAGTCAACCAGAACAACCAGCAAGCTCCTCAACAGTAACTTCAAATGCAAATGGCCTCAGCTCACCCATTTAAACGTTTACACATTGGATTAAAAACAAGAGCCAACTATCTGTTGTCTCTATGAAGTAAGACTTCACCTTCAAAAACACAAACTGACAAAGGACAGCAATCAATGTTCTAAGCTGGGGGAGACTAAAGTCAAGTAGCACAGCTATTCTGATGTCTGACAAAGCAGACTTAAAACAAAAACTGATCAGAAGAGATTACAAAAGGCCACTACAGAGCACGGAAGACCGAGCACTGAAGGGAACGCTCTACTAAAAAGACGCAGGCGCACACAGGAGGTGCGGGCTCCCATTTCTTACACCGAGTACTTAAAGTCAAACAGGTCCTGATACTAACACTGGGACACCTTTAGCTAGGTCTTCTAGAGTTAACAGTCAGCAAAGACCCTTCAACCTAACTGTACCACAGATCAACTGGATTTAACTATCATCTATACAATATTCCACCCATCAAATAGAGAACATACAGTCATCTAAGCAGCTCATGAAACATTCTCTAAAACTGGTCATATTAGAGGTCACAAAGCAGGCCTTAATAAATGCAAAGGAATAAAAATTAATTCACTGTATCTTAGCAGATCATAGCAGAATAAAACTAGAAAACATTAGCAAGAAAACTGCAAAAAATACAAAAATTCTTGCTAAACACTGGATCACTGAAGAAATCAGGAAGGAAAATCAAAAGAAAATAACACAATTTGCCAGAACCTCTGGGATACAGGTAAGGCAGTTTTAAGGAGAAAGTTTACAGCTATACATGCCAACACAGAACAAACACACTGGGCTCGAGCACCTTTAATTCCAGACCCACGAGGCAGAGGCAGGCAAATCTCAGTGAGATCAAGGCCAACCTGGTCCACAAAGAGACTGGGACTATGGAGAACATGTTAAAAAACAAACCAAAAAACCCAGAGACAGGAAATACATAACCTCAAGGTTCTAGAAAAACAAAAAGAAGCCAAACCCAGGAGTAGCAGATGGCACGAAGTAAAAAGAAATTAATGATATGGGAACTAAAAGACAATGCGTAAAATCCAAAGAGGTGGTTCTTTGAAAAGATAAATATGACCGACAAAGCCCAAGCCAAAAAGACAATGGAAGAAAAGAGACACCTTTACAAAAGTAGGGATTGAAGGGACTTGGACAGCAGATGCGAAATGAAGTTCAGAAGCTCACTGGGAAACACCTGGAGAACACATCCCACGAAGCTGGAAACCTAGAGGAGACGGACAAGTCCTAAATGCACACGAGCTGCCCAAATTAAAGTGAGATATAGACAAGTTAAGTGGGCCCATAACAAGCAATGATACTGAGGCAGCAATTAAAGGTCTCCCCACACAAGAAAAGCCCAGGACCAGGTGGATCATTGCTGAATTCTACCAAATGTTTTAGAGCTAACGCCAATACTTCTCAACTGTTCCTCATGATAGGAAAAGGAAGGAACACTACCAAATTCATAAAATTCTATAAAGCCCGTATTACCTTGATATTTAAATCAGACAAGGACACGACAATGAAAAGTACAGACCAATTTCCCTAATGAACAAAGATTGAAAACTCAACAAAATACCTGCAAACCAAATTCAAGAGGACATTAAGATTATACAAAACAAACCATGCCAGAGTGACCTCAAGATGCAAGTTGATTTTACCTACACAAATTCGTAATGAAATGCAACACATGCACAGACTACAGACAGAAGTCACAGGGTCATCTCAAGAGATTCAGAAAAAGCACCTGACCCAGTTCATAATGAAAGTCCTGAGCGAGGAGGAAGAAATGGAGCATAACGGCTCCATGCACTTTCCTGCAGTGTGACCTTCATTTTCTTTACAGATGGAACAAATGTACACATGCACAGGCACTACATTTTGTTCACCACACATGTGCTCGTGGGCAGCTTGGCTACAGTGAACACACAGCAGTAAACATTGTGACCCCAGAGTCAGATCCTTGGAGAAGGACCTTGTGTAGTTTGGAAACTGAAGATCTAGAAGACAGGACAAGTGCCAGGAAAAGACCAAGAGTGAGAAGGGAGTGTGTGCTTTGACACAGGCTGCGGGCAAGGAACCCACTTCCACTGGATTTGGCTGGGAACAAAAAAAAGAGAATGAATTATAGCTAGAGAGATGCGTGCTGAGTAAAGACACGCGGAAACTCGGGCACACATTTCTGTTTGAGGGAAATAGAGTTGGAGCCCACAGACCCAAACCGGAGGGCTGGAAGTGAGGGACACTCAAGAGATCAAAGTCCAGAGGAAGTTGGAGAGAGAATTTGGAGTCCAGGTTCAGAAGTCTGCTTCAGGAATGGCAGAACGCACCTGCTCTAAAGAGAATGTAACCAGAATCCACATGGAGATGGTTGGTGACAGGTAGCTCTCATTTCTCCAGGCAACACCTTGAAGAGCAGTGTGTACACACAAGCCCCTTCTTGTAAGAACGGCAACTGAATGAGTGGTCTTCATCTGCTGTGACACAATACTTACCCACCAAGGCACCAACAGGAATGCACGGCTCTGTAATCCACGGCTCTGTCCCTTGCTCCAGCTGAGAAATCACATCCGGTTTGGAAACCTGGAGTCCTGCTCAGAAGTGGGGAAAAAAAAAGAATACGTCTGCAGAAAAGAAAAAGGACCATACCACAACTCAGTCTCCCTATGCTGTCTTTGGAGATACACAGGACAGGTCTGAAGGGAGTAGATAGGCAATGACTTACACGCTGATCTGAGAATAAGAAAATCAGTTTGCTGCTCTACTTATGAAAAGAGTAGAAACTTTCAAAATCTAGAAACTGTTGGTTCCAAAACTTCAAGGTCAGTCACATCTAAGCACAAGAGAGAATGTTCCTCTCCACACCTAATCTGAACTCGAGGTCACACTTACCTATGGAGACCAGGTATGTATGCTCCTCCTCCAACCCATCTTAACTTACCTATAGAGACCAGGTGTGTATAATTTTCCAGCGTCACATCTCTGAACAAATCTCTCTGTGTAGGATCTAGGTGTTTCCATTCTTCCTGGGTGAAGTTCACGACCACATCCTTGAAGGTCACGGATTCCTGAAACATCAAGTATTTTTCTGTTTAGTCTCAGGAAGAGTAAAGTCAGTCAATACCCACAGAAGCAAGGCAAGTGATACCCTGTTTAAAGATAACGGGGTGTGGTGGTACATGCCTTCAATACCAGCACTCAAGAGGCAGAGGGAAGTTATCTCTGTGAGATCAAGGCCAGCCTGATCTACAAGTTCCAGGCCAGGCAGGGGACATAGTGAGAGTGTTAGCAGTGAAAAGGTAAAAGCTCCACTACAGAATCTGAGGTGGTAGACTGGCCACACTGGTGAGTGCTCATGTGCCTGTGGTGAGACAAAGACCCAAATGCCATCTGTCTGGGGACATGGACAGGACCTACCTAAACTTAAAATGTGTAGCCCTTTCATTCTTACAGCTTATAGAACACATCCTCAGCAACACCTCAGAGTGCACAGACTTACGTACAAGTCCACCGTACCAGTTGTGTGGAAGGAAGTCAGTCACATGTTCATGGACAGAATGGTTAGAGAATGAGACTCATACCTGTCACCATTCTGTTGCTGCTGTTGTTTAAGACAGGGTCTCCTTGTAGCCCTAGGTGGCTTAGAACACACTATGTAGACCAGGCTGGCCTCGATCTTATAGTGTGTCATGACTTTTGAAATAAGGAATCTCTGTTATCAACACAGACTAAGTACAGTATACAATGTATGATCCCATTTTGATAGAGAAAAGCTTCCACAGAGGTTTCCAGAAAGGAATCTGAAAGAACACCCAACCAAATATTGCCAATGGGCCTGGACAGTGGAACTACAAGGAAACCTCCTTTTTTCCATATTTACTGTGTATCTGACATTGAGTGAGCATAAAATAAACCTTGTTTAAAAATGAAGCCTGGGCTGAAAAAATGGCTCAATAGTTAAGAGCACACATTGCTCTTCCAGAGGACCTGAGCTCATTTCCAGCACTCATGCCAGGCAACTCACACCACCCTGCAACTCCAGTACCACGCTCATGTGCACAAATCCACATATACACACATACATGTAATTAAAAATAATAAAGTAGGGGCTGGGGAAATGGCAAAGTTAAGAGCACTGGATGTTCTTGCAGAAGATCTGGGTTCAAGTTCCAGACCCACATAGCAACTAAGAGCCAACTGTAACTCCAGTTCCACAGTATCCAATACCTCTTCTGGCCTCTGTGGGTACTCCATGACACAAGGTGCACTTACACACATGCAGGCATAACACTCAAATACATAAAACAAAAAATAAGTATTTAGAAAAATAATAAAGTAAAACATCTCTATTTCTAAAATAAAATGATGGGTATTTTCTTCCCAACAGTTGGAATTTCGGCAAGTAGACTGTCTCCCATTGTAAACAGTAACACTGAACAACTCATCTGAAACACGAGTTCCATATTCTAAAGAACAAGCACCCAGAAGTGAGACAGGTGCTCAAAGAAGGGAAACACAAACACAAGCTCCCACCTGCCTGAAGCATTGTTCAGACTACGGAGCTAGAAGACAGAACCCTAGCAAAGAGCAGTGGTGCTCTTAAGCCAAGAGGACAAAAGCCACAGCTTACAACTCCTGAAGCAAACTTGTGGAGAACTGGAGAGGAGCTACACAGAGCAAGAGTTCCAACAATCTAGCATAAGCAATCTCCACAGCAACACTGTCACCAGTGTGACATAACCCAATGCAGAATTCAGAACAGTTGTGCACAATTGGCTCCCACAAACAGTTCCAGCACATCTGAGGGGCAGGGTTAGCCTAGTTTATGAGGAAGCACTCCCTGATAAATTCCAAGGACACTGGAATCTGTGCTTCTGACCCTTGAACGAGCTCTGAAAACTAAACCCTGGGTTGCTTACAGTCACCGCTTAATGCTGGGTTTTCTGTGTGGGGCACTGAGACACTGTGCCAGACTGCTGAAGAAGACCCAAGTTTGGTTCTCAACACCCACACCAGGTGGCTTGCAACCTTCTGAATTCTTTCTCCAGGAGGATCCCATGCCTCCTTGGACATCTGTATTCATGTGCACATACCCACACACAGATACACATAAATAAATGAAATCTGAAAAATAAAAATAACCAGGCGTGGTAGTGCTTGCTTTTAACTCAGGATGCAAAGGCAGACAGATCTCTATGAGTCTGAGGCCAGCATGGTCTACATAGTAAGGTCCAGGCCAGTCAGAGCTACATAGTAAGACCTTGTCTCAACAAAAATAAATAAATAAAATGTAAATACAAATAAATATGTAGCTAGAGAAATGGCTCAGCAGAAGGGTACTTGTTGCTCTTGCAGAGCACCCACATCAGGTGGCTCATAACTGTCCCACAATGGCCTATAACTTTAGTTTCAGGGATCTCTGTGGGTGTGTCTCCATCTCCAGCACGGCTGTTGTGCTTCAGCCATGCCAGAGAACGGAGGACGATCGAACGGGACCTCAGGTGGCTCAGAGTTCGGCAGGAGGAGTTCCCTCCCGGGAGACTACGTCGGTGGGTAGTTCGGTTATTAGAGCCAATGCAGGGGCTTATTTAGGGAGGCCTCCTGACCATTACAGAAGGCAGGAAAGTTAAAGTGGGGTTTGGGAGTAAAGGGTGGGAAGGCTGTGGAAGTTCACGAACGAGGAAACGAAACCCAAAAACCTGGTTCTGGTCTGGGGTGGGGGAAAGGAAGATTCATATCTACAGTAGCTTCCTGGGGCCAGGTTATCACACAGGCAGAGCAGGTCAGACACCTGCCATCCCTTTAGGGTATCAGGAATTGCTTGCCTTGCTCAATACCCAGATCCCCACAGATCTCTTCCAACCTTCAAGAGCACCTGAATGCATGTGATGCACAGGCTTATACTGAAGCCCACATGCATACACATATAAATAAATCTTTAAGTAAACATGAAAATTTATGATGTGCAAGTGGTACCTCGAGTGAGGTATAACCCACCTTCAATGACAGACACAGGACAATGAGATCAATCTCCTTCAAGAGTTCTGGATCCCAAAATAACTCCCAAGTGGGCCTTTCCTACATCTATGAAGACGGCATCGAGAGAGTAAGTGTGTTTGTACAAGACTCACAATGGGAAGACACCCACACCCGACCCTGCTTTGCTGCACTCATACTATGGAAACCTCTCTCCTTCTGGCTCTTGTTACATGTGTGCTTTCACAGGGCAGCCATGGGAGATGCCACACTCCAGAGGACTGATCAGCAGCTGAAGAAATGCTACAGTAGATCAGCTAAAAATTCAATGTTGGGACACTGTCAGGCTACTCAGCCTGCCAACCTGAGTTTAATTCTTGGAATCCAAATGGTGGAGAGAATTGACTCCCAAAGTTGTTTCTAATCAAGTGTGTGTGTGTGTGCGTGGGTGTGTACAGACACACACACACACACAAATAAATGTAATAAAATATTTAAAAAAGAGAGAAATCAATGTCAGCCAGGCACAGTGAGGCATACCATTAATCCCAGTACTCAGAGGGTAGAGGCAGGAGTACCTCTGAGAGTTTGAGGCCAGCCTCGTCTATAGAATGAATTCCAGGGCAGTCAGAGCTACACAGTGAGACTGACTCAAAACAAAACAACAACATCAGCATGACCAAGTTGTGGCCAAGATGGGATTAACAAGAATTGGATTTACCCACATATGAGCTAACTAAAAAAATCCAGACAAAACAGCAGTTTCCAACACAGAATCTCAGTTAATGAAGTACAGCCATCATTATAAGTGGAACTAGAGTGAGACCTCCAATGGCTCCAAGCAGAGGTTTGGGGAAGCAGAACCTCTGAAGAGCCCAGCAGACATTCTGAAATGAAGACACAGAAAAAGAGGTCGATGAAATCAAGGTGACCACAGTCCTCACAAGAGACTACTAGAGAAAAACTTCGGACATTCCCTGAGTATTCAGCAAAGTGCCAACTAGGATGTGGCTAAGACGAGACTACACTCATCAGGGAAAGAATTATCCCTAAGGGTTCAACCAGCAACAATGATCAGGATGGGTTGAAAATACAGTCTGAGCTCATTTGTAGCTCAGTGAAAACCGTGGTAACTCATGAAGCACTGGGTGAATTCTCAGAAGTGAGGAATGAGTACATTTTACTAAATGCTGTGCTGGTTTCTAAACAAATCGTAAAGGGAATGAGAGGAAACCAAAGTTCCTAGTAACTTAACCTGCATCTCAGACTGGGACTCAAGAAGATGTACAGGAGTGTAAGCACTGGAGAGAGAGCTCAGTAGGACAAAGAGCTTTCCAGGCAAGGCTACAGCCTGAGCAGTCCCTCTGAACCCATAGTGGAAAGAGGCATCAACTCCTCCAAAGTGTCTAGTGACTTTCACATGCATGTACATGCGCATGCGCACATGCGCGCACACACGCACACACATAACAAATATTAATAAAGTCAAAAATATTTTACAGCAATATAAAAATCAGTAGAGTATGGTAAAATTCGATATACTAATCAAAGCTTATCAAGTATTCAGAGAATACACATTATCTCAAATCATGAGGAAAAAATATCAATCAACGGAACTAACTGACAACTAAGGAAGATGCTAGAATCAGCAGACAAAATGTAAGAGATTATCAGGACTGTGTTTTCTGTGTAAAAGGTAAAAAGGAGTGGTGAGGAGATGCCATGCAAGCACGAGGACTTGAGTTCAGATTCTCAGGACTCATGTAAAATGCTGGGCACAGAAACACACTGTCATGTTGTAGAATGTAGGAAGAATGGAGGACTTGTTGCCAGCCATTCTGACCAAACTCCGGTAAGAGACCCTGTCTCAAGAAACAAAGTGGAGAACAGAGGAAGACACCTAATACTGACCTGTGGCTTGCACACACATGCCTAGGCACATGCACCCCTCCTACATATGTGCCTATATGAACACACATATATATCACACACACAAAGGTAAAAAATGTCAAAGACACTTTTAGAAAACATAGAACATGCAGAATTGGAACTAAGAATGAGATGTGGAGCTAGCGAGAAGGCTTAGTGCACAGCCCACTGTCCTGAGTTCTATGTGTTCTGCTACCTGTTAAATACCGAAATTAATACTGACCAGACTGCTAGACAGAACTCCATGAAGATCCAAAGCTAACCCCAGTAAAGTTCTGTTTTCCCTCATTTTGGGAAATGGAAACCTAAACTTATCACAAACAATTCTGAAAAGAATATAAAGCTCTAAGAACACCTGTACCTATTGACTGCCAGATTTGCTTCAGTACTTTTTGCTTGGCTAGCTCTTGTACAATGTGAATTGTTAAATGAAACAGCAACCTGGTCAGCATGCACCTGGTTGCCATGGTTAGATTTGCACCCATTTTGCTGACCACTGTATGAACTTATATGTGTATTTGTTGTTCCCTTGTACCTGCACTCAGCAGGCCCCCCAAGAACTAGCTGACCACAAGACCCATAGAATGTTCAGCAACTAATTATAATTAATGAACTGCCACAGCTAACTGCCAAGTCTTGCTTCTATCCATCGGCCTGCTTTCATATGTAGATGTGTTGATCCCTGATTGGCTCATTTTAAAGTCAATGGAAACTCCCTCCAGAGTGCTATAAAAACCCTGCTGAACTGAGTACGCTGCTTCTCCCTGGGCACCCGAACCCAGAGGGAGCCTGGCTGTAAAATGAACTTTTCACCATGTCCTTCCGTTGGTGTGCGACCTTTATTGAAGCATATAACAGTACCTATTAGGAGGAGGAGGGAAGACCACATACTTAAGGGCATGTAATTTACACTTAAAATATACCTCAACCAAAAATAAAATGCTAAAACTGCTTAAGCCGAAAGTGAGAGCTGGGGCTGTTTCTTTGTTGATGAAATAAAGTTGAAAGGCAGGAGAGAAATGATGACGAGGGCAGAACAAGAATGAGGGGCCCAGGGTTGGGAACAGCTCTGCAGTTAGAGCACTAGCTGCTCCTGCAAAGGACCCAGGCTGGGTTTTCAGCAACCACATGGTGGCCAACACAGTGTGTAACTCCAGTTTTTGGGAATCCAACATCGTCTTCTGACCTCCAAGGGCACTGCACGACAAGGGTGCACTTTGCACATGCAGACAATACTCATACACACAAAATAAATATATATATATATTAAAAAAAACTACTAGTGGTTCACAAATGGTCCACAGATACTCAAGATCTTTCACATTCTGGCCTCACTCCACCACTGCTTTACTATTTGCCAAAAGAAACCACCTCCTCCAAATTTTTCTGAACTGTTACCAATGTGCCTCATGATGCTCTGTGCCCCTCAGGTCATGAGCCTCCCCACACATAGACTCTATTCCTTCACACCTTACTGATTCCAATATAGTCAAAAGCCACCTATTCTTGAAAGAGCGCACTCCTATACCCTCTGTGCAGCTCTCCCTAACCCTTCTAGACTGCATGCACCTCTCTCTCCATCCCTAAGATCTGTAGCTTTACTTCCCCTTTCTTAATTCATCTATTTTGTTTATATCTGTCATTTCAGTACTTCAAGGAAAGAGTCAAGTTTTGTTCTCCCACCCCTGCAGTGTGGCAAGATACCAAGTGTGCTGGACAGCTTTAGTATCAACTTGACACACCTGGGTTGAGGGAGCCTCAACCGGGGAATTGTCTCCATTGGACTGGCCTGTGGCCATGTCTGTGGGGTATTTTCTTGATTGTTGAGTGATGTGGAAGGGCCCAGCCCACTGTGGGTGGTGCCACCCCTGGGCAGGCTGTTCTGTATTGTATAAGAAAGCAGGCTGAGCCTGGGCCAGGGGAGCAAGCCTAAGCAATCAGCATTCCTCTATGGCCTGTGCTCCAGCTCTTGCCTCTAGGTTCCTGCCCTGAGTTCCTACCTTGGGCTCCCTCAGTGATGGATTGTGATCTGGAGATGTGAGCTGAATAAACCTTTTCCTCCCCAAGTTGATACTGGTCAGAGTGTTTTATCACAGCAATGGAGAAACAAATGAGAACAAGTGAGAAGTACTGAATGTATTGTTAAGACTGGAGGGAAGAGCCCAGAGTAACTTGCCAACACTGGATGTTAGATAAACATACAGCAAAAGACACCCTACTCTGAAAAGAGACATAGCATTTCAGAAAATCTCAACGTACCTGAAAAGCAGGCGATGGGAGTAGGGGATGTCCCTCCTGGAGGCAGGAAGAGTCTGGAGAGGATAGACCTAAAGAGTTTGAAAAAGCAGCCATGGTGAATCTGACCAAATATGCTCTTCCTAGAAATCCAGAAACTTTTCTACTTGAAATATCAAAAACCAAGTGCCTTCCCATTTTTTGTTTTGAAACCTGTGTAGTCCTGGTTGCCAAACTCACTATGTAGACCAGGCTAGCCTGAATTCACAGACATCAATCTGCCTCTGCGCCCCCTCCCCAACTCCCAGACACCAGGATTCAAGGCATGCAACCACCATGCCTTGTCCTGTTTCTTCTTTTATATTTCAAAATTTCCCTACCCTAAAAGCTGTAACTGGGCCTCTGTACCCTCCTCAGTAGGCTCAGGAGACAAAGAAAGCATTGCTTTAATACTTGGCTTTGTCTCCTGACATTTAACTAGTCACACAGTTCAAATAAACCTATGATCCTCATCAAGTGAGGCAGGAAATTCCTGCTGCCTTTTCCCTACTGCACATAAAGTAAAATGAGGACTTTCCAAAAGCTTCCACAGGCCTTTGAAAACTTTGTCATAAAAACAACTTGAATGATCATAATAATAAACACTAATTACTCACCAGCTAGAACGTACAAAATTAAGTAGACATGGTCAACTTGAGCAAGCACTCAGGGAATCTGTTCAGTACTAGAGCTAACCAGGTCTACAAGATGACTCAGCAACTTCACTCCTGTGCCCACAAAATTCTACATTCACAGGTTTATTCTCAGTATCTTACTTATTTTTAAAAATACTTTATCGATCATTTTTAGTGTATGAGGTTATGTGTACGTGCATGGGTGTCGTATAATGCCCAGAGATATCAAAAGAGGGTGTCAGATCCCATGGAACTGGAGTTACAGGTGGTTGTTAGCAGCCATGTAGGTGCTAGGAACCGAACCACGGTCCTCTGCAAGAGCAGTCAGCACTCTTAACTTCTGAACCATCTCTCCAGCCCCTATTCAGTCACTTAAAACCCAAGTCTTCCAATAGGAAAATGGATGAGCCTCATTATAGTCATGAATAGAATGTTCCAAAGTATGTAACAATGAATTACTAATATGACTAGCAAGAATGTACCTCACAGTGTTGAGCTATAAAGTAAGCAGGTAATAAAGGGTGCACACTAAGAAATTTGGCTCACATTAAGTGACATGGTTCACATGAAGTTCAAAAGCAGACTAAGTGGCCAACAGAGGCCAAAGTTAGCACAGTGCTCACCTCTGGAGGGACTGCTTACTGAGCAAGGACACAATACAAAATTTGGGGCATCAGGAACATATTTTGTCTTAGCAAGGTCCAAAGGTACAGGCCTATAATTTTAGCTATTGAGAAAATTGAGGCAGGAGTTTAGTTTAGTCAGTGAGTTTAGGCCAGACCTGGTAACTTACTGAGTCCGTCTTAAAATAAAATGTACAGAAAAAAAAAAAAAAAAAAGGAAAAGGTTAGAATGATATACATATATAAAAACAAATAATCCCAAGAACTGAAAAGCTACATGAAATTAAAAAGCTTCTACAGAGCAAAGGAAACAATCACCGGAGCAAAGAAACAGCCTATAGAATAGGGAAAAAGAATCTCTGCCAACTACACATCAGACAGGGGATTACTACTGGGAACACCTAGAGGATGGCAAAAATTACACACCAAACTCCTCAAATTGAGTCCAATGTGGTGGTGCACACCTTTAATCCCAGCACTCAGGAGGCAGAGGCAGGCAGATCATTTGTGAGATTGAGGACTCTACATAGTGGGTTCCAGGCCAGGAAAGAAAAAAAAAGAAAAGAAAAACAAAAAACCAAACCCCCAATCAACCACTCAGTAAATGCACAAATGCAGCAAATGGACAGGAAGAAATAGAGACAGCCAACAGTACCTGAAAAAGTGCTCCACAGCCAGGGCCGACAGGGAGATACAAACCAGAACTGCTTTGAGATTCCACCTCAGTCCAGTCAGAAAGGCTGTCATCAAGAAAACAAGTGTTTGGGGCTGGAGCACAGGCTGCTCCGGCAGAGGACCAGGGTTTGGTTCCCAGCATCCACGTGGAGGTTAACAATCTTACTCCACTTTCGAGGGATCTGACGCCCTCTTCTGACCCCCATGGGTTCTGCATGACACAGGTGCACTTGCAGGCAATACACGTGTACACATGAAATAAAAATAAATACATTTTTTTTAAAAGAAAAATGGGGCTGGAGTCGTGGCTCAGCAGTTAACGAGCACAGACTGCTCTTGCAGAGGACCTGGGTTCAGTTCCCAGTACCCACATGTAGGTTAACAAGTTTAACTCCAGTTCCAGGGGATCTGACGCCTTTTCTGACCTCCACAGGCATTGCATGACACAGGTGCACTTATATACATGTAGGCAATACATTCATACACATAAGATAATAAAAACTTTTTAAAAAGAAAAATGCTGACTAGAGCAAAGGGAGGGAAAGGCCCTCGTTCACTAATGGGATGTGAACTGGTACAGCCACTGTGTCAATCAGGACAGAGAGCCCTCAGAAACCAAAAACAACTACCAGGATGACCCAAGTCTACCATTCTTGGTAATCTACCAGAAGGACTCCAAGTCAGCATACCACAGAGATACTGTGCATCTAAACTTAAGAGTTGCATGCACAACAACAGGAAATGAGCCCAGTCTGTATGCCCATCAACAGACCAATGGATAAAGAAAGTGTGGTTCATATACACAACATTATTTTATGTAACCATAAAGAAGAAAAAGTCCTGGTATCTGCAGGAAAATCATTGTCAAATGAGATAAGCCAGGCTCAGAAAGACAAGTCTCAATTTTTTTCATATGCCGATCCTAAATTTAAGATTTTTGTGTTTGTGTGTGTGTATGTATGTATGAATGTGTATACTTACATGTGTGCAGGTCATGAAAGTGGAAAGAGGACTGAGATGGGAGGAAGAGATCTTAAAGGAAGTGGGCAATAGAGAGTGTAATGACATGGATGTAACAGAACAGGAAGGAAAACTGGGAGAAGAAAGGGAAACAGCTGCATCAGGGAGGGGAGAGGACAAGGAAACAGGAAAACCAATCAAAGCAAAGTACTATTCAACATTCGTATAAGACACTATGAGGAAAGACAGTACATTGTATGCTACCCTAAGAATTTAATTTAAAAGTAATTAACCAAAAAGGAAATGGAAAAAGAAACTTAAGCTGGACTCTGCACATTTAATATTTGTGTTTAACTATATATAACTTATACCTCAATAAACAAAATGAAAACAAATTTTGCTCTTGGACAGAAAAGCCTGATTTTCACAAGTAAAGGTGATTCCATACAACAGTGCAAATCTGTCTTCTGTGGGTTCCAACCTGCAACTGTGAGTGTGGGGTCAAGAACACTGCAAATATGTCCTTCAATACTCTCTTGATGAGGTGAGGAGAGCCAAATGGGAACATGCTGTTTCCACGGATTCTGATATGAGAAACTTCCTCCACTTGGAAAACTAGCAGAGGAAGAGGTCTGTGGACGCTTGGGTTCCAGGCATGAAGTATAAAGCAGAACAGGAACAACGCAGAGAGGAGCTTAGTAAACGTCAAGGCAGAACAGTACAGAGCTGATCCCCAGACTTGCTTTGGTTCATTCCACAGGTTTTTAAAAAATATGAGTGAAGCCATCTATCATTTCTCCTACGGGTTTCACAAGATGCTTCAGACAGCAGAGGAAGTAATAAAGGAGCAGAGGGCAATTATTCACAATTTCGGTAAGTAACAAAGAACTGTATTTTAAGAGAAATCCTGAGGAAAGAAATAATGTTACTTCAACATTTTTAAGGGTAAGTTCCAGGTCAGCGGGGACCACAAGGAGACCCTATATCAAAACCAAAAACAACAAAATAAGAATGAAGGGAGTGGTGGCGTTCACCAAGGCCAGTCTGGTCTACATAGTGAGTGCCAGGCCAGCTGGTGCCAGAGGGCGACCCTGTCTCAGAAAAACCAACAAAATGAAAAGGAGAAAGGAACTGCACAGGCACAGCCAGCCACAAAACTATGGGAAGCAAGAAAATGTCTATAGAGTCCAATTTCCCCACACTCTGAAGTGCTGCGGGCTGGCACTGAGCAGACCTTGGTTAGGGATCCAAGTCTCACAGTTACAGGCTGTGGCCCAGGGAAGATGATTCTACCCTAAAACTGCGAGAAAGACAAAGGAAGAGAAAAGCAAAGACCAGGTCAGTTTAATTCTAAGCAACTTAGAATTTAGGGAAACAGAAGATATGAGGAGCACACGGAGGGCTGGGAGAGGGGATGAAGAGAGCTGCAAGGGGGAGAAGAGGGAAACCAAGTACAGCTTGGACCTGCAAGGACAATGCTAAGACTTCTAGTTATAATCGTTTAAAAAAATATCTTGTTCTTTTTATTTTGTGTGTATGAGTGTATTGCCTGCAGGTGTGCTGCATTGGATTCCTTAGAACTTAAGTAACAGATAGTTGTTAGCTACCATGTTGATGTTGGGAATCAAACCCGAGTTCTCTGAAAGAGAAGCCAGTGCTTGGAACTGCTGAGCCATTGCTCCAGCGCCTGGGCTATGTTCTTAGCAAACAAAAAAAGACTGCAAGATAACAACTTATAGGAGACCTGATGGCAGACACCCAAGGGAAGACAAGTCAAGGAAGCACATGGACATCACACGTCCCTATCCTGCTCCATAAGAATAGGAAGCTTACTCAGCAAATTTGCTAGTGACAAACAGGGTCCATAATTATTCTGACAGGTTGGCTCACTGACGTGAAGGACTGAAGAACCAGACACATCACATCAACTGCTGACATCAAGAACAGCAGCAACTCCACTAGACAGGGATTGCACACTTCCTACAGGTAAGTCACTAATGACTACGTAAAAAGAAAATCAAGGATCTACACATACCATTTTTTGTAAATCCTCAAAAAAAGACAAAAAATTTGAGGCCAAACACGAAAAGCATAATCCAAATCAAAAGTTGTAATGTGCCATATATTTCAGGTGTTTGAAGAAACACGCTGACTAGGAAAACCTGAGTCGGGTGGAGGCATCCGGGTAAAAAGCTGCTAAGCAGAGAGTCTGGGAGGCGGCGGTGAGGCCGCGGAACTCAGGGGAAAAGGCAGCAGACCGACTCTGATGCTTTTAAGGTCTACGCAGACCACACGAGCAGGCGCTTCTAAGGAACCTGAAAAATGTCTTAACCCAACTGGCACCGGCCGGCCAAAGTGACCCGCCAGAGAACAGGAGTCTTTGCGCAGGAGACAGGATCCAAGTCCGCACAGCGGGTCCGGATCGTTCCGGTGCTCACAAGTCAAGGATCCGAGTCATTTTGGCCAATGTCTCCCCGAGACCTCCGCCCCGCCCGCCCACAGCTGTGTCCCGGCGGCCGGTTACCTGCCATGGTGGCTCACCGCGCCTCTAGGGACGGGGCGCACTGGGTCCGCACAGCGGCCGGCGCCTCGGTGGTCCGGGGCTCGGTCGTCGGGCTCTCCTCCGGGGGTGTGCGGGTCTCGGGGTGTCGGAGATCTTGGAGCCGGAGATGCCTGGGTCACGAGATCTCTGGGTCCCGGGGACCCGCGGCGGACTGTGCGCAGCAGCTCCGCCCCCACCCGGACCCCGCGGGCCGAGGCCACCACGAGCCTCGAGGCCCGCCCGGCTCTCCCACCCCGCCGCTGGGGTCGAACCGAGGCGGGGACGCGCACCCCGGACCCCGGACCCCCACGCCTCCGCCGGAACAAAGGAACAAAGCCTGGGGACCCGCGGCCCGGAGATCTGGAGACGCGCCCCCTTCCCCGACGTCCTGGCTTCCTCCCGCACCGGCCGCGTCACTCCGGCCAGCAGGGTGACGTCACGCGCCGAACGCCGGCGGTTGCTATGGCGATACCTGGACTCTGCTCGGGGTCAAACAATCAGCTCCCAGGAACCTAGGACTTCAGCCTACGTCGTGGGCCGGGCTGAGAGCCCGCCTCCTACCACGCCCACAGGCGGCTTCAGCGGTCACTTCCGGTCGGGTGACCGCATGAGGCCGCACCGGGGACTACAGTTCCCAAAACGCAACGCGTGGCGTCGCTGAACTCAATTTCCCATCATCCTGCCTATGCTGCGGTCCCTCCCGGCGGGTCCGGAAGTTACACCCGGCCTGCGTTTGCGTCTGGTTGCTGCGGTTGTGAGCCCTCGTTCTCGTACTGCATTTTCAGAAGGGATTGTAACAATTCAGGTTGCACTTCTGCAGGGTTGAGTTTTTTAATGTTTGATGATTTTTATGTGTATATTTTGCCGCATGTTACGTGCATGCAGTGCCCACTGAGGCCAGAAGATGGTGTCAGATCCCCTGGAACTGGAGTTACAGTTGACGGCCACAGTGGGTTCTGGGAAGGGAACGCGGGTTAAGAGCAGGAACAGCACAGGGTACTCTGATTTAAAAGAAAAATGAAATTGAGTAGGAAGAAGGTAAGTTCGAAGGACGGGACAGAAAGCCAACATGCGCATAGTAGTCACCAAGGAAAAACCAGATAAAAACCAGCTCTTACTGGTGCCCGGCAGCCTACCCAGTGCCTTTCATCTAGTAAGTTAATTCTTAAAGCAGCTGAATGAAGATACTTCTCTGGAATTCTTCCTATTTTACAGCAAGGGAAATTAGATAACAAAGATGTTGAGTAACATAGCCAGCAGGCGGGGAGGCTAGGACTTGAGTGTTGGCAGTCTGGCCCCAAGCACTCTTACGCCCCCTGGTAATGACATGAAATATTTAATGAGTTTAAAAAAGAGCCTTGGTGTGTGCAAACGATGGGTTCTATGGCCAGTAGAAACCCTCAGCTGCAGATGAAAACATTCCATAGAGAACTCGATTTACGCTTTTGGAGGACCTTTGAGATGACAAGAGGGGGAAAAGTCCAACAACCGAAAATTAGAGCAAACCATGAGCTACAGTCCTATCTTCTGTCTGTCCTTGTACACTGGAAGCTGAGAGGCAATGAGAAACTGGTTTCCAGGGAAAACTTGTGACCCAAGAATTTTAGGTCAGTCAAATTATCTCGTGTGCTTTAAAGCCTCTGAAATCAATTTCAGAACTAAAAGGGACTTAGATAAGCCTCTTCCAGTTCCTCCACTGGCCAGTCCAGCTACCTATAGTAATTCTGTTATGGCCACCCTGGGAACGGTTTTGGTCCTGGGGGTGGGGTGCTGCTGAAATAAATGACTAGAAAGAGGAAAGCAGCGTTGGAATTTGATCCTTGAGGTGTACAATTCTTTTAATTAATTGTCTCGAAGAGATGGAGGAAATACAGGTTTCTTAGAGATGGCTCAGAAGGCAGGAATCGTGACAGGACTCTGGTCGCCTTAGGGAATGCATACTGTTTTTATGGATAGAGTGTTTATGAGAATGGAAATTCCAAAGACTGGGAAACAATATCTGAAAAATACTTGCCTACTTAAGTATTTGTGCCCACAATAAAAGAGAACTTGGTACTGGGTATAGCTCAGTGGTCCTTTGTGCTTAGTGCTTAGCTTAGGTTTGATCACCAGCCTCAAAATAAATAAACAAAATAAACTCATTCTTAATCGTCAATAACAATCCAACTCAGAAGATACCCCCCCCAAAAAACACTAGAGCACCTCGCCAAAGAAAATATATACAGATGACAAGACATGAAGTTACTCTAAATCACAGACTTGCAGAGAAACATTAAAAGAAGTCAAACCATCATACAACCACCAGAATGTTCAGGATCTAGAACAGTGAAACCAAATGCTGACGAGGATGTGGAACAGGAACTCTCATCTGTTGATGGTACGAACACAAAATGAAACGGCCATTTTGGAGGACAGCTTGGTAATTACATATAAAACTAACCATGCTCTTAGTTGTGATCCAACAATTCTGCTCTTCGGCATTGGCTCAAAGGAGTCAAAAATTTACATTCAAAGAATACTTGCATACCTGTTTAGACCTACAGTTCATGAATGAACTGTAGAATATGTGAATACCAGAATATAGTAAGCTATCAAGCTCCCCCAAGTGTGGGGGGTGGGGACATACTAAATGGATATTACCAAGTAAAATGAATCAGTCTGAGAAAGGCTGTATTACTGCATGATTGCATCTCTATGACATTCCCCAAAAAAGCAACACTGTAGAGTAAAAAACAGTAGTTGCCAGAGATCTGGGGAACAGGCTGAGCACAGCCTAATGTAAACTACAGAGTTAATGATAATCTCACCACTGGTTTATCAACTGTAACAAATGTGCCACAGTAATCCAAGCTGCCAATGATAGAGAAACTAGAGGAGCCAGGATGGCAACTATCTCTGGAACAAAACCTTACATCTTGGAGGGAAGCTGGGTCAAAGACAGGTGGTTCTAAAGGAAGAGGGGAAACATTCCATTCTGCAGGGAAGTTCTTAAATTCAGGAAGTAAACACCAATAGCTTCAGGAAGTCCCTGAAATTGAACCGGTTCGCTAGGCCCCTCCCTCCCCAAGTATATAAGCCTTAAGGACTGCTGAGAGACCTCTCCGAGCAGCCAATCCTGGAACAAACAGAAACCAGCCCTGCTGCCTGGACCATCGCTCATTGTGGGGTGGGCGACGGTGATGCTGTCAGTCATTTCCGCTCCAGTAAGGAACCCCTCTCCCATACTCATGTAAGTAACCCCAGTACAATTCATTGGTTCACTAGGTTGGATTGTGGAAGTGTCCTTACTGGTCTGTTGCTGGTTCCCATCTGGGGTGAGCACACCTTTGTTCACGGCTCCCCAGGAGTAGTGTCACACAGCAGGAGTATACGGAAACTTCTAAAATTGACCCGCTCCCCAAAGCGGTTAACGTAAAGATACATAATGTTAAAGGTCACGGCCCCAGACCGGGAGGGCAGATCCTCAGAAGCTCCAGGAGCTGTGACCCGGGGGCGGCACCGGAGCGGAGGATACTCCAAGTGCTGTTGAGAACCTTAGTGATGTGCTGTTTTCCTTGTGTTGTTTAGATTCCCGCTAGTGCTTCTGCAAACGATTAAGCTGGCCCCGCGGCCGAGGAGTGCCTAGCGATGTCTGGTCTCTGCTCTGGAGATGAGGCCCGCCGGTCAGGTCAGGTTTCTTCCCGGGTTCTCTCCCTGTGCAGAGCCACGCACCCATTTTCTGCATTACCTGCGCTTTCCCTTTAGGGAGCCCAGGGGTATAGGATAGCCATCCTCGTGTAGTCGTGGCCGAGTGGTTAAGGCGATGGACTAGAAATCCATTGGGGTCTCCCCGCGCAGGTTCGAATCCTGCCGACTACGGCCTATTTTTACTGGACTCAGCGGCGGCAGTGAGGCTGCTCCGAGCCCCGCCTCGTAGAGCCTTCCTTTTCCTAGCCACGGGCGAGGCTTGTTTTACCCCCGACGGCTCAGTACCAAGGGACTTGGTCGACACGGCTCAGCACTGCGGGAGACTCAGGGAAGTGCAGGTTCCGGCGGTCCGGCTCGTCCTTCTCAGGCCTGGGCTCCGCGTAGACCATGGTGTCTCTCACTTTCTCCAGAAGCAGCATCCGCGGGGAAGGACCGCCAGGCGCCGCCGCGGAGCGACTGACTCCGGGCCCTGTTTAGAGAGGGCACAGGGTCATGTGGTGTGCGCCGTGCTGTTGCTGGTTGTGAGCTCAGAGTCTACACTCTGTCTCCGTTGGTTGATTCCGCCTTTTCCTCGTTAGTATAGTGGTGAGTATCCCCGCCTGTCACGCGGGAGACCGGGGTTCGATTCCCCGACGGGGAGAGCGCTATATTTTGGGCTTCCTTCTTAGAATAGGGATGAAAGTAAGCGGTCGTCACAAGCACTAGTTACAAAGACAAACAGCACCTCCCACCTCCGACAGGTGAGCCGCCCTCACCTCGTGGTAAGGACTGAGTCAGGGAGGTGCTTGTCCACCTAGACTTTTGACAGTCCTGGACATAGCGTGTGTCTGGGTTTGAAGAGGCGTCAGGCAGGCTGAGTCTTGCTGCCGAGCTGAAGCCGCCCCTGACGGACCTTTCCTCTGGCTATTCAGCCTAGCATTGGCACCGCTGGTGAATCTGAACAGAGTTGGTTAAGTATGAATGCATCACTGTCGGTTCCTGACTATGTTTTTATTTGGCCAGATAACAGGTCTTTGTTTTAAGAAAATACGTGTAAGAGTACCTCCAAACCATGCTTGTGGTGCTGCACACCTCTAATCCCAGCACCCCAAAGGAAGGGGCAAGGAGCTCTGGCACTTAGTGAGACCCTTTCTTAAAATAAGACAAACCAAAAAAAACTTAAGAAAAACACGTATACACAAATATCAGAGTTTAAGAGAAAAGAAAGTGTACCAATGAGGCAAGTGTGTTAACAGGAGGAATGGGGTGACGGGGACTCGGGAATTCTCTCTTGAAACATTTCTAAAGTACAAAAAATGACAAGAAAACACACCATACATTTGAAATACACTCGCTGGAATTTGAAAGCACAGATGCACAACTTGAGCAGTAGCAGTGAACCGAGTGAAGATTAAATGTAATGACTAAGAATTCAGAGCTGATGGAAGAGCCCAGCTTCAGAACATTATGAATGAGAGAGAGTACAGCTACGTAAGGACTGTGAGAAGAGCGGACAGGGAACCACAAAACAAGAACAGTATGGAAAAGAACAGATGACCAACCCAGTCATTTTTATTTCTATTACTTATTTGAGGGGTTATTTTACTTTTTAAAATATTTTTTTCTTTAATACATTTGTTGAATTTTTATGCACCCCATACAATACATCTAAATCATATTTAGACCCCTCCCACCAGATTTGATGCATTTTGCCATATATGTTAAGGTCGGTTGTGTCAAGTGTGTGCCCTCAGATGTCCCTCAGTGTGAGTTCATCCACTGGAGCCTGGTCAGCCCGTCTAGTGTCACTTCCTTCCAAAGCTGGGCACAGTAGCACATCTTTAGTTCCAGCACAAAGGTAGAGATAGATGGATCTCTGTGCGATCAAGGCTAACCTAGCCAGTTCGTGGCCTGCTAGGATTATGAGGAGACCTGGTCTCAAAAAGATGAAGATGAAGAAGGGTTTTAATCACCAAGTGGAGGTCAGCTGCCAATGGCCTCAGCTAAGATGAGTTTAAATCACTGAGCAGTGGTTAGCTGAAAATGGGCTCAGCTAAGACTGGGGATCTTTACCCATTTTCCCAGTTCTATACTGGGTTTTTGTCTGGTCTGAATTTGCATGAATCTTCTGCATGATGTCACCATCGCTGTAAGCTTCTGTGAGCCAATTCCCAGGGGTCTGGAAGACATTGGCCACCCTGGCTCTTAAGTCTCTGTGCCACCTCTTCTGCAAAGGCCTGAGCCCTGGATGGCTTAAAGTAGGAGTCCTGTCGAGAGACATACAGTCTGCAGTCTCTCATTCTCTGCGTTTTGATCAGTTGTGGTCTTCTGTCTTAATCACCATCTGGTGCCTGAGGAAGCTTCACTGATGAGAGCTGAGAGATGCATTCATGCTCTCTCTGCCCCTGTTCCCCGAGCCTGAGGTGCAGAGCTTCCATGGTAGATGTGACACTTCAAGCTGGGCACATCAGAGACACTTCTGTGTTTGACCAGTTATTTTGGCTTTTGGAGACAAGGTTTCCCTGCAGCCCCAGCTGGCCTGGAATTTGCTATGTAGACCAGGCTGGCCTCCATCTCACAGAGATCTGCCTGCCTCTGCCTCCCGATGCTGGGATTAAACGTATGCATTGCCATGCCCTGCTATTTGTTTGTTTGTTTTGGTATTCTATGTTTTTTGTAGATATGTCATGTGGGTGCTGGGAATTGAACCACTGGTCTTCTGGGAGAACCCCTAAGCTGCCTCTCCAGCCTGCTCATTTTTATGATAGAGGCTCACTACTTAGCCCAGACTTGCCTCAAACTCTTAGTAATCCCCCTGCCTTTGCTTTCCAAATGCTATGGTTATGGGCATGTATCATAGCACTTGCTTACCTTCTCTTATAAGGAAAAGTCAGAAGGGCATAGAATACATGCTTTGGGCCACTGATGAATGGGTGAATGTTAAAATAGCTAGTTCTATGAAGTGTTTAATACTTTTTTTTCGTTAAAGGCCACTTGGACATAGAAAGCTCAGTGGTAGAGCACTTGGTAGTATGTGTGAGGCCCTGAATTCAACCGTCAATACTGGGGTGAGGGAGCAGGGATACTCTTCTAGGATGTAGGACTAAATTGAAATTTTTAATTGAAATCAACACTTAACCTTTGTGTGTGTGTGTATGGTGATGTATGATGCTGAGAATCCAGCTCAGGGTCTTATACATGCTAGACAAGCACTCTACAACTGAACTACATCCCTGGTCTATTACTAAAATTCACAAGTGAAAATACCAACCTGGCCAGGTATGAAAATCAGTATTCCAAAATATATTGTATTAGCATATACTGGTGAAAATAGACAAGTGTTTTCAGTATTGAAGACCAACACTAGACCCTCATGAATGCTAAGCAAGCATTCACTGTACCACTGAATTATAGTCTCAGCTGAACAACAGTTTTTAGATGCCATTTATATTGCAAGAAAACTACCAATAACCTATTAATAAATATAATAGAATGTGTAAGTTACATTAATCTCCAGTTCACAATGTGTGAATTTTTTAAAGTGCTGAAATAAATGAAAGGTTACAGCACATTCATTAAATGACCAGATTCAGTATAATTGTATGGGGATGACTTTTCTGGGAATACCTCATGTGTTACCTAATCTTGTAGCAAAGTTTATCTTGGGTTTTGAGATCATTTAACTGTCTATTCAGTCTGTCCTCCTACTGTGTATGTAATCATCTTATTTCGGTCCAGCTATCCTTCAGAAAACAATGTAGACAGTATTACTAGGCCTTGGGTTCCTCATGTAATCAACTTTTACAAGCTAAGCTAAACACAGTTTTAATCTTATGTGTTCCCTATTTCTCCCTCTTGACCTTCCTTGCCCCTGGTCCAGAACAGTGTGTGTGTATGTGTGTTGTGAGAACTATCACTGGAAGCAACAAATTACAGTAATGCATGGGCTAAGATTAATAACATCTGTGTGTGGTTTTCTGTGCTGTTCTGGGTCAATAGGAATCAGAAAAGGAAAATTCTTCCTTAGAAGAGAAGTTCCTCATTTCTTTTCCTATACCATGCTGCATGGCATTGTTTAAATGAATACACAAAAGGTCCTCTTTTCAAAAATATTTTATTTATTATTTAATGTCTACAAGTATAGTGCTTGCATGTATGAAAGGTCAGGAGAGGGTGCTGGAGCTTCTGGAACTGGAGTTACAGATGGTTATTAGCTGCCGTGTGGGTGCTGGAACTTAACTGCTGAGCCATCTCTCCAGCCCTCTGAAAAATATCTTTTTCAAAAAGACAGTGCTGATAGAGATCATAACACTTCAGAGCAGATCTGACTCACTCTTGGTTTAAACAATTCCAGAGGTCAGTTTTTCCTTAATTTGACATCACCACATAATTGAAATGAAGCATCCAAATAACTTTTGGTAGAACTAACAGGCTGTTTATAAAATGTATGTGCAAGTCAAAGGACCTATCATACCCAAGGAAATCTTGCAAAGGGAAGAACTCTGGAGGACTTTCATTACTTTGTAATAAGGATTCATTCTAAACTGTAGTGAGTAAGGAAGCATGTTCCTGGAACATGTTCCAATGGAACAAAAATAGATATGCCTGTTCAAAATCACTAGTGAGTGTGGGAAAATGAATATTTTAGTAGGTAGTACAGAATTTAGAAAGGAAAGTAATGTGAATGTTTGTTTTCCTTAAGTTATCCCTTAAGCCAAGTCAAGATGGATTAAAGATTTAAATGGCCTGGGGTTGTAGGTCAGTGATAGACTATTTGCCAAGTCAGTGTGAGAGGGTGACCTGGGTTCCATCTCTAGAAGCATACACATGAAAAATAGGGGTTGTGAGCTGGATATGGTGGCACATGCCTTTAATCCCAGCATTCAGCATGTGGGAGGCAGAAGCAACTAACCAGCCTGGTCTACATAGCTCCAGACTTGTTGGGGCTACAAGGAGACCCTATCTCCAAACAACAACAAAATAGGGGTTGGGGATGTAGCTTAGTGGAAGAGCACTTTCTTAGTGTGTGTGGAGTCCTGGGTTCGGTCCCTAGTACTGAAAAATAGAAAAAAAGTTTAAAAAGACCTAAATGTACAAGCTAAGACAGCGAAAATGATAAAGGAAATAGCAAGCTGTCATCATAAACTTCAGATGGGTAAATTTCTCCTTTCATAAAGAGCAACAGTCATTATGATGGTATTTGTTGTCGGCTCGACACAATCTGGAATCACATGGGAAAGAAGTCTCAGGGATTGTCTAAATGAGGCTGGCCTGTGGAAGTCTCTAGGGAGTTGTCTTGATTATATTCCTGGGACATATTCATCATTATTTTGATTTTGTTCATCACATGGGAAGACCAGGCCACTGTGGGTGGCACCACTCCCAAGGCCATTCTGAACCATGCAGGAGTAGAAACCGTGAGCTGAGCACAGTGTGCGTGCAGTAACTCAGTGCTTTCTGCTCTTGACCATGGATGATGCAGTGTACTAAGTACTACTACTTCCTCCTGCCCTGACTTCCCCAGAGTGTGAACTATAACTGATCCTGTGAGGAAATGAACCCTCTCTCTCTCTCTCTCTCTCTCTCTCTGATCCTGTGAGGGGATGATCTCTCTCTCTCTCTCTGATCCTGTGAGGGGATGAACCCTCTCTCTCATACTTATTTTGTTAGGGTATTTTATCACGGCAACAGAAAACAAAACCTGAGCAGATCATAAAATATAAGATTGATAATTTGACCCTTTTCAGATGTAAAAGAGCTTTGACTTCAAAGGCACAAGAGAAGATATTTGTATTATATATGTATGACAAGGACTCATATCTAGCACATATAAATAAATCCTTGAAATCAGTAGGAAAAAAGACTCTAGGAAATAAACAAGAGGGTAAAATCTAGGTAGAGAGCACATCCGGTGGACTGGCTGATAATTAATGACATCTGGGGTCTTCCTTCGAGGAGGGTGTGGGCAGCTCCCTGCAGGGCCACAATGACATTTATAATCATCTGGAAGACCCCCTTTGGAAGAACATTTCAGCCTCCATGTCTACACAGGGTGTGGTGGATTGGCAGGAAACATGCATTTCCACCATCACATGAGTCCTGGATTTCAGCAGCTAGAAAGCTGAGACTCTTTCCCCCTGCTCTCGATTCTAGGATTCTGGATGCGGGATCAGCTTTGTCCCTCAGTTTTCCACTGTAGAAATAAGGCATTTCTGCTAGTGCTGTGGTGTTTTACACTGTATTACAGTTAATACCTGAGTAAAGAATCAGCCTGACTCAGGCTTAGTTTCAAGGCCAAAGTGGACCCAAACCTCCTGACTCTGGTTCCTTTCACCCCTGTTCCTTCAGAAGCCTCCTGAAACTGCTGTCAAACTGGGCCTTCACTCACACCTTTCACTGAGTAGTGTTTCCAGCAACATTTAGAGAAGTAGAAGCTAGGATCCCTCTAATCCAAGAGTCTTGCCCTCTGATCCCCAAGTCTGAAGTGTTGCACACACAGCATCCAGCAGGCCTCTCAGTTATTCTCACGGCTTTCAATGAGAACATCAGATGCCTTCAGCACTCTGATGCACTTCGATGTGTTGAACAAGCAAACCCACACTCATTCCTTTCTTGGGAGGAAGACAAAGTGGGGTCCTGGTGGATTAAGGTCAGGTGCCCTGTCCCAAGAAGAGGGCCCAGTGAGTTTGTTCGCACTATAAATAGCTTCTCCGTGCAAGGTTAAGTAAAAGTCGTTGGGTCTATTGCAAAAGGTATTGAGTATGCCAAGCAACCCCAGATACCCTGAAGGGATGGTGGGTGTCTTGGCCTGCTTGGCCTGATGCAATGACCTAAGTCCCAGGAAGCCACTGAAGATATGACATCCTCGTTCTCAGCAGTTGCTTAATCTTCTTCCCCTGCCCCCCCTCACAAAGATCACCTCAGACCAAAACCAGGTTTTTAGGTTTCGTTTCCTCGTTACTAATTTCTACGTCAGCCCTACAGCCTTCCGGCCTTTACCTAAAGACCCCACCTTTAACTTTCCCACCTTCTGTAACGGCCAGAAAGGCCTCCCTGTATAAACCTCTGTTTAAATAACTGAACTGCCCATTGACGCGGTCTCCCGGGAATTCCTTCCTTCCACACTCGGGGCCACCTGAGGACCTGTTTGATAGTCCTCTATTCTCTGGGATGGCTGGAGCACAACAGCTGTGCTGGAGATGGCGACTCACCCACACAGATTCTGTCCATATTGTAAAAGGCATTCCTACAGCTCACAAGCACTGGGATGGACACTGGGATTTTTCTGAGACTGTAAGGGGACAAGAGTGTTTGGTTAATTCCCATCGAGAAGGCATGGTATGCTTCAGAACACTGCTTCTCAAGCGTGCAGCCCCATAGCAGCATTTTGCAACTTGTTTAAAAATGTCTGAACCTTCTCTGTTTTCTTCTGTGTTTATCTATTTGTATTCATTAGGCCTAAGACCAAACTATGTTTAAATCATTTACAACTGCAGCTATTCAGAATCTGCACTCTGAATCATCTTATGATACAGCAAAGATGTATCTCTTGATAAAACGCAGGCCAGATACTAAAGAACTGGGGACAACCCCGATGTCCCAAAACCTGCTTGAATTACTCAAGAAAGTCCATCCTAGGCTGTTTACAGTGACCTGTGCTGCTTTCCCATGGACACTCCAGTAAAGACCAGGCCCTTCCCTTCTCTGCTTCTCCCCTCCACAAGGACAATGGTGTCTCCCATGGCCCTTGAGGGTGTGCTTTGTCATCTCTAAGGGAACTACAGAGATCATTAAAATCTTTTAATGTCATAGATCTCTCTGTTCTCTTTATAAAGTAGATCAGTTACTTTTATAAATTAAGACCTGGGCACAAAACACTGGCATCATAAATTAGGTTTCATGCTAAGTTTTGAGAATTACCACCCAAAAGGATGACTACTGTGGCTGAAGACTACTGATCAATCCCTAGAAAACCTTTGCCTGACTGTTCATTCCTGCTTCTGATTTCTTTAAACTTTTCTTTTTAAGTAATTTTTGTTTTGTCTTTAAGATTTATTTTTATTTTTGTATATGTAGAAAGAGAGTGTCAGGTCTCCTGGAGCTGGAGGTACCAGCAGTTGTGAGCCCCCCACCCACCATTGTGGGTGTTGGGAACTGAACTGAACTCTGGTCCTCCACAAGAGCAGAAGTGCCCTAAACCATCGAGCCACGTCTGTTTGTTGTTTTGTTTTTATGAGACAGGGTCTTACTGTGTTAACCTATATTGGCCCTGAACTCATGGTGATCCTCTTGCTTCAGCCTCCCAAGCTCTCTGATTACTAGCATGCTGAGATTTTTTTCAAGCATGAAAAGTTTGTTGTTTGGTATTTAAATCCCTCAAGGAACTTAGAAACATGTTATATGTTTGTTAAAACTCTGTAGATCATAAAATGAGACAGGATTGTTATAATACCCACATTACAACTAATATTTTGCTTTAATTTTTTACTTACTCGTGTCATAGTCAAATGGAGGGTAAAAAAAAAGTGTGCTTGAGAGCAAAAGCTCTCATCTCCAGTGTGCTACGATGCCTGACACATGCACAGTCACGACAAACTTCAACTGAGCCAGGGCTTCACTTTGGGTCCTTCACTCCTGAGCTCAGAATGCATAGGCAAGAAGAGTGAGTTAAAAAGGAGAGAAAGTTTAATGCAGGAAGAGTAAGACTTACTGTGGGGCTGGGCATGATGGTACACACCTTTAATCCCAGCACTGGGAAGACAGAGACAGCCCTACACCAGCCAGGGCTACATAGTAAGACCCTGTCTCAAAATCAAAACCAAACCAGACCAAAGATCTGTTGTGGAAAGCACAGTTGTCTCAACCCAAATGAAATGAAATGAGTACCTCTTGCAGAAATCATAGCTCTGTGAAACCCCACAGAGCCAAATGCTGAACACAGACAAAGCCCAATGACTGCTGACCTGGGGCTTTTTACAGGACTTGTGGTGGAAACTGGACAACTGAAGTAATCTTGTTGAGATAGGTTGCTTCTCTGTGTATATCATAAGTTGAGCCAATTGCTCTCTGCATGTCGTTGGCCCCACCAGAGAGATGATCCCATGCTCACTTGCTGTTCAGTTAGGGGAGTGGTCATACTTGGAAGCCCCCTGTTCATCCTTGTCTTGCTTTGGTGTCTGTTGCCCTTGAGCCTGGCCTGCATGGCCAGCCTTTGGCTGGGACCAACCAGCCTGCAGTTTCACACCTTGGTTCCTTAAGGAAGCAGGCCTTCTGGGGAGCTAGTCAGCCCAGCACTGACTCAGACTCTGCCCTTTCTCTTAGTAGGCACATTCCCAGCCACAAGCTCTTTGTTTCTTACCTTATGTTCTGACCTCACCATTTAGACCCTAACATTCCTTTTGGAATCTAATGTTGATTGTCCCTGCCTGGGCAATTCAGCAGTGTCCTGGTACTGGGGATCTAGTCCCATGCAGCATGCTGGGCAAGGACTCCACCAGTGATCTGTGACCCACCATAATGAGATGTTAGAGATATCTGTGTGACTAATGCTCATTTTGGTCACCAAATAGACTGCTCAGTTAAATATGCAATGTCATGTTTACATATCCCTCACCCAGACACTCTTTAACACCCCACTCCACCCAGGACACATTCCCTTAACTCACAGGGCTTCTCAGAGTTGGTTTTATCTCCCAAGAAAAATAGTCTTGGGGTTGGAGAGATGGCTCAGTGGTTAGAGCATTGGCTGATTTTGCAGAAGACACAGGTTTGGTTCCCAGCAACCACATGGCAACTCATAACCATCTAGTTCCAGGGGGATCCAGTGCCCACCTCTGTCATCTTGGGGGTACTGCCCGACATGGGTACACTCACATATATGCAGGCAATACTCATGCACATAAAATAAAAATAATAAATAAAATATTAAAAAATAATATCTTCATCCATGACTCTCTGCTTCCCTCCCCTGCCTCCTCTCTGTTTACTAGTTACAATATATTCCTCTGGCCTGGGTCTCTTCTCTTCCCTTCTTTTAAACCTTCCCCTCTTAAAACTCAGACTTCTTTTTAAAATGTTAGGCCTTGGGAAGACAACCGTGCTGAGATTAAGGTCGAAATATAAGAAGGGACATATGCTTGTAATCCCAGCCAATTACAAAAGGAAAATTGGTTGCATGGGGCCGCCGCATGGAGGCGGAGGGTGGACACCAACAAAGGCGGAAAATCAAAACTACAAACTTACCGGATGAGTCTAGTTGAGCTGTCCAGGATGTATCCTAAGGACACCAACGTGTGCAAGAAGCATCACCTGCCACAATACTTGTAACAGTCTCCTACTTGTTAGTGTAGTCGTGGCCGAGTGGTTAAGGCGATGGACTAGAAATCCATTGGGGTCTCCCCGCGCAGGTTCGAATCCTGCCGACTACGGCTGTGTTATTGGAGATGTAAGTACCTAGAGTTTCAAATGGTTGTTTTGTAGTTAGCGGAAACCAAAGTCTCGCGTTTTGAACCCAGTCCATTATTGCTTAGGTCGTTTTTTTGCATAAAAAGAGGCCATCTTTCTGAAGGAAATGCAAATCGCCTTTCCTGTTTTAAAGTTCCTGTTTCGGGGTAACATAGTTTTGGAAAGGCCCTAGATTTAGTCCCCAGTAGTTCAGAAAGGAAAGAAGAGGGATGGGGGATTGGGTGGAGAGAGAGAGGAAGGACCTACTAGGTTCAGCCCCCAGCAGTACAGTAAGAGAGGTCAAGGACCCCCGCCCCCCGGTCTTTCTTCACAGCTTTGCACCTTTTGACAGGACGCAAACGCAACGCAGAAAATTTAAGTCCCACGAGATGCCTTTCTCCGTGCCCCCAATGGCTCCACCTTAGACACCCTGTTTATACATCTAATCCTAACTCCCAGGACCTTGCCAAGGAAGACAACCTGCTTAACTAGGCAGCTAGCCAAGACAAATGCAGAGCTGAGGGACTGCTTGGTCAGTACCCAGACTGTATCCAGCACCTCACCTGGAAATCCGACCCTACGGTCCGGGCTGCAGGAGAGGTCACACTCGCATATTAAAACTAAGTACCTGATGGGAAAAGTCGGCTAGCCAAAATACACCCACTGAGATAAAAGTCTAAATATTAGTCACCAAACATGAAATTAGATCTGATGCAAAATTATATAGTAAGCCAGGAACTAATAGGCGGTTTAAAAGCTAATACAATGTGCACACATACTTTTTAAGTGATACTCAGATACTGTGTGGGCTGAAATCTGTAATCCCAGCACTTGAGAGACAGGCAGGACATTGGCTGTGAGTTCCAGGGTTACTGAGGGAGACCTTCTCGTAATCAAATCTAGGGTATAGCCCAAACCGAAGGAAAAAGGGAGGAAACATGAGAGGACAGCAAAAATCAATAAACCACTAAACCCATAAAGAGAAACAGGGATTTGGTTAGTCTCCAAAGTCAATTTTGAAAAAGCAAATGATACTGATAAATCTCTATCCAGAGTGATCAGGAAAAAAAAAAAAAATACAGATTACCAACACCATGAAGGAGGAAGAGGCCATTTACCCAGGTTGTACAGAAGTGATATTTAAGTCCCACGAGATGCCTTTCTCCGTGCCCCCAATGGCTCCACCTTAGACACCCTTATTATGTTATTATGAATAACACTTTACTTACTGATTCATGAAGTTAGATGAAATGGATTAATTTCTCAATAATCTGAATTGTTATAACCTTTTAAAAATAGGATTTGTTACAAAAAAAAAAAAAAAACTGGTAAACAAAAGCCCAGGCCTCAATGCTTCATTGACGAAGAATGAATGTGGACAAAACCTCTAGAAATTAGGGAGCTGTGGGAACCTTATCACTGATTTACTGAAGTGACTATTACTCTGATTTCAAAATACACTGTAAAAAGCTGACCGAACTGAAGACCAATGTTCCCCATGAAAATGGGTGGAATTTTCTTAACAAAAGTTCACTCCATTGAGGACAGCGATGTTCAGAGCAACAGGTGGGAATGTTACTATTTTGTTTCCTTGAGACTAGCCTTGCTGTATAGCCCAGGCTGGCCTTGAAAACTGTCAGTAATCCCTCCTGAGCCTGCAGAATTCTGGGCTTAGGAGGGTGCGTACCACCCTGCTCTCCCACTGCCCCGGATTGTCCAGGCAGAGCACCTCCCCACCCCCCACATCCTTTTTTTAATAGAATCATTCCTTAAAGGTTTGTGCTCCATTTAAGAAACCGACCTTGTACATCTGAGAAGCCGTGAACCCGATTTATGTTTCTTCGTCCCCATCATTTGAGAAGAAAAATGCAGCTGTGTCTGTAGTCGTGGCCGAGTGGTTAAGGCGATGGACTAGAAATCCATTGGGGTTTCCCCGCGCAGGTTCGAATCCTGCCGACTACGTATGAGTTGCTTTTGCCCAGGGTGATTTTAGGACCTGGAATTCAGGGTCAAACCTGCCGGGCCTTTCGCCCCATCTACAGCTGCTGTTTTGAGGTTTGCCGAGCTAGCTGGTTTCGGGATGTATAGTAAAGTTACCCTGTATTCTTCGTTAGTATAGTGGTGAGTATCCCCGCTTGTCACGCGGGAGACTGGGGTTCGATTCCCCGACGAGGAGAATGGCTATTTTGCTCCAGGCGGCCTCACCTACAACAGCGACCGGATGTAGGTTTAGAAATAGATATGTAGGTACAGTTAGATTCGATTAAGAAAGATTATTAAGAGGACCTGACGACCCTTGAAGAGTGAGAGAGGACCAGATATCTCAGCAGACTTTTCTCAAAAGTGAATATCCACAGAAACACGACAGTGGTGGAGGGACTGTTGGGGGTGAAGTGGTCAGTGGTTAAGAGCAAAGGACTTGGGTTCGCTTCCCAGAACCTGCATAGAAGCTGACTACCTCCTGTGACTACAGTTCCAGAAGACCCATCGCCCACTTCTGGCTTCTGTGGACATTGCATACATGGATGCACTTACATATATGCAAGCAAAACATGTACTAAGAATGGTGTGTTAGTCCTTGTAAAAAGTGAAAATTAAAACAATTACAGACTACTAGCGGATCCAACATGATGGCCCACGACTTTAGTCCCAGTACTCTGGAGGCAGAGGCAGACAGATCACTGTCAGTTCCAGTTCAGACAGAGCTTTATAGTGAAACCCTATGCCAATCGATCGATAATTTCTACCGAGCAAGAGAAATGACTCTAATAAGGCCCGCCCACATGACAGAGAGCCATCTGTTTTTTTCTGAACCCACCAATTTAACCCATTTTGAATTGATTTTTGTGCAAGTTGAGAGATATAGATCTGGTTTCATTCTTCCACACGTGGAAATCTAGTTTTCCCAGAGTTATTTTCTCCCCTCTATGTTTTTGACACCTTTGTCAAAACTTAGGACTGAGGCTGTGGGGACCTGCTCCTGCA
The DNA here is from genome assembly GCA_035773235.1 of Eospalax fontanierii. Taxonomy (NCBI): domain Eukaryota; kingdom Metazoa; phylum Chordata; class Mammalia; order Rodentia; family Spalacidae; genus Eospalax; species Eospalax fontanierii. The sequence continues at coordinate 823,137 of CM069547.1, read as the reverse complement.
TCCTTCCCTCTGGCTCACCGTTGGTCTACGAGTTTGCTTTCTACGGTCGCTGTTGTATAGTTTGAAAACAGATAGGATACCTTTCAGCACTGGTCTTTAGGCTAAGGATTGCTTTGACTATTTGAGGTCTTTTGTGCTTCTGACGGTATTTTAGGATTCTTCTTTCTAGTTCTATAAAGTATGTCATTGGGATTTTTTTCTAAAGAAGAGCTCCAAATTGTACATTAGAGAGACCTGACTTTTAAGAAATGTATTTAAAAATTTTTATGGGTATGGGTGTTTTGCCTGCATGTCTGTGCACCCGGTGCATGCATTGCTGTGCCAGGGGGAGGTCAGAAGAGGGCATTGGATCCCCTGGAACGGGAGTTTTGTAAACCACCATGTGGGTATTGAAAACCGAAACCTGGTCATCTGCACAACCAGCAAATGCTATTCATTGTTGAGCCATTTGTCCAGCCCCCATCATTAGGATTTTGATGAGGTTTGCAGTCAATCTGTAGTTGCTTTGGGTAATATAGCTATTTCACAATATTAATTCTGCTGATCCATGAGTGTGCAGATTCAGTTTCTTTCTTCAGTGTCTTAAATGATAATTTTACTTAAAAACAGACTTACAGACACCTAAAACGTCATTTAACCATTTATTTTAACATTATGATCCAGTGAAGACATAATAACCAGTGCTATCTACCTATTAAAAATTAAAATAAGGGGCTGGAGAGATGGTTCCAGTCAGACACACAAAATAAAAATACATAAAAATTTTAATTAAAATAAAAGACAGTACCAAGGCTTATAATGGACAAGAATCAGTTAATTATCTATGACAATGTAATGACCTGACAAGAATTATTACTGTTATTACTAAATGACTCCTTTTAAAAAACAATTTGTGTGTGTGTTTCTGTCATGTGTGTGAGTGCCTGAAGAGACCAGAACAGGAGATTAGATCCTCTGGAGCTGGACTTACAGGCAGTTGGTAGAATATGGATTTTTTTTTAAGACAGAGTCTCAGTACATAGACCCAAATTGGCCTCAAACCCACAGAGATCCTCCTGTCTCTGTCTCCAGAGCATCAGGATTAAAGGTGTGTGACCCACCTCAGCCATTTATTTTTAAGTCCCACTAGGTCTTCATGACTGGGCTCTCCTTGCTGCCTATCTCTGAGCTAAAACAAATGAATAAGGAAACAACCCAAACTTGCAAATGTCGAACTATGACACTTGGAGATCGCCTGCACCAACCTTGGTGCAAGATGGAGTTCGTAGGCTCAGCTCTGGCATCACTTTGTAAGTGCAGCTCACAGTGGCACCAAGGAAGAGTGAGTCCACGTGGACTTGTGTTCCAGGGATAATATGACTGACCTGTAGTCATTTGCTTACTCCACAAACTCTACTCACTCAGAGCAGGCCTCTTTCAGTAATTTCTGCTTTAAAATCACTCTGTTAAAATAAAATAAAATCATCCTATTAGAACTGGATATCTAGGTTAGTGGTAGAGTGCTTGCCTCGAATGCACAAAGACAGATTCAATCTCTAGTACTGTAACCAAAACAAAGAAAGTCACTCTATAACTAATTCAGGCCCCACAAATCCTAGCCTCTTTGAAGCACTTCTGAAACTCTTTCTAAATGGGACTCCTGCTTCCTCGATAAGTTTAAGAAACCTGGTTTATGAGGGTCAGATTTCTCTGTTGGTAGTTATATGGGCTCAAAATGGGTTTTACTTTCAAATATCTCTGAGCTTGGTAGTGAAAAGTTACCTTTAGCTTTCACTACCTGTGGTTTAACCCTTGGGCTCAGGGGTTTTAAGGCTGTGATGTGAAATGAATGAGTCTGACAATTTTGATAAACAAATCATTGTCTGAAGCCACAGAAACAGTCATTGATATTGCTCAAAACCGGTAGAGATTTATTGCTGCTAAATGGTATCTCTGGCACATAGGCCCAAAAAACCTAATACTCCTTAGACTTGCAGCTTAGACATACCTCACAGAACAGTCACAGCAGGCAGCTACATTGCCCCCACCCCTTGTCAGTGAATGAAGACCTGCCCTGCCATCTCAGGGACGCCAACTCTTTAGAACTGGTTGTAGACACAAATCCAGGCACAGTTCAAATTCCAGCCTTGTCATTTATTAACTGGGTGATCTTGGTCAAAGTATTTTACTCTAGTGGGCCTTGTTTCCCACATTTGTGAATTTAAAATAATAATGGTATTTTCTTGATATGAATGCTATAAGTTAGTATGCACAAAGTCTTTAGAAATATGCAGGCAGTAAGTGACTGATAAACAAAATTTGATTTGGGGGGTGGCTGTTAACAGTGAGTGGCTGCTAATTACAACGAATACAGCTTTTTATATCCTGAGTTCCCTAGAACTGACTCTAGCAATTAAGATGACTCCTCTATAGAGACTGGATTGTTTATAATTTAGAAATAGAGGACACGTTCCTCAAGTTAGGATTCGCATTTGGATATTCACACATATGAGAAGGCCTATTATGCAAAACCAACGTAACCGGCAGGATTCGAACCTGCGCGGGGAAACCCCAATGGATTTCAAGTCCATCGCCTTAACCACTCGGCCACGGCTACCCAACTTCAAGCACCCCTCCTGAAGGATTGAGGGTATGATCAGTATGCTCCCCAGATGAGAGGCTCTCCGCAGTTTCCCAGGTGTGCTCAGAACCTCTAGTTCTTGGGTTAAAAAGAAGTCATTCACAGAAAACCTACATCCAGTCAAGGGGTTCAAAACCGATCTACTAGCCAGGCAGGCAAGGTTGCCTCACCTGCCCACAGGCACACAGAACGTGAAGAACCAGAGGGAACCGGAAAATATGGAGTCATCTACGGTTGCTTCCAGCTGTGACTGATAAACAGAAATGCTGCCCCGGCTTTAAACTGTGTTTTCCTTTTCCTGGCTTAAAAACTAAGCTCCCCAGTAGTCGATGGAAGATGCTGGAAGGTCTCCAGGAGCTCGGTGTAAGGACCCCCCCCAGAAATGGAAAATGAAGGCTACAGCAAATCTGACTCCATCTTGTTAGAAAAAGCCTCAGCCACATAAGCTTGGCTTCCTGGCTTTGGAAACTCTTTCCCACCCGCTAGTTAAACAATTGCAAGGACATGGCCTTCAAATATCAGGTGGTTTGTCATGGCTTAAAGGGAAAGCATAGAGTCTGGTCAGGATGACCAAGACATGAATCAGAAACCCAAATAAGCCCGAAACCTTGAAGCATACTCTGGTAAGCACATTCCACAGGCCCTGTTACCTTAATATGAGTAAGATGCTTTTTCGCGCCAAGTGGGCTTCCTTAACCAATCCCAACCCTTGTCCCTCCTCTCTTTGTTTTAACCCTATAAAACATCACCTCACCCTCCACTCGGGGCCACTGTCTTATCACCCGCTGCGGCGGTGTGTCAGACTGTGGACCGAGCTCGAGCTTGTAAATAAAGACCCTTTGTTCTTGCATCAGATTTGACCTCCCAGATTTGATCCCTCTTTTGAGAGGATTCTATAACCTGGGCACAACACTCGGGAAACCCGTCTTCTGTATCTTCCCAGTGAAGCTGCTGCCTTTGCGAGTGTGAAGGCTGCAGAAGGAAGCTCTAGAACAGTCTTCCGGCCTCCTAACGTGAAAGAGCTGGGGACGGCCATGCTCCGGCCGAGCGAAGGGCTCTTTTTGCGCTTGTAGATCATGGAGCCTGTTATGCCCAGAGAACGGCTCCTCAAGAACCACCACAGAGTCCGAAGTGTATGCAAAAAAACAAAGAGCCTTTATTCAAGATTAAGCTTGGACCCCCAGACCTCACCAACACAGTGGATCTGTTCTGGGAGCCCCGAGCAGAGAGGTTAGGAGTCTTTTATAAGTTTGAGATAAAGGAAGGTGGGGAATAACAGTGTTACATTCTGTTTGGTTATAGGAGCCCGCGCGCCAAGCATATTTTAAATTAATTGGTTGTAATGTACTATATGCCAAAATTGGTTAATAGAGGTCTGGAGGTTTCTAATTGGTGGGTGCTGCCTTCGGGGTAAAGGAATGTGTTGATTATTATTCAAATCTTTTGCTAGTTTTTGTTTTAGCCCTATTTAATCTTGTGGCCTTGTGACTGTTTAGAAGGAACAAAGAACAAAATGGAGTTATATTTATCCATTTTCTGACGTCCTATAGCCAAGCATTTTTTTTACAAAAGCGAATCGAGAGCAGTTATTGGGTTGAAAAGGGGTTCCAGGGGTCCTACAGAGCCCGCTCAGGGACCCTGTGCAGATCCGATGCTATGCTTTCCTTTTCCCCGGAATCTTAAAACTGTGCAAAGCGGAGTGGAGATAACCGGGAGACCGGGTCCCAAACCAGAGTGAGAGGAGCACTGGCGTCCAGAGATTGAGGATGAGCTCGGCTGGATGGCTGTACGCATGGGCTTTGGTTGGTTAGGTTCGGTTTGGTTTGGTCAGGGCTCACTCTGCAGACCAGGTGGGCCTCAAACTCACATTCCCTCCTGCCTCACGGGTGTGCTGTATTTTCTGAAAGGGTACTTTTCTCTTTTGAACAGGAAGGTACAACCATTAAGTGGAAACCATGCATTGGTTTTTGTAACCAATTATCTCTGCTAATAGCCAATTTTACTTGGTGGGAAGAATAGCTGTTCCTCTTCGTGCATATCCTAGTTATGACCCAGTTAATTCTCCCCTAGGGACAGTTGTCAGCAACTCTTAAGACCTGGTTTCAACTGGTACTTTAGCTTCAGCCAAGGGTGCACCTTAGACCTAATTCACAGATCTGAGGCTTAATGAAACATTCAGCCACAATTAAAAGATTACTTGAGTGGTGGGATACTTAACTGCTACTTACTTACAGAATCAGTTTCTTAGTACTTAGATATTTTAGATGATAGCGGAGAATTTCAAATGCAGAGAATTCTTAGCCTGGGTCCCCTGAACTCAAGTATTACATGGAAACTCTGAGTTAAAGGATGCGGGGCACCATTCAAGGAAGAGTTTCATGCATTATATTTAATATGATCTGGAATCCAGGCTTTTAAAAAAATATGGAATGAACCAGGTGTAATGGAAGAGGCCTTTAATTCTAACACTTGGGAAGCAGAAGCAGACAGGTCTCTCTGTGAATTCAAGGCCAGCCTGGTCTACATAGCGGGTTCCAGGGCAGCTGGGGCTACAGGGAGACCCCGTCTCAAAAAAAAATGGAAAAGAAAAGAAAAAGAAGTTTAAATCTTTGCTCTAATGACTTTTTGAGCTTTGAAAGAGAAGAGAAAATAATTCTATGAACATTCTGCTTTGGAAGGGGGTGACATGACTGTGAGTGAACAGGGTTATGAAGAGGTCACACCAGGTCCCACTGACAGGAGCCAGCACAGCAGTTGCCCAGTTGAGGAACCAGCCTCAGTCAGGCAGGGAATATGAAAATGCTCAAGGTTATCTGGAGGTGACAGTAGCACTTGGGAGGCAGAAGCAGGAGGCTCAGGAGTGGACAGTCACTTCTGCTACAAGTTAGTTCAAGGCCAGCTTGGGCTACATGAGACCACCTTTCAGAAAAAAAAAAAAAAAAAAAAACAGACTAACTAAAGTAGCATCTGTTAACACTGCCACGTTGCAATACACAGTTTTCATTCTTATTTGAGCTCCTTGGCTTACCTAGGCTGTCAGCTGGAGAGTCCCTAATGCACTTTCACTCAATGCCCATGGCATAGTCTGCAAGAGCAGGCCAGGGCTTAGCCTCTGGCTCAGTTCAACATTTCTACTCGAAATACTCCCCACACTGTTTCCCTGTTACAGATAATGAAGATGGGATGGCAAATTGCCCAGTGGTAACTTCACTACCTGAGTTCTATCCCAGGGTGGGAACCACATGGTGGATGGAGAGAACCAAACTCCCATAAGTTGTTCTCTGACCACTGTAGGTACACAAAAGTAAATGCAAGAACAGTGAACAATTAGCAGATGCACATGGTTATTATAACTCAACTCCACACATGCAGATCCCCTAGGTTGTTACCTAGCTCCCGTTTCCTGCTTCAGGATCCTGCTCTGAGTCAGTTTGGTCACCTCCAGTCTTTTTGGACTGACTCTCTTGACTGTGGCTGTCTGAAGTTTTCCTTGATTTTTTTTTTTTCCAGACAACATGGAACTCACTATGTAGACCAGGCTGGCTTCAAACTCACAGAGATCTGCCTACCTCTGCCTCCTAAGTGCTGGAATTAAACGTGTGTTCCACCATGCCCTGCTTGATTTTGAAGAGCTTGACAGTTTAGAAAGCACTAGTCAGGTATAGTGTAGAAAGTTCCTCCACTGAAATTTATGAGCTGTTTTTCTCATGATTATTTTCGTGAGGTATTACTTGACATTTCCCCCCATTATGCCAGGGCTGAACATGGTCAGTCAGTCAGGTTTCTCTCTGCTAATGTTCATCATGCACCTGGTTGGGCAGCATTTCCCGGGTTTCCTCAGTGCCTCTGCCTTAGCCCAACTCCAGCATGATCTCTGCACAGGAAGTCCCCTGGGACACTGGTTCCCATAAGAGAAGCTGCTGGCTGTAGGAACTGGTTTAAGTCTTCATGTTCATTCATAGGTTTTGCTTTATTTCCAAATGTCTGTCTCCTCCATCTATACATTTATGCTATATTTATTTATATTACCAATGAAGTGTGGACATTTGCCCAACCCTTGTTGTTCACAAGGTGCTTTGGTTTTTGCTGGTGTGTTTGTTACATGCTTTCAGAGGGTGTGGGGTTCAAGAGCTTTAAAATGCTCTGATAAATGCTTGACCTGGAGGTGTGTGACAAAAGCCTTCAGTGAGCTTCGGTTGTTTGAGTCCAACAGCCCCAGTCCCAGTTTCTTTGTTTCTGGTTCCTGGGGCACCTAGATTTCACCTGTCTTTGTCCCTCCCAGCAGGACAGTTTCTGTCAGCCTAGCTCTTTAGTGAATGACTGGACTGGAGGGCCTTACTGGCCTGGGGGAAGACTAAGCAGGTGCAGTGAGTTTTACAGCTATTTTTTTCTCTGCTGGGATCTTCCCTCTCAAGACAGGAAATAAAGTAAAGGTAAAAGTTTCAGGAAACTACTTACAAGCTCAGAGAGTTGCAAGAATTGCAAGGCCCTCCCCAGGCTGTCTAAACAGTAATAGTTGCTGGAGGAGGGAACTTTTGGGAGGAGCTATCTGTATATGGCTGGAGCTCCAAGGATGCAGCTTGTGTGAGTCCTCATCCATGGTGGGGTGATGCTGCTGCCTTGGGTCACCCGTGCTCCTGGCAATGACTGTTTTCTCCCAATAAACTCACTGGTTCAGCAAGCTAGACTTGGATGGAACTGATTCTTTGGTCTAATCACCTGGCACATCTGCGCTAAAATGAGGTTTTGCTCGACCCAGGAAAGTCACACAACAAATGCTTGATGTTCTCCTAAGCCGCTGTCACCTCTCCTAGGATCTGGAGGATGTTCAAACCCCAACACCTGCACTTGATTTAATAAAGACCTTCTTCTGACTTCCCAGCCCTAAGGTCGAGTCTACTGTCTGCTGTTCCTACAGAACAGTCTTGGACAAGCCACCTCCCAGTCTGGACAACAAGAAGTGTTTATTGCTGAAGAATTTGGGAGACGCTCGTAGATGCTGCCAAACGAGCAAGCCAAAGCTTTCTCCTCGAGAATTTAGATACACCAACTTTGAAAACCGTCTCTGGCCCTGGCTGACCTTGAACTAGCACCAATCCTCTGGGGCCAACCCTGACCTCCAGTGCAGGATCACTCCCAGACATGCCCCTCCACACCCTCAGCATTGGAACATTCTATTGCCTTACTCTTCGGTTTTCTAGAAGTGGAGCTATCCTAGGACCCAAAGACGCGGTTGTCCGGCCGCCCACACGGCAGACCTGGGACCTGCAAGCCTGGCCACCTCCTTAGCCTCCGGAACGTCACGCGTGATGCAAGTAAGCGTTTACAATTGCCCCTCACACCCAGGCCAGGACCAGAGCTCCGGAGGCCGCGAGGGTCCCAGCGCAGTGGCGATGCACCTGTGTCCCGCTGAGCCGCGTGGGGCGGCAGGTAGTGCTGGAGGCCGGGTACCCAGGAGGCGGAGGACTCACTCGCAGTGACCCAGTGACCCAGTTTGCTACAGAGCAAACTCAAGGCTAGTCGGTCAGTGTAATGATCCTGTCTCAAAAATGGTGCTGTAGAGATGTAGCTCAATGGTACACTTTTCCAGAATGTTTGAAGATCTGGGTTCAGTCTTCCGTATCTGATCTGCAACCATCTTTCCTTCCCCCTGTTTCCCAACGTGGTAGGTACTTGACGGTAGGTAATTGAACAGGTAAAACCGTAGTCGGCAGGATTCGAACCTGCGCGGGGAGACCCCAATGGATTTCAAGTCCATCGCCTTAACCACTCGGCCACGACTACCCACTCCAGCAGCTGTCTGAAGGGTTCAGATAAAGCAATGAATACGCTGCGTTTTCCAGATGGCCGGGTGGTAGTTCCTTTTCCACCCAGACCTTTCCCTGGCCGGAAAGGGCCCCTACCCAGCACAGCACCCCGGCAGGTCTGGGACTCCGCGAGAAGGGGTCTGCTCTACCCCTGAGCTAGAAGATCCCCCGAAGGCGGCAAAAGGGAGGACCGTGTGGGAACTCGGGTCATTTCAGGGTCAAAGCCTGAGCCAGGAGCCCTGGTGAGGCTGCGGACCGGGCTGGGCGGAGGGAGACCCCGACCCCGCGGACCCAAGAGTCCTCGGCCCTGGAGCCGGGACTGGGAGGACCCAATCCCCAGGGATCCTGACCCTGAGCAGGACTCGGGGCCTGCCCAGGATAAGCGCAAAGCTGAAGGACCCGCGGGTGACTGTACCTCGGTTAAATGGGCGGATTTAGTGCGTCCGCCCCGAGGGGGGCGGAGAAGCGGCTCCGGTCAAACGCTTCTCCCCTGGCTTGCCGGGAGCTCCAAAGCCTGGCTTTGTCTAATTCTGGGGGTGGAGGTGGGTGGCCGCTGGAATCTTCGGATGCAATCTCGGTGTTCAAGGCTAGCCCTGCCTCTGGTAGGAAGCGCTCCCCACCCGTTTGTCTTCAGGACTAAGGCACTTGTTTCTCTGCAAATATTGTACTAGTATACCGCCCTGGAACTTGCGGGGTTTTGTTTTATTATGAGACACGGTAGCAGTTCGGACTTGAACTGCGCGTGTAGTTGAGGATCTGACAGGCCTGTGGCACCACCTTCAACAGGGTCTGTTTTCCCGTTTCTTGTAAAGGGAGCCCTTGACACAGTGAGTTCCTTTTGGGTTTTCCTGAGCTGTCTTCTCAGAGTGTTGTCCTGGATCCGCAGATTGGGCCTGTACGAGAAATATTCTCTACAAAATCAGGAAGGCGCGGGGGAGGGGGGGGGGTTGTTCTGCTGTGTCGTTTTAAGTAGTGGCTCTCACAGCACTTGCAGGAAAGTGCTTTTAAATTAATTTTTATTTTATGTATATGAATGTTCCGCCTTCATGTGTAAGTGCATCAGTGTCCTGCAAGGCCCTCACAGAGTCTAGGAGCTAGACCTCATGGAATTGGAGTTACAGAACTTCCTTAGCCATCAGGTGATTGGGTGCTGGGAAGCAAACCTTGGTCCTCTGCAGGAGCAGCCGGTGTTCTTAACGACTGAGTCCTAGAAAGTAATTTTACCTAACGTTAAATGTGTGCTGTACAAAAGAATACTTTTATCTCACAAGGAATGAAGATACATTTAAAACTGGATATTTAGTGGCTGGAGAGAGGACTCAGCAGTTAGGATCAAGACCCTGATTCACTCCAGTTCCAGGGGATCTGACCTCCTTTGGCCTCTGCTGGCACTACACACATATGGTATACTTACATACATGTGGGCAAAACACTCATACACATGAAAATTGTGGGAGTGACTTTTATTAGTGGACATCATCTGGACAAATGACTTTTAGTTAACCACAGCAAAACCATGACCTCCTGGGTGCAATGGGCGGGGTGGGGGCGGCTGTCTCCTCAGCAACTTCAGGTTGTTACTCCACCAAAAAGATAATGAATGGCTGTGGGTAAGCTGAGAAGTAACACATCTGAGCGTGAACTGCAAGCCGCACACCCACCCACTAGGCACAGTAGAGATTGGGAAGAACACTGACATTGGATAAATGAGATTTCAGAAATAAAAAGGCCGGATATGGTCTGTTAAGATTAAGGGTGGAGCCAAACTTGACCTTGTGCTTCCCCAATAATAAGGAGAAGCCATTTTGAATACATTATGGGTGTGGCTTGATGGGGGGGCACAGTCTGATCCTCATATTACACAAACATGTACACATGTATTCTGCATGTATTTATTCAGAGATCAAAAAATGGGTTCATCCTATTGATGTTGTGCTATTCCCAGACATTGCACAGCTGACCTACCTATGAACATACAAGTGAAAGAATTTAATCTTTAATTATATCTAATTCTCCGAATAAATACAAGAATTTTCTGGTTGACATATAAATGAAACAATATTATTTTAAAAAGCACTCTTAGGCTGGCATAGTGGTGCTTGCCTTTAATCCCAGCTCTCCAGAGACAGAGGGGGGCTGGGTGGGGGAGGGGGTGTGATTTTTGTCTCAGACTCAGTCAACGCCCAAGTATTGAAGTTTTGGGTTTACCATAACACCACAGTCGTAGTCGGCAGGATTCGAACCTGCGCGGGGAAAACCCAATGGATTTCTAGTCCATCGCCTTAACCACTCGGCCACGACTACATGAATAGCTATTAGGTTACCTTCCATGGTTTAACTATGAATTGAGTGTTTATTTGTATCCAGTATTTCCTGCCACTTGTCCTTTAGATGACTCTGCTGCCTGTCGACCAAATTGGCAAGCCATGTTGTAACCGCAGTACTGTAGAGACCCCTATGCAGGTCAGGTTTCTGTGGTACTAACATGGAGAGGGCATGATGGAGGCGGGAAGAGATCTTGGGAAGGGAATAGAATACTTGTGTGGTGAAAGAAGGTAGGGCTTTCGGGAGGTGGAGGGATGGGGAAGTCATAGGGGAGGGGATGAATAAGAACAAAGTATAATGGCATATACATTTGAAAATGAATTTGAAAAACCATAATAAGGGCAAAGATGAGAGAGAAAAGAGATAGAGGTGGTAAGGACCAGAAGATGCTGGGCAATTACTTGCTGTCAACAATCAGAGGTTAGAGTTAGGGTTTAGAACAGGGGTCAGTGTAAGTTTAAGAAACTAGGGAATCTCACGTAGTCATCTTTGAAAGATAACCTCACCATTAGAAATAAAAAAACACAGGTTCCACCGAGATTTGAACTCGGATCGCTGGATTCAGAGTCCAGAGTGCTAACCATTACACCATGGAACCTCACACACTAACAGCTTGAGCTGCTGGTAGATGAGTTATAATTCTATTGTGGACTTCTGGTCGCTTCTTATCAGGCTGTACCTTAGCATTCTGAGTTTGCTGTCTGAGCCATCTCACACCTTCCTGCTCTGTCATAAACAGGGCTCTTCCGGCAAAGTTTACAGCAGATCCTTCTAGGGCAGGTAAGGTAGGCTGGGTCACTGCGAGCCTTCTGCCTCAGACTCCCTAGTAGCTAGGGTTGTAGGTCTGTACCACCTCGCCCAATATCTCCGCTGTTCAATGAACAGCACAGTGACAATGAAACAATGAACTGCAAACGTCTAGACGGGTGTGGACCCACATTTCATTATTCTACGACTGGAAGAAACAAACACATCCTGAAGCTTATGACTTTAGCTTATCCAGAAGAAATGAAGATGGTACCGAAGTTCTAGGTGAGGGGAGGTGGGGAGGCTAAGTGAGAAACATGCCGCTGCATTGAGAGGGAGGCGCTGGGATCCCAGCCACCGGGTCCGTGAGGGAGGGAAACACATGGTAACATCTGTGAGGAAAGGGCTTTCAAGTGGCCAGGATCAGGAAGCTTCCTATGAAAGGATTTGACTTTAAACTAGTTACCGGGCCAATCATAATACATGATCAGCTCAGTGCTAAAGGTTACATCATGGTGGAAGCCATACTCAGTGCTGTAGGAGGAGACACACTCTCAAACACTTGAGGAAATGCCATGAATCAGGAATTTTAGATTCTGCTAAGATGTATTTTGTAGGGCTGGAGAAGTGGCTCACCACCTTTAAGTTCAGCTGCAGAGGCTCTGAGACCCTGCTCTGGCCCCCAAGAGCACCACATATACATGCAAACACATAACATAAATCCTTAAGATGAATTTTGTGGGACTGGAGAAATGACCTACTTAACCAAAGCACTTGCTGCTCTTGCAGAGGATCCAAATTTGGTTCCCAGCACCCACACTGGGCTGCTCACAACTGCCTGTAACTCCAGCTCTAGGGGATCCAACATCTCCCCGCCTCCCAGGCAGCCCCACCCTTTCACCTCTGCAGCATATAGCACAGACAGACAGGCATATACACACACACACACACACACATAAACAGACACAAATAAAAAGTAAATATTGTTTTAAAGATGGATTTTGTGTCAAGGAAAGCATCGTACAGCATTTGAAAGGAATAGATCCACAGTTAGCCATATAGATGAATCTTAAAAATGAGGTAACTATTTCAAGAGAAGAATGAAATATATAACAAATTAGCATTCACGTAAAACAGAAATAAATATACAAATAGTATTAATATGTGCTTTATAGGAAGTAGAAAATTCTATTAAAATGTAAAATTCTATATTAAAATGTATTAAACATTAAAAAAATAAACTTTGTGAAAGAGATTAGAGGTAGTCCACTGTGAAGATGAAAAATGAATTATGAGCCAAGAGTGATGGTGCATACCTTTAATCCCAGTATTTGGGAGGCAGAGGCAGGGGGATCAATTCAATTGAGGCAAGTCAAGAATTTTACATGAACCCAAACACCTGCATTTGAACTCTCAAACTGAACTTTAACCCACAAGAGAGTGTGTGGGCAGTATTGGTGGTTCAGCTAGACTGGACTGTCAGGAACTGTCTGCTGTGTATTCAGCTCAGCAAGGGAGAACACGTACACGTGGAACCATCACTCACTTCAAGTTCTAGAACTGGTGCTAGAAATCACTGGATCCAGACCTGGACTTTAGTTAAAAGATGTGGAGTGGAGGCTTTGTGCAAAGCGGAAGATGTCGGGAAGCAGGGCTGTTCTAGACGTGCCTCAGTTAATCTCACAGAGGCAGACTAGAGGGAGGACAAAGTTAAGGGTGATGAAGACTCCTTGAACACCCTCATTTCAGTCGATAAAGGGAATTTCAAGTGTTGTTTTGGATACAATGACCTTCCCTGTCCTTCCGCCTCAACTCAAAACATAGGTCTTATATGCCCTTTTACTTAGGGTCATTTAAAATTGCCAGTATTTGGGTTTTTGAAACTGTTTATCTTGCTGTTTTATGTACAGACATAAACTGATTTCAGTGACTGTTAAGGCAGAGAGATAAACCAAGCAGCTATAGGTCAGAGATAGAGGGAGAGTTTGCTCTAAACAAACACCATGGAGCAAAAGCATCATTCACTTTTTTGAATGAAAGAAGCTTTTTTTTTTTCAAGTCAATGGTTGTATTTTATTGGTGATTAATTTTTAATAGTGCAGGAGGTAGAAGCTGGGGCCTCAGGCATGCTAGGCAAGCCGTCTATCACTGACCTACACCTCTAGCTCTGGGTTTTCTAGTTACAGCCACGGGTTTCTTTCCTGCCATCATAAATGTCATTACAGTAGAGTGGAACTTTAAGCCTACTTGATGACCTATTCATAGTGGGGTCAGGGCTGACAACAGCATGTCATTTATATAGTACTTTCTCTGGGGAAAAAAAAAAGCTAGATCAAAAATATATGCATCCACATACATGTTATTTTGTTTTGTTTTTCTGAGATAGGGTCTCACTGTAGTATAGATCAAGTTGACCTCACAGAGGTCCATATGCCTCCTGAGTTTTGGGATTAAAGGTGCTTGACACCATGACAAAAATATTTTACAAACAAACAAGGTCCCACCGAGATTTGAACTCGGATTGCTGGATTCAGAGTCCAGAGTGCTAACCATTACACCATGGAACCTCTTATGAGGGAATTTATTCCTTCAGTAAATAGGAATGAATTACAGGAACACTACCGACTAGGTATCAAACAATATATACATTTCTTTTTAACCCAGGATGGCCTTCATCTACTTACTCTGTAATTGATGCTGACCTCGAACTCTGGATCCTCCTGCTTCCTGCACACAAGTGCTGAGATTACAGGAGAACATTATCAAGTCAGGTTTTCACAGGTTGTCACATCTTTCTAAGAAAATCTGGCAGAATTTTATCTATTGTGTCAATAACACTAATTTGTAAAGTGTGTCCTTTCCATCTCCATCACTGCACTGACTCTGAATCTTGATGGTCCTTCTCATTTCTGGGGATGTAACTCATTGTTAGGACTCAGTTGTCTTTGGATGTTCTAGAACTGGAATGAATGTCTTATATTCATTATGTGACTTAATGCCTAGGAACTCAGTAAAGTGGGCATTCTTAGCACACATTTTATTGAGAGGGTCACTCTGTAGCCCAGTCTACCTTGGTACTCACCTTAATCCTCCTGCCTCAGCCTCTGATTGCAGAAGTGAGCTGCCTCAATCCTCCCCCATACCCCTTTTAGATGGATAATCCGAGACCTGGGGATTTCTTCTTTTCTGTGGGCAACTCTGCTACGTCAGCCATGGGATTTTTCATCATACAGATTATCCAGTGATTCGATCCAGTCCATGGTCTTCAAGAAATCTAATACGATGACCCCCAAAGAATTAAGACTGCTATAGACTAAGAATTCCTTGCATTTTTTTTCCTAATGTAGACTCAGAGATGCTCAAGAAATGGCCTTTTCAAAGAAGTCTGTCCACCTCATCATTGTAGGCTGAGAGGTAAAGAGATCCACTCACGAATGTGGAACGCCAGCTCAACCAGTTCCAGCCGGTTCTTTCTCTCTTGACAATGTGACAATGGGCTGCAAGGTTCCTGGCTTCACAAGAGAGATAGCTCTAGGTTTGGGAAAGCAAATCGACCAAGGGGTTGTCCTCATCTCCTCCTCCACCCTCCCTCCTCCCCCTTCCCGGCTGTCCCATCTCTTATCCCCATCAGACTCTTCCAAGTTTTTCTACTTTGCAGTCAACCTCCTTTCCTGAGGATTGCAAAAACATTCTTTGGTTAGCCAGGCTTTCCATAATCACCTTCCGACGTATAGTGTTCATAATTCTTCACCACACCCTTTTACCGGCATAAGTAGCTTGATTGGAGCCTTTCCTCTAAAGGGGGCCGGGGGAGGGCACTTGAGTGACAGAGGTGTTCAGAGCAGGTTCACAGACGGTGGAAGATGAGTTACCAGTTTGGAATGTGATTATAACACTTGGGCTAAAACTGACACGTAGTCGGCAGGATTCGAACCTGCGCGGGGAGACCCCAATGGATTTCTAGTCCATCGCCTTAACCACTCGGCCACGACTACAGCTGCGGAGCTGTTCCTTCCTCTAGTTAACAGACATCTTTCGGGTTGGTGTGGGTGGTGGCCAGGTGGTAGTTGTCTGGCAGAACGTTAATAGTGTATCTATCGCAAATTCCCTTTGCGGCCAAATCTGTGCTGCAGCACTCCTCTCCCAGTACTGGGGACGCACTTAAAAACATGGATGCGCTTCTCTTTCCAGAGGCGTTAAAGTGAAACCGCTCAACAGGTACAGACGACCTTGCCGTTTCTTTTCCTAACTGCATATTACTTCAAGACAGGCAGAAAGCTGGAGTCGGCCCGGATTGTTTAAGCCTTAGGTCACAACCCGATAGAATTAACATGCAAGTTGGAGACATTTGCGAGCACCGGGCATGAAGGTGGATCGAGGTTGGATAGAAAGACCGGGACAGGTGAGGGGACACGGTCCCTCATCCAAGAGACTCTCACACGGAGATCAACAACCTTGTTTACAGCTAAGCACGTACCCCGACCTCCTCGGAACTTAGTGTAGAAAAGGAGTCTTTGACTCTGACCTGCTTGATCTTCCTTTTCTGTAATTCTGTGCAATGCTCCTCAGAAACCACCTACGATCTCAGTTTAAAAAAAAAAAAAAAAAAACCCAAACCTGAAAGTTTGCTACTGTAGAGAGTTACCATGTTACAGAATGAAGACCTGAACAGAGACTCCGTGGGACCACTTACACTGTACAATGGCGGGTTACCAAGGCGGAGCTTTTTGCAAACTTCGTATTCTAATACATAGTAAGATATATTGTATAGAGTGATAAAGCCCACTTTCAGTTTCTTCCTAGCTTTTTCTTCCTTCAGCAGGAAAAATCAAAGGAGGACAGCGTGAGCAGGAAGGGGGAAACCCAGGATAGGAAAACCCGAAGCTGCCGGCGTGTCCGGAAGCGGGGAGGCTTAGGTGTAGAAAGATGCTTAGCGTGCCCACGGTGAGCGCGCGGACTGGAGAGACAAGGCTGTGCTAGGGTCCTGAAGCCTGGCCGTCTGTCTTCATTCTTGAGGGTTTCTCAGGAGGCGTGTCTCAACCAGCCACCAAAGAAAGCCCCCAGATTAAAAACAAAAGCAAAGCACAGCAACAACAAACCAAACTGGGAGAATGCCAAAGCTACCGGTGCGTAACTGAAACTCTCCTCAGCCTCTCCTCCAAGACAGAAGGGTCAGGGATGCATCCGGAGCCCCCGGGCTCCGTGCGCCCACGGACCAAAGCGCGAACCGGCCTTTTCTGGACACCCGCGGGTTGGAGTGTAAATCTCTGCTTAACAAAACCGAAGATCTGGAGCTTGAAGAGGCTCTGCTAAATAGTTCTTTTTTTTTTTTTTTTTCCCCTTTGAACAGTGACTCTGTAGCCCAGGCTGGCCTAGAACACTATTGTTGCCCAGGCTGACCTGTAATTCATGGCTGAGGTTGCAGGCATGCGCCACGCTGCCAGGCAAGCTAAGGTTTTGATCTCTCCGCAAACTCTTCCCCTGGTAATAGACCTGGAAAAGCGAAAAGTCGCTCACGTTGGGGGTCGCCTGTCCATGCGCCTTCTGTGTATTTCTGTGTGAATTCCTACAGGAACACTCGCAGCGTGGTTCTTCGGAAACATTGCTCAAGGGTGAAGTAATCATCAGTCTTCGGAAACCAGCAGTTTATAGATAGGCTCTGTGGCGCAATGGATAGCGCATTGGACTTCTAGCAGGCTCAAGAAATTCAAAGGTTGCGGGTTCGAGTCCCGCCAGAGTCGCAGGTGTTTTATACCTCCCAACCTCTGTTCTTTACAATCAGCAAACTGAGGGCCCCAAAAGGCAACTCTCCTGAAAAGCAATGTCAGGTTACGTTTGCTCCATTTCCACCCTCTTTTCCAGTTCCAGACACACTCTCCTCTCCCTCACCCCAACCCCAAGTAAATTAGCTAGAATTTGCCTAACTGTGAGTTGGGAAATTTGTGTTTGTTGTAGGAAATGGAGAGGGAGGGACTAAGCTTAGTCAGCCTCTCCCAAGAGGAATTTTAGCAATACATATATATGATTTTGAACACCTCTCATTTCAAATGCAGATTGCCTGGCATCAGGGAATCTGGCCCTCTGCCTCTGAAGGGAGGCAAACAGGGAAGATGCGGTTTGCCTTTTTTCGGGCTCGACAAGCTAGTGCAGCCGGACTGTTCAGCCCAACAGTCTTTGCTGAACATGTTCCCACAGCCGGCAAGCAAACAAACGTACACATAAAATATATTAAATAAATAATTCCGGGCTGGAGAGATGCCAGGCAATACACTCATATGCATAAAATAAAAGTAATTTAAAAAAGAAATTAACAATATTGGCTACCAAAAGTAGAATAAGTATAGTGACAATATATTGACATATTTATTACACATATTGTAATAAAAATGTGCAAATGTATATTCTCTTTTGAAAGAATCAAGTGTTAACTTGTTTGAACTGTGGTTGATAGCAGAAAACTGAAACTATGAAAAGTGAAACCACAGATAAGGAAAGACGACATAACACATATGTACGTAAAAGATATGTCTTTGTTCTGTCTCTCAAGGGCACCTCAACTCAAATGCATCCTTCACCTTTGACTTTTCCATGCTCCCGACAAGATGTTTAGGTCCTGACGCAGGTCTGCCACTCATCTCAGTGATCCTTTAAGAGACATGTGTGGATGTCCTCTCAGCTACAGAAACTGTTATGTGCACATATTAGCTAGATTGGTAACCACAATGAACTTGCCATTTCCAACAAAAATGAAGAAACCTGATTAACTGTGGCATGTCAAGCTTAGCAGACTTAGTTGGACCTGATGGCTCACACCTGTATGTAATCTCAGCACTCAGGAGTCTGAGAAGGAGGACTGCCATAAGTTCAAGGCCAGATGGGCTACTCAAGGAAATCCTGTGTCAAACAAACAATGCCCCTTCCTCCCAAAAAAGGAGGAGGAAGAGAAGTTGGGGAGGGAGGGAGCGAAGGAAAAGTGTGTCTTTTCTCACCCCATGTCATAGCTCTAACATTCTCTCATTAATCTTGGTTTAAACTGGAATCACCTTGTTAGTGCCACAGCAACAATATCACAGTCCCACCCCATGCATTTTGTGCACTGAAGAGTCCCTTGGTATCAGCAATACAAATGATGGTGGTTTCAACTCTCATGGAGTATCTGTTTGTAAAGTGTGTGGTCAAGTATTACCTCACAGATAACATATGAACACGAGGACTATTTAAACAGTAATAGACTTTGCAGAACCAAGCTGAATTATACCCAAGAATATTAAGACACGAGATCAGAACGTACCAGGAGCTAAAGGAAATCATGAACTAAAGCAGATTACCTGAAGTTTGAGAATTGGTTAAATCCCTGAGTTCCTGTAGATGTATACTGACAGATGTATACTCCCCTGCCCCCAGACAGAATCTAGACATTTAATATCAAACTCACACACACATAGAGCAGAGGTTCTGAGGACAAAGCAAGGTTGGTACAGCTGAGGGACAAACAGTGAAGACAGACGTTGGACATACAGCCTGATGCCATGGGGACGCTCCTCTCCTTTAGCTATCTCAGAGCTCTGTCACACTGGTTTTTACCCTGCAAAGTACAAACTCCAGGAATTATGACCAATCCAAAATGAAGATGTGGCATCGTCAGAACACGCTGTTTGAGAAAATCATTGCAAATCAGGAAAGAGCTGTAGGGATGACTTTTGCAAAATGGACAGAATCTGAACTACTGATTTTTACTTAACCTTGCAACCAACAACTTACTGTTTATAATGCAAATAAACTCACTGAGCCAGGTGTTCTTGTGACGTGGGCACCTGACCTTCATTCCTTGGAACCCCATTTTGCCCTAGATAGTGAATGAATGTGGGTATGATTGAATTAGTAAATCAAAGCACTGAACACAGATACAATGTATCCATGTTCTTATTTTCTTTGAAAACAACGGAAATTGAGAATGCTTGACATTGTGTGTATGAGATGTTTTGGGCCTAGGGATGAAAGGGCAAGATTCTCTGCTAAGGATGGATCCAAACTTGTAGTTCCCCAATTGAGGCTGGAGAAATGGCTTTGAAAGTATGGGGGAGGGCAAGTTCAAGGGCAGAGTTCCAGGAGACATCTGGAGGAACCAGTGCCCACTGAGTTCCAGTTCACTCTTGAAAATAACTCTTCAGGTAACACCACGAAGACTCATTAGCAGATAAGGTCCTTGAAGATTCTATCATCAATCCCTCAAGGTTTATTTACATGTGTGTGTGTGTGTGTGTGTGTGTGTGTGTGCGCGCGCCTAAGTGGGCACAGGTGCACACTGGGAACCAAACCCAGGACCTCTTACATACCAGGCCAGAGTTATTAATTGATGCTGTTTTGAGACAGGGTCTCCCTATAGCCCCAGGTGGCCTGGAACTGGCTCTATAGACCAGACTGGTCTGGATCTACAGAAATCTGCCTGCCTCTGCTTCCCCAGTGCTGGAATTAAAAGTGCATGAACCATCAAGCTTGGCTTCAGAACTTATTTTTAACACTTAAAAGCACTTTAGAATAATCTCCAAGAAAACAAGAACAACAATAAAAAGCAATAGAAAATGAAATTTAAAGAGGAAGAGCAACTCAATAAAGAAATAAAACAAATTATAAAGAACGCAAATTCAGAAGACAGTTGACAGCCCAGTTTAAAAGCAAAGAGGTGGGAGGGTCCATTGGAAATATCTCCCTGAAACATTAACTACTTGGACCCATGGTAAGCAAAGCTATAATGATATGTTACTTGGAATAATTAGATATAAATAAAAAGAAACCTAAGCCTAGCCTAACACAGTGGCTGAGGCAGAAGAACAGACTTGAGTTCTTGGCCAGTTTACCTTAGTAAGACCTTGTCTCAAGAAAACAAAATAAAGCAAAAATTTATTGCAGAAACAAAAATAGCATTTTACACACTTCCTCACTGTAACACATTCAGAATTTTTAGACTTCCATGACAGGACAAGGATGGTGGAGTTAGAAGAGGGGTTCTCTGGTTCAATTCCCAGCACCTACATGGTGGGCTAACAACTGTCCTAATGACAGTTCCAGTGGTCTGACACCCTCTTCTGACCTCCTTGGGCATTGCATGATCTGGGTGCATTTATATATGTGCAAGCAATATGCTCATACACAGAAAATAAAAATAATTTTTTTTTTTTTTTTTTTAAAGAAGAGGGCTCCTATTCCTGCAGACCTGTTCCTTGTCTCCTTACCTGGCATCATGTCACCTCATCGGCTGGGGGAAGAGGAAGCACCAAATATATGGACTTACTGGCCTTTCCTAATCCAGTTTCCAGAGTCCTTAGAGGAAAGAGAGGCTGCCAGCCTCAGGAGCCCCACCTGAGGTGTAGTCCCAGCATTTAGGCTGAGGCAGAGGGATTCTAGGCCAGCTTTAGCTACAAGAGACTCTGTCACAGAACAACAAAGACAGCAAAAGAAAAGTGCAAAGTGTTTGGGTGAAGGAAGAGCAAAATCGTGATGCTGACCAAGAAGGACGTTGTGATCAGGTTCAAGGAACAAACTGCCTGTTCTCAATCTTTACCCCAAGCCTCCAGAAACCTCAGCACAGAGAGCATAAGCTTAAGTCTGGCGCCTTGGGCCACTCAGCCATCCCAACACGTGTCCTCTGGTTGGTATAACCATCTATTGGAACCAACCTATGCGAATTCCTGTTTGTGTTCAGGCAGATGAACGCGACAGTCAGACGTTCTGACTCGACAGAAGCAGACATGAGAGATCCCGGCCCAGCGCGGGAGGCAGTGACTGGGGCTCACACTTAGCGCGCCCCAGGGTAGAGCTCTCCTGTACCCCTGAGCCCTGTGCGGGGACTCGAGAGGCCCTCTGAGAGTCGATCCAACGGTGTGTCTGGTAGTTCTGAACCTAAGCAAGGAGTTAAAGGGACCTACCGGGCCTACTTGGTACAGCCCCCCACCCCAACTTTCTGGCAAATTTTGGCAGACCTCGTTCCTCCAATCACGTTTCTTCTCCCGCGGACTTTCACATCCCTCGTTTCTTTCATTTGTGTCTTCCAGATGTTCTGGGGAAGGGGTTGTGAAGTGAAGGAGGGTAATACAAGGTGTGAATATAAACACACGAAGAGCTCGCGCGCGGGGGATGGTGGGGTGGGAGTGGGGGTGGAGGGTGGTCATTGCCTGGTAGTAGTGTCTCCTCTCCTCTTTCCCATATTCCCCTCCCTCACCCCTTTATCTTTTTCCCTCCCGTCACTTCCCCTCCCCTTCCCTTCTCACTTCCTCCTCTGAGACATTGGATCCAGCTTCCCAGTTTCCTTATCACTCCAGGGGACTCCCAGCCTTCTAGACCGCAACCCCAGTCAGCTTCTGTGCGGTCAAAAGTCATGGACCAGGGTCAAAGGGGAGGTGGTTGCTGCTCTTCTGCTGTGGACCTAACTGCCATTATAACTCCGTATAGAAGAGTGCGGAGGTCACGTCAGAGTGAGCAGAAAACGCTTTCCAGGCCGCTGTCCCCAGAACGCTGTGGTCTAGGCAGGGATGGTGAGGGCTGGGAGGAGAGATGGAAGCTTCACCACAGGGTTGCTGCCAGAGGCACCAGAGCGGAAGGGGAGCCAACAGCTTCCTCTAAAGAAGAATGACACAGGGAGATCCACGCGGAAACTTCTTAGCAACCCTCTTTAACAAGCAGCAGGCTTGGTTCTGCTCTAATAACAGCCACCGCGGGATACTGGATACAGTTTGTCACCTGTTCACCACAGCATAAGATGAACAGATCAGAAATATGAACCAAAGTGTAAATTCTCACTACTGAAACAATTTTGAGGTGTTCTAATGGAGCAGCCTCTCTTCCCCCTCTCCATCCCAGTAGAATCCCAATTAGAAGCAGGCTTTGGAACTTAAACAAACAAACAAAAAGTTATTACGTTCATTTTGTTTGTGTGGGGACATGCATGCAGTGGCATACATATGGGTGTCAGAAAACAACCCACAAGTTAGTTCTCTTCCTAGAGGCAAGTGCCTTTCCCCAGTGAGCCAACTGACCAGCACTGGAAGTGCTTTTATAATGTCTAACTACTGGAAGGTAGAGATACTCAGAATGATTTGGAGGACTAACAAAAAGTGTGCTGTGTTTAGAATCATTTAAAGGATAATGTTCCTTTAAGCAAGAATATTCATAATCCATTACATGACTGTTAACACTTAAGACTAGAGGTGATTTGACCAAATCTTAAATGCAGCCAATCAAATGATTTGTGTGCAA
Source organism: Eospalax fontanierii (assembly GCA_035773235.1). Classification (NCBI taxonomy): domain Eukaryota; kingdom Metazoa; phylum Chordata; class Mammalia; order Rodentia; family Spalacidae; genus Eospalax; species Eospalax fontanierii. The sequence continues at coordinate 800,385 of CM069547.1, read as the reverse complement.
GGAAAACTTTGATGCTGAATATCAGGAAGATGGAACCAGGCTCTTCCGATGTGTGCCTCTGCCTCTTCACAGGCATACAATGTGTCTCATGAATGATTGAATACTGAATGACCCACAGATACCACCTTGAATTATTAGTCACTTCAGTGAATAAGTCCAAGCCGGGACTAGTTATCGACAAGCACTACAGCCCTTAAAAAAAAAAAAAAAAAAAAAAAAAAAACCTCTAGCATTGGTTCTCTGGTCATGCAGGAAAAATGCCATAGGGGACAAAGGGACTTATTTTACCTGCTGTGTGCTGGGCATAATCAGCATTTTCTTTACCATCTTTTGATTCTCTTCAAGATTATCCTCATTTGCTGCAAACATTCCTAAAAATGGTCTCTTCCTCCCAGTTCCTCACTCCAACCTGTCAAGGAAGCCTGTAATTGTGATCTCCAAGGGTCTTTCTGCCCAGACTAATGAATTCTCTTCTCAGTCATTGATTCTGAGAGTAATCCCCATTCTTCTTAGAATCAGAAATGTTATTTGGCTCAGCTATTTAATGTACGCCTGGCATGGAATGGTCTTAGTAATTAGTAACACAGGCAATTGATTCATACTTTTGGAAGACCTGGTAGGCTCCTGAGCCATTGATTCTTTTGGCTCTCCCCAGTAATTTTAAATCACTTATGGAACTAAATTATTTTAAAGGATGAGCAAGAACACAATTCCAGAGCCTGGATAGCTCAGTTGGCAGAGCATCAGACTTTTAATCTGAGGGTCCAGGGTTCAAGTCCCTGTTCAGGCATGAAACTAGTCTTTATTTTAGACTTGATTAGAAAAAATTAATTATTATTAAAATTAAAATTTGGGGACTGGAGAGATCACCCATTAAGAACACTGATTGTTCTTGCAGAAGACCCGGGTTCAAATCCCAGCACCCACATGGCAGCTAACAACTGTCCATAACTCCAGTTCCCAGGGATCCGATGTCTGTCCCCTACAGCATTGCACGATGCAGTTGTACTCACATACATGCAAGCACTACACACAAATACATAAAATAAAACTAATAAATAAACTTTTTAAAAATTAAAATCTGATCCAGCTTCACTTAAGCCTTCCAATGGGAATGACTTGTGGGCTCTGTAAAGGAATTTAGAATTTAGGTCATTAAAAGGAAATAAAACAAGAAAGAATAACCACCTGGTTTGATGGTTCACCATTAGGACACCTTTGTATTCCCTTGTATGTCACTGGAGAGTCCCTTATTTTAGAGGTTGAGGTGCAGCTTGGTCCTACTCCTGGGAGCAGTGACACTTGTCTTTTTGATCTCAGAATTTCTCAAGTATTACACAATTACCCTACAGAAAACTGCTCATTAACTAAAATCTGGACACATTTTCTTCCCTCAGCCCAATATGGCAACAGGCCTACTGAAAGAGTTCATGTTCCTCTGTGACTGGCTTGTTAAGTCCTGAAAGAATTTTGCCCTAAAACTATCTGTGTTGGTACTGATTAAGTCCAGTCATCCTTCTGTATCCTCAAGGCATTCCTTTAGGGCCCCTGATGGATGCTCAGAGCCCTTGCATAGAGTGGCACAGCCTCATAGTGTATGCAGAGAGCTACAGATAAATTCTGTACTGTAAGTCATATAATGCAACGTGAATGCTATGCATATAGTTGTCCGACTGTATGGTTAGGTGAGTAGATAAGAGAAAAGTGTGTGACTGTCTGTGTTCGGGTAAGACTGTGGAAGTGACAAAAGCCTCACTTTCCCCCTCTATGTGATGCTTGGCTGACAGCTTTCAACCCCAGCACCCTGCTTTTCTTCCTGTTTCAGGCCCAGGCCAGCAGATGAGGAACCTGAAGTTGTCGTTCCCTTCCTCCTTCAGTAAAGCAGGCATTTCCTACTGTGAAAGTGCCAGTGTCCAGGTAGCCAGCATCAAGTTCAATAAGAGACTTTGACTCCAAAAGTAAGGTGGAGTGCAGTGGAGAAAGACCCCTGAGGTAGACATCTGGCCTGCACACACGTGGGTGAGTAGTCATACGCACGCACACTGACTTTTCCTCCCTGGAATGCACAGATAAGGTGGGGTAGCGCTATATTTTTCAAACATGTCAGTGCATGAAAACCTATTACATAAAAGAGGTAAAGAGAAAGTGGATGAAATGAAATTATCAAAACAGCATGGATCCTTTCTATGAATGGGGAAAAGGTCATAAAGAGTATATCTAGCTAGGCATGGTAGCCCATATCTGTAATCCCAGTACTCCTTCAGGAGACAGAGGAAGAATGAGCAGGAGTTCAAGGCCATTCACAGCTACATATTGCCTTTGAGACATGTGGAGTGAGTGATCTCAGCTGCCTAGAGTGGGAAGCCTCCCAGGCCCTTAGCTGTATCTCTGGATGGGCAAGTTTGACCATCTTAACTGACTCAAAATTTTGTATTGCACTTGGAAAACACAAGCAGTCTGCGTCCAGGAGCTCAGTATCTTTTGAAGTCTCCTCCTTTCTGTGGTTTTCATAGCTGTGACAAAAAACCTGAACCAAACCACTTAAGGGAGGAAAGAATTATTTTGGCTCATGGTTTTAGGAGTTTCGGTCTGTCTTGTTGGGGGGCATGGCAGTACAGAGCAGCTCACAGCTCACATTAAGTGGACAGAAAGGAGAGAGAAAGGAGGAAAAAGCCTGAAGAGTGAGCTTTCTTCTTTTTTCCCTCTATCCCATCCAGGCCCCAGACTATTGCATATGCCATTCATATTCAAGAGAAGTCTTTCCCATGTCATAAGTCCTCTTTGGAATCCCCAGAAGTGTGTTTGTCTGACCTCCAGCACAGACTTTGTGGGTGCATGCCTCTAGCTCCAGCAGTTGGAAGTGGAAGCAGGAGGATCAGAAGTTCAAGGTCATTTTTTTAAAAAGTTCTATGTGGGTGTGCACATTCCACAGTGCACATATGGTTGTCAGAGGACAACGTGTAAGGGTGGGGGTCTCTCCTTTAACCCTGTGAGTCCTGGGGATTGAACTCAGATTGTCAGGCTTGTTGTCAGATACCTTTATCAGATGGAACGAGCTTGCTGTACCCTCAGGGTCATTCTTGACTACAAAGCAAGCCATATATATATATATATATATATATATATATATATTCTAAGTTGGACTCTGTGAGGCCCTGTCTCAAAACCAAATCCAAACCCAAGCAAAAAGGTTAGTCATCAAACTACCACAAGCAATAGATCTCCTGTATGAGGGTGGACCAGCAACCATGGACGCAACAGATGATGGGGCTGTGGAGGTAGGAGAGACTGAGGAACAGTCTGATTCATTTTAATTTGCATGAAAAGTCCATTAGAAATAACATGAGCTAAGGAAAGAACAAATAGTTTCAAGATGCACCATTCAACTGTTACAGCACTTGGGATAAATGTGTCCACTACCACGTAAGGCGACAGGAAATCAGCAGATACAAGTTTTTATACTGAATAAGTAGAAAGGGACTTGGTCCGAAGTGTCTCTGTGTCTGCCAAGCTTCCTAACTGGCTGAATCTGAAGCAATCTTTTCATATATATTAGAAAAATTGTCAGAGTCCTGGAACCCGGCAGCAGACCTTACTGAGTTTACAGAGTTGCTTGTCCCTTCAGTGAAGCATTGTGTTGTCGGATGCAGCTCTAGAAATGATGATCTTGTCTGAATGTACATTTCGGATGGAATGTTCGAATATTAAATTATTCTAGAGCCCTGTAGAGGGAAAACTTTCAGATAATTGCCAAACAAATCTTGAAGAGACAGACATGGTGGGCTTGCCTGTAATTTTAGCACCTGGGATCCCGAAAGCAGGAGGATTTTGATGAGTTCCAGGCCATCCTGGACTCTAAAAATGAGATCCTATCTCAGAAAAGTAAAATAGTGCCTGGGATTGTAGCTCCCAGGTAGAGATCTTGCCTGGCATGTGTGAGACTCTGGGTTTGATTCTCAACACTGAGGAAATATTAATTAGTTAATTAAATAAGAGTCTCATATTTCACAGATTGGCTTTTAACTCTCTAAATAGCCTAGGATGATGCCAAGAGCCTCGGGTGGTCTCTCCTTCCTGGAAGGAAACCTAAAGAGTTGTTGAAACTGCTAATTAAAATAAGCTGTGGCCCCAGGGTGGTGGCACAGGCCTTTAATCCCAGCAGGCAGAGGCAGGTGGGTCCCTGTAAGTTTGAAGCCTGTCTCATCTACACAGTGAATTCCAGATCAGGTAGGGCTACACAGGGAAACCCTGTTTCCAAAACAAAATAAACCAACTTTAATAGCTTCTTAAGAGCCTGCTGCGGTGCAGACCTGTAATCCCAGTACTAAGGCTCTGAGTTTGAAGCCAGGGTGGGCTACGTACTGAGTTCTAAGTCAGCCTGGGCTATACCGTGAGACCCTTTTTCAAAACAAGAGACAGAGACAGAGACAGAGAGATGCAAATTGCTTGGGATATCGTTTCTCTGGTGTTAGACTGGCAGGATCTCACTGAGTAGCCCCTGCTGGCCCGGAACTTCATTTGTTCTTTTACAAATTGTTATCTTAGAATATTAGACAACTAAATGTCCAATGTTTAACTGTAGTGGGAGAATGTTTAAATATAATAGACTGCCATTTCCTCAGCCCAAAGGACTTCTGCTACCGTAAAAATAAAATAATATTGACATCTCGAGGCAAGATACACCATGTTGACTCCAGCACAGAAGCCGGGATGAGCCACTGTCCACAGGCACACTTCAAAGGAAAGATACAAACAATGAAATGTAGAAAAGTAAACTGAGGCCAGCAGGGAGTCCTAGTAGACCCAAGGAAGACAGTTTCCAAATACGCTTGAATGTTTTCAATCAGATTCAGCCCCTCACTCACCCCCAGGAGGGACGAATTTTCAATGAAAAGAGCAGATCTAAAGCATAAGAAACTGGAGTAAGATAGACTGCAAGTGTTTTTCGGTTGGAGTCGCCACCCAGGGAAATGAATAATTGTGAGATGGGATCCCAGGGTACTCCTGGAGTCACCGTCCCTCACTCCACCGCCGAGCTGAAGGACATTCCATTTAACTAGTAAATGTAAGTTACTCATAGTGGGTTCTACGATGACATCGAACCCTGGACCCTCAGATTAAAAAATCTAATGCCCTACCGACTAAGCTATCCAGGCCCGTAATGGGAATTTCCATTTTAATATATAAAGTGACTCATCAACCGCTGAACCTTGCGCTGGGATTTAGGAATTGAAAGCTGATTTCTGTTTCAAGGACGTTGTTTTCACTTCCGGGACTACGGTACAATTGGACCTTACGGGGTCGAGGCTTCGGTTTATTCCCCAGATGTGCTTATCCTGAGTATTTACCACAGGGGGAGGCGAGGGGTGCAGAGGGCACGAGATCAGGAGAGCGCCCGCGGGAGGGGGGCAGGATTGGCGACTCCCTGAGGTGGGGGCTCACCGCCCGCACGGCGCAGACCCGGGAGGTCGGTCGGAGCCCCGCTCCGGATGCTGGTTACACTTGGTCTGGGGTTTTCACTGGGGTCTGAGCCCAGGGCCGAAACGACCTCGTCTTGCTTCTTCAAAAGAATAAAGAATCACTTAGGACAGAGTTTCCATTTAGGGCTGGTTTGTAATCCAGATCCAAGCGGGGAGGAAACGCAAGGAGGTGGGTGTGAGGAAAAGAGGACAAGCTAGCAGAGGATGGTTTCGATCCATCGACCTCTGGGTTATGGGCCCAGCACGCTTCCGCTGCGCCACTCTGCTACTTCCTTTTGGGTTCTTAATTGATAACCCTGGTATGTTGGCACCTTATCCCCTCAGAGGTTGCTTCATCTGTTGTATTATCTTATAAACAGTGGTCTACAGTCTCTAAATGGTCTTTGTCTCTGCAGCATAAGGAAGAAAGCTTGGTTTTCTGCCCGGTGGGACTTCACATTGATGACTGGGGATGGACTCAGAGCATAGATGCCCGGCTCTCCTCACTCTCCAGTCTCTCGCAGCCCACGTCCGGGTCTCCACCGCCTTCTCGCCCTCCCACACTACTTTGGGGGTTACTGGTGTTTTTTTTTTCTCTCTCTCTCCCTTTCTTCTTCCTCCTTCCCTGCTCCCCCTCCCATTTAGCTGTGAATTTTGTGATCTCAATTTTCTTTAGAACTGAACTATACCCTGCTCTTTTAAATTTTTTTTTTTTTTTTTTTAAATAATGGGGCGGGAGAGATGGTTCAGCAATTAAGAGCAGGTACTACTCTTGTCCAGGAACCAAGGTTCCCAGCACCCGTGTCAGGTGGCTCACAACTGTCTGTAACTCCAACTTCATGGGATCTCAAACCCTCTTCCAGGTTCCAGGGGACACTGTATACACACACACACACACACACACACACACACACACACACAGACACACACGTGCGCAATTAAAATAAAATAAAAGCCTCAAAACTTTATGCTGAGACAGGGTCTCGTTAAATTGCCCAGGTAAGCTTTGAACTTGAGCTCCTTTTGCTTCTGCTTCCAGAATAACTGGAAAAATAGGCATATGCTAGCATATACTGAAATTCTTGTTTTGTTTGAGATGGGGGTCTCCCTGTAGCTCCAGGTGGCCTGAACCCAGTTCATAGATCAGGCTCACTTCCGTCTCACAGAGATCCACCTGCCTCTGTCTCCTGTGTGCTGGGATTAAAACTGTGCACCGCCACACCTGGCCTTCCTCAGCTTGTGAACATCGTATGCCGCACTTTGCTTTCCACTGGCCTTAGAATTGCAGAGGTGGTCTGGCTCGCTCAGTCTCCCTGTTGTCTTATTCTCTTTCCTAATTCTTTATTTATTTATTTATTTATTATTATTAATTATTTTGCTATCTTGTAGAGAGCTGCGGATTGCCGCCTCTTAAAGATGGCGCCTGCTCCCGCCTCCCACCATCCCGAAGGTGGGTGCTCTCTGGAGCAAACAGCTCCATAATTGGCTGTGGCTGAGGTCTGGCCCTGCTTCCGCATATGTGAGCCTATCTGCTTTCACCACGTGGTAGTTTGGAGTTGGCTGGCAGGAGGGGATTTAACTCTGTGGCTGGCTTTTCCCCGGGGAGAAGAAGTTAGAAAGTAAAAAGGCCAGAAGGTTGTTCAAGGTTCCTGAATAAAACTGCATTTAGAAGAGTCCGGGGTCGCGTTTTCCTTGCTAGACGAGAGACAGATGCAACAAGTGGTGGCCCGTTCGGGGAACTCATCGAGGGACTCAGAACTTTTTGCAGTCAGGGCAGTGCACTGGAAAAGTTCTCAGGTAATGAGAATCCACGGCAAAAGTGGGAAAGTCCTCAAGTGAATTTGGGGATCCAGGATAAGAGCGGGTACTTTGCTAAGTCCTCAAGCAAATTGGGGAGCCGCTACAAAAGCGGGGTGCTTTGCTCCCTCTGTAGATGGAGCAGGGACAGCTGGGAGGTTATAGTGAACCGAAAGTAAAAATGGATTTTTATATGATCGTTGCTATAGGAATGGGCATTAGTTTTGTATTCTGGTACCTCATTTTTGCTTATTTTTGTAGAGAGTGTACGAGAGGTACCCAGAAAAATGTTACGGGAAATACTAGTTCCCACCCAATTTTTTTGGCTCTGAATGAGCTACTTCGTTCTAAGAATTTGGAGCTTGGAAAAAGCACTTTGGAGAGATTCTTGGAGGACTGTGATACCATTGCACCTTGGTTCACGGTATCCGGAAGCCTCACGATCCCTTCATGGGAAAAACTAGGGAGAGATCTGGACTTTGCTGCTGATCAGGGAACTCTGAGCGGAGGAGTGCGACCTATTTGGAAACTAGTAAAGGGCTGCCTTGAGGACCAAAAGTATAACGAAGTGGTAGAGAATGGGCAGGCAACTTTGGGAATGTTACAAGAGAAAAAATCTGAGAGCACGAGCAGTGTTGGGGATTCGGAGGTTATAGACTCCGAAGATGAGTCGCAAGGGCTCATAAAACAAGTGAAAAAGAAAAAGATAAAAGGAGAGGGCGGGGGTGAAGCTGTACCCTACAGAGCAATGCCTTCCGCTCCTCCGTATTACGAGGAGGGAGGAAGTGGTTGTGGTTGTTCGGGGCGTCCTTTTGTCCCAAAGTGTGGAGAGAGGTGTGATCAGAATTACACCTAGCCTATCCTGTGTTCCAAGACCCTCAAGGAAATAGATATGAAGAGTCGTTGGACTTTAAAGTTATCAAGTCCCTGGCTAAATCTGTAAGAACATATAGAATTAATGCCTCTTTCACTGTGGCCCAATTAAAAGCTTTACATAGACACTGCAAGACGCCCAGTGACTGGGCGGGGCTGGCTCGCGCATGTCTGAGCCCAGGGCAGTACTTAGATTGGAAGTCATTCTTAATTGAGTATACTAGTGAACAAGCTGCCGCTAATCAAGCCACAGGGCAGCCCGCGTGGGACAGAGACATGTTGTTAGGGCAGGGTCGTTTTGCCAATCAACAGACCGGCTATCCAGTTCAGGTGTTTGAGCAAATTAACCAAATTGCCATAAAAGCTTGAAAATCCTTGCCTAATAAAGGAAAAGTGAGTGGAACCCTTACAAAAATTTTACAAGGCCCTATGGAGCCTTTTTCGGATTTCGTTGCCCGTCTGGTGGAGGCTGCAGGAAGGGTATTTGGCGATCCAGACACTGCCGTGCCCCTCATTAGACAATTAGTGTGTAAACAGTGCACCAAAGAGTGCAGAGCAGCCATTACTCCTTATAAAAATAGAGGATTGGAAGCCTGGATGAAAGTGTGTAGGGAGTTAAGGGGTCCCTTGACCAATGCAGGTTTAGCTGCAACGGTAGTCCAGTTGACTCAAAATAAAAGAGAAAGTTCTGGCGCTTGCTTTAGGTGTGGCAAAATGGGGCATTTAAAGCGACAATGCCCTAAAAGAGAAGGTGTAACCGATACTGGAGGAGGGCAGCACCTCAAACAACCCGGATTATGTCCAAAATGTAAAAAAGAAAAACATTGGGCGAATGAATGTCACTCTATAAAAGATATCAATGGACAGCCATTAATTAAAGATTGCAGTGGCGCTCATCCAAAAAACAGCCAGCGGGGCCCCCGCCTTCAGGGCCCGCAAATATATGGGGCAATAGAGAATCAGAAAGAGAAACAGCAACAGGAGAGATGGCCGACCCTCCATCATCCCAAAGACCGAGGAGAGCCACTGCAGGTTCAGCAGGATTGGACGTGCGTTCCGCCACCCGACTCATATTGACTCCCCAAATGGGGGTCCAGTTGTTAGAATCAGATTTTCAAGGACCCCTGGAGCCAGGTACAGTTGGACTTCTCATAGGAAGATCTTCAACAGCCTTAAGAGGCCTTAGAATTCACCCAGGAGTGATTGACCCAGACTATACTGGAGTGGTAAAAATTATGGTTGAGTCGCCTAAAGGCATTACAGCCATTTCTCCTGGAGACCGCATAGCTCAGCTGATACTCTTGCCTAGCCTACATGAAAAATTTGCTGCACAAGACAAAGAGAGAGGGAAAAGCGGTTTTGGATCTACTGGAACAAATTTAACCTTTTTATCCTTGGATTTCGATCAGAGGCCAGTTTTAGAACTGATTGTAATTAAAAACGTTAAATGATTTTCAAAAATTATTAGGAAATATAAATTGAATAAGAAGTTATTTAAAACTGCCAAATTATGAACTAAAACCTTTGTTTAGTATGTTAAATGGTGATTCAGCCTTAGATTCCCCCAGGCAATTAACTGAGAAAGCAAGAAAAGCGTTGCACAGCGTAAAAAATGGATTACAACATGCCTTTTTACAACGGGTTAAGGCAGATCAAACTATAGCCTTATGTATTCTTCCTACTTATTCTCAGCCCACAGGATTGTTGTGGCAGGAAGGGCCATTATTGTGGGTTCATCCTAAACTATCTCCTGCAAAATCAATTGAACATTACCCCACTACAGTGGCTAGGATAGCTTTGAATGGCCTCCAACAGTGCCTACAATATTTTGGGATCGCTCTCACTACAATTATAGTGCCTTATTCAAGCCATCAAATAAAAATTCTTTGTGCTACAGTTGATGATTGGGCCATATTAAGATGTGGGTATGGTAGAGAACTGAATAATCATTACCCAAAACATCCATTAATGGGTTTTTTTAAGGAACATCCTGTTATTTTTCCCAGGATAACGTTGTCTCAACCCATTATGGGGGCTCCAAATATCTTTACAGATGAATCCAAAACAAAATGTGGAGCCTACATGATTAAAAAACAAAAGCCTGTAATGCGGCAGTTTCAGCCCGGCTCCCCACAGTTAATTGAATTAAGCATAACTATAAAAGTATTTAAAGATTGTACCTTTCCCTTTAATTTAATATCTGATTCAACTTATGCCGTTAATGCAGTAAGAGTTTTGAAAGTGGCCGGACCAATTAAAAACTCTAGTCCGGTCTGTCAGCTTTTTCAACAATTACAGACTTTAATTTGGCAAAGACAGACTTACTTTTTTATCCAACATATTAAGGCTCATACAGGCCTGCCAGAACCTTTAAGTGCAAAAAATGATAAAGTAGACTTATGGACCAAAATGGAATGTATATTTTTAAACTCCACTATAAAAAAGGCAAAATGTTTTCATAACAGGTTTCATGTGAATGCCCAAGCCTTACAACAAAAATTTCACCTGTCTCGAGCAGATGCTCGACAGGTAGTACTGAATTGTTCTCAATGTGTAACTTTTCACCATCCACCTAGGATTGGAGTTAACCCACGTGGTTTGCTCCCTTTAAAGGTTTGGCAGATGGATGTAACACATATTTCAGAGTTTAGAAACCAAAAATATGTTCATGTGTCTATGGATACCTGCTCAGGTATTCTACACACTACACCATTGACAGGAAAAAAGACACGCAATGTTATAACTCATTGCTTAGAGGCCTGGGCTGCATGGGGCAAGCCCCAACAACTGAAAACTAACAATGGACCAGCCTATACGGCTTGCAGTTTTACCTCTTTTTGCCAACAGATGGAGGTACAGCTTCTTCATGGGTTACCATATAATCCTCAGGAACAAGGCATTGTAAAACGTGCTCATCGCACATTAAAAAAATGTCTTCAAAAACAAAAAGAGGAAGTAGGCCACGGCCGCACCCCAAGGGAAAGACTTTCCCTAGCCTTGTTTACTATAAATTTTTTGAATTTGGATGCTCAAGGCTGCTCAGCAGTGGATAGACATCAGGACCATCATGGCCCTGCAAAAGGGATGGCTAAGTGGAAAGACGTATTAACGGGCCTCTGGCGTGGGCCTGACCCCGTGCTGACATGGGCACGAGGATCTGTTTGTATTTTTCCACAAGACCAACAAGATCCAGTATGGGTACTTAAACGCCTGGTTAGAAGAATTCAGCATGAAGAATCTCTTAAAAGTCAACATGACGCTACCCCTGCTTCCAGCCCTGATGAGCCAACTAGGGAAAATGAAACCGAGATGGGGAATCCTGTCGGTGTTTCCAAAGCCAATGCCGAACTGGACATTTAATTTTAAAGACACCCTAAAAGAATTGCTATGAACCATCTGAAAGAGTGGGCTGGAATGGAAATGTTAACAGGTCTCCTGATTATGGCCTCCCTGGTCTGCCTGTGGTGTATATGTAAGATTAGAGCCACACAAAAGCAAAATGCAGCAATGATCATTCAAGCCTTTACAGCCATTAAAGCTGGACAGTCCCCCCAAGCATGGCTAATTGCCATGAAGGAATTATGAGGACGGGATGCGAGGCTAAGCACTGCACAAGGTTTCGCCTGCTGGTGTTTAAGCGTTTCCTTGGAAGACATGTCTGGTTGCATGAAGGTGGTACCCTTAGCTCCTTCCCCTGGGAAAATTGGTACGGGATGGGTCTGGGTCACCGCAGGTGATGAATCTGTGGGTGTCTCCAGGACATAATCCCAATTGCACACACCAGGGATCAGACCTCTATCTTCGCCCGTTTCTGCTATGTTATATAAAATAAAAGGGGGAGCTGTAGAGAGCTGCGGATTGCAGCCTCTTAAAGATGGCGCCTGCTCCCACCTCCCACCATCCCGAAGGTGAGTGCTCTCTGGAGCAAACAGCTCCATAATTGGCTGTGGCTGAGGTCTGGCCCTGCTTCCGCATGTGTGCGCCTATCTGCTTTCACCACGTGGTAGTTTGGGGTTGGCTGGCAGGAGAGGATTTAACTCTGTGGTGGGCTTTTCCCCGGGGAGAAGAAGTTAGAAAGTAAAAAGGCCAGAAGGTTGTTCAAGGTTCCTGAATAAAACTGCATTTAGAAGAGTCCAGGGTCGCGTTTTCCTTGCTGGACGAGAGACAGACGCGACACTATCTGGTTCTTAGTTTTTAAAAAACTGTCTTGGGGGTTGCAAGGAAAGAATCTGGATTCTTCAGTTAGATTTCTTAGTGCTTAATGCTACTTAAACTCATTGCAGGTGCCTGCTCCTCAGTAGACTTACTTTGTGAATTTGGTCATAGGCATTGAAATGACTTTAAAGTGAATTTCTTTCCAGAGAGGAAATAAAAGGTAAACATCTAGAAGATACCAACTTAAGATTATCTTTAAGATAAAATCGGGGGGGGGGAGGGCGGGGTGTTAAACTGAGCATAAACTGAGTCTCGCCTAAGGAGACAGAGGTATTGTCTTTTTTCCTTGCTTGATTTTTTATTTTCAACAAGGTCTTCTTGTAGCCCCAGCTGGCCTGGAATTTCCAGTGTATACCAGGCTGGCCTCCATTGCACAGAAATCCACCTGCCTCTGCCTCCCAAGTGCTGGGATTAAAGGCATGTAGCTAAAAGTCAACCAGTACCCTACTTGCTTTATCTTTGTGATTTATGAACTGTCCAGAAAGTATCTTTGAATTTCTATGCATTACAAAGGGTGAAAATCTGCTGTGCATTTAAATTTGGGGAGTTAATCATGAATCAATTGCTAATGTCCTTGTCTGTTATTGGAAAACTTAGTGGGTAGATATGCTCTTTTCAATGTTACTATATCTTTTGTTGGACTTTTTTTCCCTTAACACATGATATTTTAATGTAGCCCAGACTAGATCTGAAATTAAAACCTTTCTGCCTTATCAAGCATTACAGGTGTGCACCTGGCTGGATTTTTCTCTTTATACTAACTGCATTTATAAGAGCATATAATAACATTTCCTACAACCTTAGATCTATGCATGTGTTTTATGTAGGAATGAAAACCTCTGAATGATTTTAAGAAGTATTTAGGATGAGACTGAAGGGATGACTGGGTTGTTAAGAGAGCTTGCTGCTCTTCCAGAGGCCCAAGTTAGGCACTCACAACTGTCTGAGGGCTTCAGGGGCTCTGATGCCCTCTTCTGGGCTCTGCAGGCACCTGCACTCCAGTGTACATGGACACACACACACACACACACACACACACACGTCTTTAAAAAGTATGGGGGCAGGAGCTAGAAAGTTGACTCAGTATTTAAGAGCACTGGCTGCTCTTGCAGAAGACCCTAGTTTGGTTCCTAGTACCTGTAGGGCTCTAGCCCCCCTGCATGTCCTTCTCTTAGTGCTAGGCTCTCGCCCAAGAGCTAGCCGGATCTTGTCAATTGCAAAGCTCAAGTAAACAACTTGACCTTTAAGCTAGCCAGACCGCAACTTCCTTTTTCCTGTCTACAGCTGTGTGTCATGAATAGAGGATGTCTCCTGAGAACCTGAACTTTTACCCCCCTGCAAAGCCCCACTTCAGGGTATATAAGGCTTGCTGCCTCTCAATAAAGTCAATCAGTCATCTGTGTCTCTGTCTTATGTGTTTCATTCAATCTGCAGCCCTCCGCCAATCCAGACTCTCCAGACTCGGGCAAGGAATGTACGCAGACGCTACAAGCACCCACATGGTAGTTCACAACCATCTTTAATTCCAGCTCCAGGGAAATCAATGCCCTCTTCTGTCCTCAGCAGGCACTGCAATCATGGGATGCATATACATACATGCAGGCAAATAAACACACACACAAATCTTTAAAAAGGAAAATTATATTGGGATATCTAAAAGTGTATATTATGTAATAAAAGAAATCTGAATACAGGCTTGGATAGTCTTTAATGTTGGTTCTAGGGAGTGAAGCACAGTCAGTATTTCAGGAGCTTCTGGGTTGCATATTTCAAAGATATTAGTCATTGTACTAATCCTGAAATTTTCCCCATGGAGGCTCTTTTTGTCCTAAGTATCCAAGGTAGAATGGTCCCAGTAATTCCCTCTTTAACCTCATTAAGTCCATAAAGACCCCTCCCATTCCCCAAAGGGCTGGATAAGTGACTCGGTGATTAAGAGCACTAGCTCAGCAATTAAGAGCACTGGTTGCTCTTGCAGAGGACCTGAGTTCAGTTCCCAGCACCCACATGGTGGCTAACAAGGATCTCTAACTCCAGTTACAGGGGATCCAATGCTGTCTTTCGGCCTTTGCAGGCATTGAACACACATGGTGCACTTACACATATGTAGGCAAAACATTAATACACAGAAAACTGAAAAACAAACAAAAGGACCAAACAAACCCCCTGAGGTGTCACTTAGGAAAAACTTCAGGATGTGATAGTCTTCTAATGGTAGGGAGGGCTCTTCTTCATTTTTTGGAAGCATACAATGCTCCCTTCTCTCAGAAGGGAGAGATCTTACACATATGAGATATGAAAACATCCAGTCACTTTATATTTTTAAAATAGTGTAAAGCAGATGGAGTTTGGGGAGAATTAGACAAGATGGTTCAGAGGGCAAAAGGTTCTTGCTACCAAGCCTGAGGACCTGAGTTTGATCCCTAGGACCTATAGGTGGAAGGAAGGAAATAAGTCTTACAAGTTGCCCTCTGATCTCCAAATGTGCTCCCCACAATCAGTCAGTCAACCAATATAATGCTAAAAATAAAGTTTTACAAAGAAAAACAAGGTAAAATCCCCCACCAAACATACCCTGAAGGATGAGAATTTAAAGTATTATATCTCCCAGCCAGCATTTGACCACTGGTTATTTTTATTTGATGCCACACGTCAAAGTATAGGTGATTTTTAATGCTATTTAAAAAAAAAAAAAAAAACAGAAAAGTGGGAAAGCAAGTGTGAAATTTTTGTAAGATAATTTATTTGGGGATTCACATTCCCTTTTTGACAATCACGACCCTGTAAGTTGCTGTGTTTAATGACTTTTAAGGAAAGATTCTAGGTTGATGCCTCATCCAGCCTTCAGAAACCCTAAGACCCCACAGTGCCAAAATATACATATATATTAAAATACTAACCTTCTGACGCAAATTCCCTGCCTCACTCTGGGGGTCATGAACTGTAATACTAGTATTTGGGAGGTGGTAGAGTCTTCAGATTACTGAGCAATTAGAACTTTGTGGCTGTGGAGTTGAGTATTGCAGATTGAGAGCCAGTTATCTTGAGCATCTTTAATCCTACAGTAGCCACTTACCACCACTTTTATTTCTGACCTAACGACCTTTCAGACAGCCAGTGGAACCTCTGAAATGTAGAGAATGTCATCAGATGGTATCTGAAACCCAGAGCAGAAATTTCCCCACCTTGTGTAATCAGCCACGCTGATGTTTCCACCAATGCACTGGGTTATAAACTTCTGTTCTGCAACTGCTTTCACAGTGGGCAGTTACTCGGCACAACCATTTTCCAGGGCCAGGGTCACTCATAGCTGGTGCAGAGCAATAATGTTTTGCCTCAGCAGCATGGTAAGCTGTTAGAAGCGTTTGTGATTTACAGTGGCCTAAGGAGTTCAAGCAGAGACGTGGCTCTGCTTGATTGAGGGAGGTTCTATGTTGAGTTTATCTATCAAAGAACCCGTGTTGCTTCTCACCACTCCCCACTTTAAGCTGTTATTAAAAGCCTATGAGTGGGGGTGGGGAGGGGCAAGGCTTCACAGGTCTGTAATCTCAACACTTAGGAAGTGGGTGTGGGCCCAGACTTCCAAAGCTTGTGCTGCCCCTAACCATAAATACCAGTGAACAGAGAGAAGAGGTAGGTTTTTAAAGTCGTCCTTTACACAGTCAGTGATGTGGCAGGGTGCAGGAAGAACAGCTCACCTCAGCCAGCAGGTGAGAAGTCCAACTCTACACCTTGTGACGTGATGTTTATGCTTGAGAAGTGTGCTGTTGAATTGGGGTTGCTTGCCCTCTTCTCTCATTCCCTAGAGGGCTGGGCTCCGGCATTTCTTCGTACTCTGTGTCTAGTTAGTATCTGTAGGTATCAACCTTGCCCTTCTGCAGTGCCACCTGGGCTGGTGAGAGAACTCAGAACAGCAGGCCGTTAGCAGGACGCACAAGCCCTTCTACAGCCTGGAACACAAAAGAGCCTCTGTGCCTCTCCCTCTACCGCACCAGAAACCGGAGGTTCAGCAGTTCAAGGCCAGAAGTTGGAAGCTAAGACCCCGTTTCAAAAAACTAAAATAACAGTAAATACATAATGAAGTGTAAATTTAAAAACAACCGCAACACACGCGTGGGGATACCTAAACAGCAATACAGTTAACGCCAGCTCTTGTTCCTTTGTTGACTGTCGTCGTGGAGAAACTTGGTCACGTCCCTATTGCTCTTGGTTTCAGTGTTAGGTGCTAAGTGGCCAGGAGTGGGGGATTATACTCTTTAACAATTCTGCTGTGTGACAGGAATTATTCAAGGAAAAAAAAAAAAAAAAAGAGTTCGTATGCCAGGTACTTGGACCGCGGCCTTTTCCCCAGACAAATGAGATCCCCACTCCCACCCCCGACACACAAACACACGCGCGCGCGCACGCACACACATTGGGATTCACTGTATCCCAGGCTGACCCTAACTCGTTGCAATTCCCCTGCCTGAGCCTCCTGAGTGCCAGGATTCATTTACACGAATGAGACACTATGCCGGGCTAGCAAATCTGACCTCTATAATTAGAGGTCACCGACATAAGGAGAGGGCGCAGGCGGAAGGGGCACACTCCGTAAGACCCTGTGAAGAGGGTCGAGGCAGTGGTGCAGCTGGCATGCACTCCGTCCTGAGCTCTGTGCGCGCTGCACACACGAGGGTCGGCGTCACCAGATTTCCCAGGAGAGCGCCAGACCAGCTGGTTCTGCCACGCCGCGGGGGGTTTTCCCCGCACGCTGAGGGAGGCTTCGGGATAAACTCGGGAGGCGGGGAAGGGACCGCGGAGGTTTCCGGCGCCCGAGGGGCTGAGCGGGCTCGGGGGTCACATTCCGGATCTAGCAGGCCGCATCCGGAGCCAGCAGGTGCCCGGGATGCTGCGCGTCCTCCAGGGAGCTCCCGTTTTCTGCCGAACTGCCCTCCGGAAGCCGAGGCCGTGCTGCGGTCCCTTCTCTTTTTCCTCGGTGATGGCGGGTTCCAGGTAACGGGAGCAGGATCACGTGGGCGATCCAGGTCGCGGCGAGCACCGGCTTGGGAGCGCGCTTGCTGCTCCAGGCGCGCTCCCGCTCCTGCATCTGTAGAGTGCGCACGGCCGGCGCGGGGAAAGCATGCTCCAGTGGCGCAATCGGTTAGCGCGCGGTACTTATACAGCAGTATATGTGCGGGTGATGCCGAGGTTGTGAGTTCGAGCCTCACCTGGAGCATGTTTTCTTCCCTTCCCGGCTCCAACCGTGTCTGAGAATGCATTTTTCCCATCTCTTTAAAGAAAACGCTGAAATGGTAATATTTTCCATGGTGAGACCGCATAAATTCTCATGAAATAAAAGGACGTTTGGTCCATCTCATACATGGAAAGACTACGGCAAACCAGAAGCCAAGCTGAAGTGCTCCTGCACAGCGATTCCCCCACCACCCCCTTGCCTGACGCCATTCTGCAGCTTTTCCGGACCCAACGAGGAAGCTCTAACCCAAGGCTGTTCTGTGCTCTGCTAGTTCCTGTCACTGAGGTACAAAAGATGAAGGTTCAGGTCCACAACACTTGCTACGAGATCAAAACCTCAGTGTGCCCAGTCGAGGTCTACTGCCTAGTTTATAAAAATGCACGGGATAGTCTCACCACTCGGGCGCTGAGGCAGGAGGATTGCTGTGAGTTAGAGGCCAACCTGGGTTACAGAGTGAAAGTTTGTCTCATCAAAACACAAAATAAATAGCTGAGTTTGGGGTCCCATACCTGTAATCCCAGTCCTGGAAAGGTGAAGGCAGAAGGATCAGTTCAAGTTCATTAGGCCAGCCTAGCCTACACGACATCCTGCTTCAAATAAACAAATTCCACAGTAATACTGACACCACCAGACCAGGAAAGAAGAAAAGCCAAACTTCTGGGAACACTGGAACAGCATATGCGGCAGACAGACGTAGCTTTTCTTGCTTTCACCGGGAAGTAAGCAAACACCCTTTGTTGATTGTTGCATTCATCCCAATCTTGAGTGCAGAGTTCTGTTTTCATCTCCTTCTTGGATTTTATTTTCCTCTAGTGGTGCCCTTTCTCCACTGAGCTCTTTAAATGGGAGCCCCCACATACACAGCTCTGCCTTTCATCTAATAATATGCACTCCCAGAGAAATAGAACCAGCTGCAGAGAATTCCACACTCTTTAACACACAGCATACAGATAGCTTGAGGGTGTTTCTGTAGGGATGGGCCAAAGCGGTAATGGAGGCTGAGAAATCCCTTGATAGGCAACTGTAAGCTGGAGAGCCAGCAAGGTGGTTCAGGTCTGAGTCTGGAGTTCCAGGAAAGCTGGATGTAGTATAGTAGTTTAAGGTGTGAGAAGCCAGTAACTGCTGGTGTAAATCCCAGTCCAAAAGGCAAAAGAAGTTCCAGCACCAGAGCACGGAATTCTGCTTTCAGAATCATTTTGTTCTGAATCTCAGAATGGGGGAATATATGTTGTGAAGGTGAATCTTTACTCAGTCCTGAAATCTCTCAGAAATTCCTTCAGGCACACTTAGCAACAGTGCTTCATTAGTTAGTTAAATGGGTGTTGTGCCCCCCCGCACCCCATGTACACCACTCTATCCTTGCACTCATAAATCTACCTGCCCTCTGCCTGCCTCCTGAGCGCTGCTGGGGTTAAAAGGTTGGCACCACACTCAACATCTGAGCTTCTCTTAACCATTACAACTCCATCCCTTATTAAGGTGGCACATTTAAGAATCTCTTTAAAACATACCCTATTTTGAAATAAGGACAAAAACAAGGTCATAATTTTGCCTAACAAGCTATTGACTGCTCTGTGTACAACTGAGAGTGTATTAACCCTGTAGATGCCATTCTGGAACAGATGGCAGTACTGAGCTTCCTAACCTCAGATCAAGGCTGCTTTGACCTCAGGGCAGGCTGGGCTCAGAGCAAGGTTCCTGCTGCCTTTAAACAGAACCAGAAAGAGTTAATCTTAACAGACTCTGGCTGCAATTGGTCTTGGAGCATCCTGACACCACTGTAGAGAATTCCACTCATCAATGAGCACATTTAGACCCTCAGCAGTTTGACTCCTAGTGATTCATGCCTGCCTTACACAGATAGCCAGACCCCCCAGTAGAAACAAACACATACTGGTATCCCACATGATGAGGCCCAATACCAGGGCACCTTGACACTAAAGCACTGTAGCAGCCACTCACAATACCTCTGTGCATTGTCCTGTCTTGCCTGTGTAGTGCACATATGGTCTACTTTTTCCTGTCGTTGGTGAATTCACAGGCAGTTCAATTGTCACCATCTGGTCAACATTGTACCAGGCACAGTAACCTTTTCCCCAGATTAAGTTCTTACATAGTATTTATTGTTCACCTGCTATCATGTAACTTAAATTTTATGGAATAACATGAGCAATACTTTAAGAGTAAAGGAAAGTCAATATGTCTTGTGTTACATGACAAGACAGTAGTCAAAGAGAGGGAAAGATATTTGATATATGCCAAAAAGTATTCATAGCAAAATAGACAGGAAATGTTCATGGAAATGACAGCCCTTCTAGGGCCAGGCATAGTCACCTATGCCTCTTACCTCAGCATTCAAGAGGCAGAGGACAGTCTGGTCTACATAGTGAGTTCCAGGCTAGCTACATAGTGAGACTTTGTCTCAAAAAAAAAAAAAAAAAAAAAAAAAAGTTACAGCCCTCTTTTGTGTCGCTGGTCATGTATGATATATGTGCTCAGCTGATATTTTATAGTTGTGTCCCCATTTTGTGTCTGTAGAGTAGATTAATTCTCTGAGGGACAAGTCAGATGGACAAACTGTGGACAAACGCCTCCCTCTCAGGCCGGGAGGTACTTACCCAGGACTGCCTTGTGCTAGAAAAACGAGGAGCTCCCAACCAGCCCATTAGCCTAAGATGTAAGATGGGGAGGGCTAAGGGCTAAAGGCATACAAGCAGAGGGTGCCGAGAGGTGGGCCCTTTTCTTCCCCTCCTTGTCATTTTTGGCAAGATCCAAGCCTGGTTGTAGATTTACTGCTGTAAGTTATGGAGCCGGGGAAGATACCCATTCTTCTGTGAGTAACCCCTAACCTACTGCTCTGTTAGTAAGCCCAAGTAAATTAGCTAGAATTTGCATAACTGCGAGTTTTGGGGAATTTGTGTCTCCTTTAGTCCTCCCCTCCCCCAATATGGTTTCTAAGTATGTGTTCTTGTAGTCACAGAAAAGGGAAGCTCCCACATCTCATCGAAGAAACTTGTGTTTTCAGCAGATGGAGACTGAAAGATGCACAATGGGTCAAAATGCAAATAAATATGGACCCTGAGGTTCTCAGTCCTAAATAGGATATCTGTAACTCAGTTTCTGCCCCTAAGGCTCAGACCATTGCAGAAGCGTGAGTGGAAAGACTGTGAGAGCCTGAACATCAGGATGAGAGTTGTTCATAGGGTCTTTTGGACAAGACAGAGATGTTGCTCCCATGAACTCGAAACATTATGGCTGCCTGCACAGACCTGTGCAGACCATACCAACTGACATATCAACAGGGGTGGAGGAAAATTTCTCAAGGTTCTGAGCTTAGATGAAGAGCTACCAGAGGTCAGTACCGGCTGGGGAGGGAGTTTTTGCTGTTGTTGTTTGTTTTGTTTTTTCAGGGATGTGACCCCAATTCTAAAGATTTGCCCTATACACATGTAAATAAGGGCAATACTAATTTGAGTCCATAAGTTTCATACACACACACATACATACACACACACACAGAGGAGGCATGGGAGGAGAGAGAGAGAGAGAGAGAGACAAAATACTGAATAATATAAGAGCTGGAGAGATGGCTCAGTGGTTCAGAGCACTGGTTGCTCTTGCAGAGGACTGTGTGGGTTTTTGTTGTTGTTCATTCCTTTTTTTTTTTTTTTTTTTAATCTTTTTGAGACAGGGTCTCCCTGTAGCTCCAGCTGGCCTGTAACTTGCTATGTAGATCAGGCTGGCCTTGCACCCACAGAGGTCCATCTGCCTTTGCCTCCTGAATGCTGGGATTAAAGGCATGAGTCCTGCCAAGCTCAAGACTGGGATTTGGTTGGCAGCATTCCCTCTGCAGGTATTACAGAACATGAATCCTCTTACATACATGCAGACAAAACATTCATACACGTGTAAATTTAAAAAATAACCAAATATATACCAAAATAAATATAGCAAAAGAGGTCATGAATTTGAGAGTAGTTGGAGAGACATGGGAGGAACTGAAGCCAGGAGAGGAAATGATGCAATATACTACTGTATGAAATCCTTAAAATAATAATAACAGGAGCTCAGGTTGCATGGTGTCTTGGTGGCCCACGGCCAAGCTGTCAGTTCCCACTAAGGTCCTGTAGAAAACTGTGATGTTAACTTGTCAAGTTGTAGGATCTAGAATCACCTAGCAGAGAAATTTCTGAGTCCCTGTGTGAGAAATTTCCTAGATTAGGTTACCTGAGGAAGGGGGTACTCCCACCCTAAATATGGGCAGTACCAGTCTACCAAGTGGGATGCCAGAGGGCATAAAAAGGAGAAAGCTGGCCCAGCATGAGCTTCTGTTGCTCTCTGCTTCCTGGCTGTGGATACCATGTGACCAACAGCCTCCTGCTCCTTCTCTGCCTCTATGATGGACTGATAGTACCCTCTGGAATTTCGAGTCTAAATCAAGCCTTCGTTCCTTAAATTGATTTTGTCTGCATTTTGTCATAGCAGTAAGATAAATAACTAATGCAGAAAACTGCTCACAGGAATGGGGTCATTGCAGCCATAGGTACGACCATGTAGTTCTTAGGAATGTGAAAGAGTTTGGAACTTTGGTCTAAAAAAGCTCTAGAATGCTAACAGCAGAGCTTGGTAGGCCAGTCTGGTTGGAGTTTGAAAGACCATTGTGCCAAGAAAAATGCAGACTGTGGAGACCCAGCTCATGAGTTTCCAGAAGGGAAATAGGGAACTGGGCTAAAGGCCATTCAGGTCATATTCTGGCAAAGAATGTAAGTGCATTTTTCCCACTGTTATGAGAAACTGAGTGATGCTAAATTTGAAAACAATGAACAATATATTTGGCAGAGAGAATTTCAAGGCAGGTGAGCATTCGGGTTGTAGTATAGTTACTACTTAACACTCTTACCCAGATCTATAGAGGACAAGAGCAGCAAGTCAGGCAGAAAAGTATTTTTTTCTAACATGCAGTGTGTCAAGGAAAATTGCTTAAAGAAATTTAAAGGTACAGCCAGAGTACATGCTAAAAAAGAGAGACCTTCTGTTCTACACTGGGACAATCAGAGGCTCCAATTGCAAATTCATTGGAAAAGAGGGCTAAACTCAAAATAGCAAAGGGTTCCCTGCTCAAAGAAAGCAACTGCCTAGGAAGCAGTTCCCAGGGTCAGGATACAGAGGCTGCAGCAGCTCTGATGCAGAGGACCAGGCTACTTCATAAGCTGGCTGTGGAACTTGCTAGTGTTGTCCACATGGTATATTGGTTTTGCAGGTATAAAGGATGCAGGCTTGAAGGGGGCATGGAATCTTGCTCCACAGTTTCAGAGAGGCAATGTGTGACTGGATTGGATTCCCTGAGAGGTTACTGAAAGAAGTAAAGGTGAAGCTTAAGTTGCAATGTACCAGGATGTTGGAATGCCAGGACCATGTGGTGTCTGCTGAGGAAAGTGGCAGATGGAATGGAGCTGATCTAAGAGAGGTGCTATGTGTGCTCAAGTCCACAGAACTGGAGGGTCAGGGCTACCCAATCCTGTTGGAGCCCAGATGATTCTGTCACAAGCCCTAGATGCCAGACATACAATTTCAGGTTTTGGTGTTTTCCCTACAGAGTTTTGGCCTTTCTCTGGTCTGACCTTTCCTTCCTATTTCCCCATTACTCCCTTTTGGAATGGGAGTGTTTATTCCGTGAAATTTATATCAGAATTTTGTAATCTGATTTTGATTTACACATTGCCCAGTCTCAGAAGAGACTCTGTACCTAGCATTTTTGAATGGTGTTAGAACTGTTAAAGAATATGGGGACTTTTGAAAATCCCCTTTCATGACTGTGTCCTGCCTACGTTCCATCCTTCCTCCTCAGCTAATATCATCCTCTCTTGTTACTTCTTAAATTGCAGACTGTACCCACACTTACACCTGTTACATATAAGCATTATAGGCTAGGACCTACAGTAATACTTTTTTTGTTGTTGGTATTTTTGAGACAGGGTTTCCCTGTAGCTCCAGCTGGCCTGGAACTTGATATGTAGTGCAGGCTGGCCTTGATCTCACTGACCTCCCCCTGCCTCTGTCTCCTGAGTGCTGGGATTAAAGGCAGCCACCACCAAGCCTGGCTTTTGATTGTTTTTTTTTAAATAGGGATTTTCTATGTAGCCCTGGCTGGCCTGGTATGTAGCCCAGGATGGCTCAAACTCATGGCATTCCTTCTTCCTGCCTCTGCCTTCCAAGTGCTGGGATTAAAGGCATGCACTACTGTTTCAGGAAAGATCAGGCAAGACACTGGGAGTGCACAGGAAGCAGGTATTTTATTTAAGCTGAAACCTGGTCCAGCAGGCTCAAGTCTCAAAATATGGACCCTGAAGAGAAGCAGCACATATCTTTTAGACCTTAGGCACTGGGTTACAGTGAGAAGGAAACTAACATATTGATGAGCTATCAGAAAAGCCTTAAAACCAGACAAATTATATAAATTTAGAAAAGAAAAACATGCTTAAAAAATCCTGTTTGAAAGTCATTACAGAAGTCTCCATCCAAGACCAACAGAACTGAAGAAATTTCATCTGTACACAAGGCCACTGGTTCCAGCTAGCTGTGTCAGTGCTCTAACCACAAGCTTATCAGCTGAACTTTGCTGATGGGGACCCAGACAGAAAGAAAAGGATTAAAATCCCTGTTTTCCTTAATGTTCCATCAGATACCACATCACTGCTACACCTGGCTTTAAAAAATTCTGTTTATTTCTTTGATTAGAAGAACTCTGAAGTACAAAGACTAGGATACCTCTCACCCACCTAGTTATGATCTGAACACAGAACCAAGCATACTGTTTATTAGGGGACATTTCCAGCAGGGATTCCTACAGGTCTGTGAGCTGTATCTTCCTGAGGTCGCAGCAGTGAAAGAAAAAGAGAAGCCTTTATTCTCCAGAGCCTGAATTCTAGAAGGTAGGCATAACATATAGACACTTACGTACACCAGGCATAACAGCTCATGCCTATAATCCCAGCACTCAGGTGGTATAGGCAGGAAAATCCAGAGTTCCAGGACAGTCTGGAGCTACTGACTGAGATCCTACCTCAAAACGAAAAGCGTGCAGTGCATATACCCAGATCTAATTAGATAAGGTGTTGTCAAGTGATGCTGCTACTGGAGGTGTGAACAAACATCCACTCCCTCCAGAGAGGAAACCAACAACAGACCAAGTAAGGAGACCACCAAAGTCCAACTTGGTGAACCAGTGAGTTCTGCTGGGATCTCTTAGAGGCGAGGGGTTACTTCAGGAACAGGGATGACCTAAGGACAGCTGCAGCACCAGAATCCCATGGGAACATGTGCAATAGCTCCTAAAGGCTTGAAATCTACTGGACAACCAACAGCTAGTTCACCAGGTCAGAGGTTATCTCTTCCCAGCAGCTCAGCTTGCCTGTGAGTGTGTTGAATGTCTCTCCAAGTCCTTCCTGCTATCTATTTAGGCTTGGAGGAAGGAGGGGCCTAGTGAATCTGGTCAGTTACAGGGACTTCCTGAAGCTTTTGAGTTTTCCACTTCCTGATCTTAAAGAGGTTCTTTTAAAGATGAACTGCTTCACTGTCCCTCAGAACATCCTGGATCTTTTTTTTAGTGAGTCATTAAGGCTTTTATTTTGCACAGAACCACTTGGAATCTTGCCTGCAGCCACCTTGGAGATTGCACTGGAGGCAAGAGGGGTCCTGACCCCAGGTGGGAAGTGAGGGAACAAGCAACCGTCTGGACCAAGCACATGATTC
Source organism: Eospalax fontanierii (assembly GCA_035773235.1). Lineage (NCBI taxonomy): Eukaryota > Metazoa > Chordata > Mammalia > Rodentia > Spalacidae > Eospalax > Eospalax fontanierii. The sequence goes on along the minus strand of CM069547.1, from coordinate 775,056 downwards.
CAGAGCTGGCATTTCTAGCTGGGCTGCAGGTGGTCAGGTGTAGCTTTGGACTTGTAAGGAGCAGTGGCAGGGGAGGGAGCTAACTACAGAGGCCTGGCAACACCCAGCTGACCTCCAACTGCCTCCATGACATCAGGGACAGGGGCTAAGCAGTGTTGACTGAGGGCTCCAGGGATCATTTACATGGCCAGGGGTTTTCTGAAGGACCAGCACAGGAAAGGAAAGGTCAGTGTCTCGAGGAAAGCTGTAAGAGCAGAGTGGCTGGCACTCCCAACTCCTGAGCAGCCACATCCTGCATCTTAAGGAGCTTTCCTCCAAGATGGAATGCTTTATCTTTAGGAAATTACTTACACAGGAGGTGTACATATAATTAGATATATAATTAGGTATGCATATATGTAGATGAATTCCTAAAGGAGACAGTGCTAACTTCTAATTGGAAAATTTAAAATAGGCTAATGACATAGAATACTTTGGAGAGCTTGCAACTCCAGCTCCTTGAGGATTCAATACTTCTGGCCTCTGTGGGTATGTACACATGCACACAGACAAACACATAATATTAAAAGAGAAGAAGAAGAAGAAAAGAAGAAGAAGAAGAAGAAAAGAAATAGAAGAAGAAGAGGAGGAAAAGAAATAAGAGCCAGGGCATGGTGGGGCATGCCTTTTATCTCAGTGCTTTGAAGGCAGAGGCACACAGATCTCTGTGAGTTCAAGGCCAGCCTGGTCTACATACATAGCCAGTTCCAGACCAGCCAGGGCTCCATAGGTGAAAATCTTGCATACCTGAAGTGAAAGAGAAGTCCACAGAATGTGACTGTGGCCACAGAAGCTCTGAGGAAAGGCAGGAAAGAGATTGTTGAGTATCTTTCAACAGAAGAAAAATTTTAAAAATGAAGTTTCATTACATGCCGGTAACCAAGCACACGAGAGTGAAGCAGGAGGAGCCTCAGTTTGTAGACGTGCCCTACCTGAGGCTGGCAGGCCGCATGCTTTCCAGGACGGCTGTGAATATGGCTCAACATGTTTATAGATCACAGCGGTGTCTTGTTGTGTCAAAAGTTTGGACATACCCCAAGTCTAGGCCAGACTGGGCTATGTAATCAAACCCCCTCTCAAAAACAAAATAGTTTTTAGGGCCTGGAAAGGTGACTCAGCAGTTAGGAGCTCCAGGCTCAGGCTGCTCTTGTAGAGGACTCAAGGACTCACTTTCATTGTCAACACTCACACAGGGGCTCATAGCTATCTGTAACTCAAGTTCCAAGGGATCCAATGCATCTTCTGAGGGCAGTGCATACACATGGTGAACTTACATACATGCTGGCAAGACACCCATGCACATAAAATGGGAAGCAAATCTTTAAAAAAGCAAACAAACAAAACACAAATATAGAAGGCTGATGCCTCACCTGATGTTATATATGTTCAAGACAGTGATGGAATGATACCCGGAGGAGACCTTGTCTTTGTGGGATCCCTGGAACCCCTTCTCAACCCAATAACTGATCTCCTTGCTTCTGTAAAATGCTTGGCTATAGGACGTCAGAAAATGGATAAATATAACTCCATCTTGTTCTTTGTTCCTTCTAAGCAGTCACAAGGCCACAAGATTAAATAAGGCTAAAACAAAAACTAGCAAAAGGTTTGAATAATAGTCAACACATTCCTTTACCCTGAAGGCAGCACCCACCAATAAGAGACCTCCGAACCTCTATTAACCAGTTTTGGCATATAGTTTATTACAACCAATTAATTAAAAATATGCTTGGCGCACAGGCTCCTATAACCAAACAGAATGTAACACTGTTATTCCCCACCTTCCTTTATCTCAAACTTATAAAAGGCTCCTAATCTCTCTGCTTGGGGCTCCCAGAATGGATCCACTGTGTTGGTGAGGTCTGGGGGACCAAGCTTAAGCTTTGTTTTTTTGCATACACTCCGGACTCCGTGGTGGTTCTTGAGGAGCCGTTCTCTGGGCGTAACAGTCTTCTGGTACTGTGAACCTGGGTCTACACCACGTGGCTGGGAAGGGCATATGCCCTAATGGGGAAGCTACAACGGCTGTTGTTTTGCTAGATGGACAAAATGTGCCTGTCAAATTGCCTCCTAAATAACCGTTTATGTTGTAGATTAGTGCTGCTGTCTGCCTCACTCACAGAAGCTTTTTTCCAGTGGGCAGGCAAGCAGTGACTGCAGAGGCCTGAGAATGTGATTGTTGGATGCCCGGGCATAGATCTCACAAACATATCACACCCTCCAGGGCACAGGGAACATGGAAGAGCCAGAGGAAGGCGTGGGGTGTTATTGTGCAGTCTTCTGGGATGCCAGTTACTCTCAAACTCTCAGTAACTGAGATTATCTGCACAGGATCCCGTTATCAGCATTTCATCACAAATGAGGGAGAGGCTCCTGAGGCCGCCCTTCCCTGAGGATCTCTATGCAGTTAAACATTTTCTACAGTGGTGTAGCCACTGCAAAGGCCCCATGTTTCTGTAAATAATCTCTCAGTGGTGATCCTGTAAGAACCCTAAAGAAGCTCATTGAGTCACAGACTTGAAAGTAGAAGCAGAATGAGGAAGGGGACCAGTGGGAAAGGAAGGGAACAAAGTCAAGTGGTGAATATAATGAAAGTACATTATATCATGTATGAAATTGTCATGAAACCTCTTATTATGCATAATTAATTTGTACTGATAAAAACATTTTTAAAAAGATTGCCTTCATTTGTGTGTGTGTGTGAATTTCTGACCAACCAACCAAAGGGTCTGGTTGTCCCTGAGTTTTCCATGGTTCAATCTGAAAATCCTGCAATGATTTCTGACTTCACCAACTTCTGTGGAGTTGTTCAAAACAGAAAACAAAGCAAATATGAGCCACTTGTAACCCCAGCACTAAGAGGGTGGAGACAGGAAGTTTGCTATGAGTCTGAGGTCAGCCTGGCTACAGAGAGACACTGTACCAAACAAAACAAGACAAAACCCCCATAAAAGAGTGTGTAGTTTTCTTTTTTTGATAATTTTAAAATATATTAAAAATTCTTATGTGTATGAGTGTATTGTCTGCATGTATGCAAGTGCACCCATGTCATGTAATGCCCTTGGAGATCAGAAGAGGGTGTTGGATCTCCTGGATCTGGAGTTATGAACGGTTGTTAGCCACCATGTGGGTTCTGGGAACCCACCCTGGGTCCTCTGCAAGAACAGCTAGTGCTCTTAACTGCTGAGCCATCTCTTCAGTCCAGTACTGTGGTTTTCTGATTATTTTTCATCAAGGTATTTATATGCATGCAGATTCGTCCATTTGAAACATACAGTTTGATGAATTTGGCAACTGTATGTCACTTATTGTTGCTATAACACATTAGCAACAACTTAATGAATTTCATGCCTTAAAAGGGAAACTATCTGGGACCCGTAGTGAAAGGAGAGTGTCGTGGCATGTCATATATAATAACTGTGTATGTATCTGCACTAATAAAAATGAATGGGAAGAACATGGCATTACCCTTGTGTAGGTCAGTCCCCAATGGCTCTGGATCTGCTAAAAACATCAAGGAATTGGCAGGTCTGTATTCCTCCGGAAACTCTATGGGAAAATTCATTTCTGCTCTTTCCAGCTTCAGAAGGCAGCATGCAGGCCTTGTCTATGGGGCTTTTCCTCCTTTACACCAGCGCTTTTACCACTCTGGCTCTTATACACCCCCCATCTCTTCCATCTTTTGTTGGTTTGGGTTTTGAGACAGAGATAGCGCCCAGAAGGGTGGTGAGAACAACAATACCATCCCCACCTGCTCTTTTGCTACAGTGGGGAGTTGGAAAGAAGAGTACTTATATGTTGTAATGTAAAGGTAGTACCGGAGTCCCATCCGGAGGCGTAAAGCTGGATGCCCCATTGAATGCCAGAAGTCCAATTGTTATAAAATCTGGGATCACGGCCGAGAGAGGTTAAGTTTATGTGAATGGTGTTAGGAGCAAAGTTGTGGCCCTTCCAAGAATCCCCTGATGAAAGGCCTTTAGGGCACATGACTGTGATTAAGTCAGAGGTATAAGGGGGTGTCCAGGAGATGTAGCCTGTGGAGACACAGCTCCAAAATGGACAATGATAGTGGTAAAGATTATGACAATCCTTATCGAAGGAGGGGCAAACATAGCAGTAATATTGAAAAAGTTGATATGTGGCATAAGCATGTTGGCACCCAAAAGAGGGGGTAATGGCAGCACCCTTTAGGGTATCTGTGCCCCAAGGAGCATCAGTAAGTTTACAAAGGTCAAAGGATAAAGGGGGGAACCAAGTAGAGACATTATTCGTTATGGAAGAATTGAGAAGAATTGGCTTACCCAAGGGCGTTGTAAGTGTCCAGTTGACTCTAGTTCCCTGAAGGGAAAGCATCAGCCAGGAGACGAAGGAGGGAAATGAGCCCCAACATGGAGAGGAGGAAACTCAAGTTATCCATGGTCTGTTGGTAAAAGAAGGAGGGCCCCTCAAAAGCCAGGACAAATGTTTCATGGATGGGTCCCATTGAAATGGAGATGGAGCCACATATCATAGAAGATGAGGTAAAGAATCCAGAAAAACATGAGAAAAAAGGCGGTCCAAAACAAGATCATGAGGAGGGCAGCAGCAGCTATCTATCTGGGCATAAACTGCGGGATCGTATGCTATTTGTGCGGTTAAATTTGAGTATTGTCCCTCTCCAGTCAGCATATCCAGGTCCCTTTTGGGAAACCCAGCGGCTGCATTACAGCCTGCAGTAATCCTACATTATTCCTGAAATTCTCTTCTCCAGAGGAGAAAGTCACCACCTGAAAGCATCGCCCTACAGTTGAAGCCAATCCCTAGGAGTACAGGACATTGCAGTGAATGACTCAAAAAGAGTGACAGTAAAAGGAGCTGGAGGGCCATATGCCAACACCGCATCTTTGAGTTGCTTTATGTCCTTAAAACTAAGAGGCTCGTGCTGCCTAAGGGCCTGCTGGGCGTTCTGAGGGTCTGGAGTCTCAAGAACCGGGAAAAGGATTCCTCCTTTTAAAGGGCCTTCTCCACTATAAGGGGCGGAGGATATCAGGCAAGGTTGACTTTGAAAGTCAGGATTTCGAGGAGGCGGTCACAGTTCCAAAGACCATTTTTTTAAGTTTTCTTTTGAGGGTATCAATTTCTTTTATCAATCGTTCTTTCTCGCTCTCCTCACCCTCAGAGGAAGCCTCAGGGGAGGAAGCCTCCAACGCCTCTAAGGACTTAAGAGATTCTTTTTCTTGCACCTCCGGGAAAGTAGCGGCAGCCTCAGTCAATTGCTCTTGTATTTTACTATTATCACTGAGGAGGGCATCCTAACCAATCGCCAGAGAGAAAACGTGGCGACCGGGAACTTCTTTTCGAAGGGTCTTTTGTAACCCTTGTTTGACTTGTTCCCAGTCAGGACCCTGCGTTAAGATTCCTGAGGCAAGAAACCAAGGACTCGTTTTGCGAAGAGTCTATAAAGTCTCAGGCAATCTTTTGTTTTATACCAGTGCCCTGTTTCTTTAAAAGTGAAACCAATTGATCTGTCAAGAGATCATGAGAGGTTACCGCTCCCATTTTAAATGCGCCCTCTGATTTCTTACCTTAATCTGAAGTGCTGGCCAGCCTTCCCTGGCGTTCCTTCAGCGTCTCCCTTCTTTCCAAATCTCGGTGCAATCTCAGGACGCAACATGAGTCGTTGGTACAGGGAAGTTGTGGTTAGGCCTCAAAGGTCAGATTGTTTACTTCGAAACTGCAGCTGACAGGATCCGGCTAGCTCTTGGCTGAGAGCCTAACCTCTAGAGAGAAAGGCATACAGGGGAGCCAGAGCCCTACACCCTAGATTCAAACTTCTGTCTCTCCGTCTCTCTGTCTCTGTCTCTGTCTCTGTCTCTGTCTCTCTCTCTCTCTCTCGTGTGTGTGTGTGTGTGTGTGTGTGTGTGTGTGTGTGTGTGTGTGTGTGTGATGAAACTAGAAAGGGAACTATGAGAAGGGAGGAAGAGATCTTAAGGGAAAAGAGCGGGAGGGAGAGAAGAGACGGTAATGGAATCCTTGTGAGATAAACGTGGGAGAGGGAGGGGCTACAAGGGTGCAGGGAAATTGGGCGTGTGGGAAGGCAGGTGACTAAGAACAAAATATAACGATATATATCTGAAACTGCCATAATGAAATTCATTAACTTCGATGTCAACTTTAAAATAACTTTTAAAAGCCAGGTGTGGTGGTGCATGCTTTTAATTTAATCCCAAGAGGGATGTGGAGGCAGGCAGACCTCTGTGAGTTTCAGGCCAGCCTGGTCTACATAGCGAGTTGGGGGTGGGGGTGGGGAAGAGGAGAAGAAGAATAAAAGAAAGAGAAAAGAAGGTAGATTCTATTGGGTTCTATATACATAAAGTCACAACACAGACCTTCCAGACAGTGAGATGTTTAGGACAGGGGCTATTTCTGGACAGCTCTAGGACGGAGGGAGTAGGCAGCCACTGACCCCGGTTCTGGGAAATCAGCTTCTAAAAATCAAGGGCTGTTCACTAGTAACTTATGTCTCAGTGGATTGAAACCCGAATGGAGAGAGCTCTTCGGGTGACAAACTAGAAATCGTCGTCAGAACCTGTGGAATCTGGGAAGATCAGAGCAGCAGGGGGTTTGACGGTCAGAGCCCAGTCTCTTCCTTAGGAAGTGTCTAGATCTTTTTCTCCTTTTCTTTCTTCCTCCCTGTCAACGTACGTAGGAAACTTTGGGCACATTACCCCATTAGTAACTTTTCAATTTCTTTCTTTCTCACTTAAAAGAAGAGACCTTTATCTCGCTGGTAGAGTTATTGTTTTTAAGTGGGTGAAATGTTATCTTTTCAGCAAACCTGAAAAATGGTTTCCTTACATTTTCTGAAATGGAACACTCAAAATAGACGCTGCTGAACAATAGAAAAAAAAAAAAAAAAAAAAAAAGTCCACTCTACGAAGGCAGTGAGAGAGGAAAAAAGCACACACACACAAAAAAAAGACAGGCTTCAGGCGTGCCGAAATAGCTCAGTTGGGAGAGCGTTAGACTGAAGATCTAAAGGTCCCTGGTTCGATCCCGGGTTTCGGCAGATACTTTCTCACGTTTAATGAGATTTTTGGTTCTCAACTGCGGACCCCTTATGTGATACGGACTACATAAACCTACTGTGATCAAGGTAAAAGCTTTTGAAAGCCTCTCGGGCCTGAGCACCCAAGTTTTCCCACAGCTTCCTCTAATTCCTCTAGGAAAGTAGGAAAAAGAAAGCACGGGGCCTTACTTCCTGCGAAAGTGATTTCTTTTTTTTTTTTTTTTTTTTAGTCAGGGTCTCCCTGTACCCAAGCTGGCCTGGAACTCGCTACGTAGACCAGGCTACTAGCCTCCATCTCTCAGAGATTCGCCTGAGTGCAGGGATTAAAGGCAAGCGCACCCCACCCCGACGCCCGGCCCCCAAAATAAATTAAATCTTAAGAATAATTCAGGGAGGCGAGTGTGGCTCAGAGGTGGAGCAGCCAACGGGGCGAGGCCCTGGGTTACATCTCAGCAACTCTGTAGAGTCCTCCCACCTCCCACAAAGGTCGCACTGTGTGCGGCTAAGCAACCCCAATTCCCAGACCACGAAGCTTCAAAGACCCTGTTCCTCAGCACTACTCGGTTTTATTATCCTATTACTTCCATTAAAAAACACACTGGTGGCCCATGGCCGGTTAGCTCAGTTGGTTAGAGCGTGGTGCTAATAACGCCAAGGTCGCGGGTTCGATCCCCGTACGGGCCAAATTCTCCTGTTTTGGTTCTCAGCCTCTCAGAATCTAGTTTAAACTTTCCTAAGTCACTACTTTCCATTGCTATGTAAAAAAAAAGTAGGGCCAGATGCTTGCCTCGATCACACTGTTTGAAGCTGCAGTTTGGGGTTCAGTCTCAAAACAGATTACTTGGAAGCATTGGGGAAAATTTATTGATGAAATCACGTGGGAACCTGTATGTTTTAGGGAACGTGGAAGGAGGAAAGGGCACAAAATTGATAGAATTTTGAGTGAAACGTCCGCACACAGTATTTCGATACTTTGAACGAGCCTCCACGTAGGGAGGGAGGAGGCCCAACTGAGTCTCGAGACAAGGAAACAAGGACGTTTCCATTTGTTTGTCGTTGAGGCATGCTTTTGTTTCTGTTTTCCCAGGTAAATAAACAGGGGCCGCTATTAGGAGAGGCTGTCCGTGGCTCCCGGGTGAGTCTTCGCCCGTGGCGGGAGGCTGACTGGGCTGAGCTCCGTCTGCAAGGCCTGTGGGGCCATGGGGGTCGTCTTGATAACCGAGCCCGCTAGGCCCCAGACTCAGAGAGTGAGCCTGCTGTTCAAGGACCAAGCCAGGGGCAGAACCAAATCTCCCGGTCCCCCCACCCCACCCCCAGGTCCCCGACTTCCTGGATCTCCCACCCTGTGGGTGTCCCGTGCACAGCGAGGCTAACCTGTCTCTGCACTTAATTATAACACCTGCTCTGTACAGCACTGTGAGGGGTGAACGACCTTCTTGCTGCATCTTAGCGGACCTCGCTCCACCCCGCCTGCCGCGGAGCAGTGTAGACCAGGTGCGCAGCACTCCCCGCCCGCTCTTGTAGCCGGTTCGCAGCCCAGCTGACCCGGCCCGCAGGGGGCCTCGCTTCCCTGGAGATTCTAAGACTCCCTGTTTAGTATAGGGAGGGTTCTACTTGGAGGGCAACGAGAATATTCTTCCCATTTAACAGTAACCCCAGCCCCTAGCCTCCCTCTCCACTGGAGAAGAGAGAGGCCTCAGTTTAGGAACTGTCCAAGTTCCGCCTCTCTTCTGACTCTCTCTCCTCCTTCCTCCCACCTCCCCATCCTCCCCCTCTCCCTTTTCCCTTCTCCCCTTTCCCCACCCTCCTCTTCCCTCTCCTCTCTCCCCTCCTCCCCTCTTTTCTCGCCCGTGGTTTTCCTGCTCTAAGCTTCTGCCCACCTCCGTGAGACGTGTGCAGAGGGTCTGGGCTGGGGACCCGCGGCCGGGCAGATGGGCCCCCACAACCCCGGGATGCTCTTCTTCACTGCTACCACACCTAGAGAAAGGGTCGCGCGGTAGAGGGAGAACTCCCGATGGAAAAGAAAACTTTAAGGCTCAGGAAAGTTTCCTAAAACTGATTGATTGACTGATTGATTGATTGATACTGGGCCTTGAAACTGGGACCCTCTCGCCCCCGCCTCAAGCGCTGCGGCTCAACCCGCCCCACACTCCGGGTAGCTTCCGCATTAATTTATGTTAATATTTAAGTTAGCATACACTTTCAAGTGCTACCATCCTACGGGCTTCCCAGTCACCCCAGGCCCTCCCTTGTCCGGCTGAGAGTTCTCTCTATCCCTCCCTCCCTCCCTCCCTCCCTCCCTCCCTCCCTCCCTCCCTTCCTCCCTTGCCCGTCTCGGTCCTTCTCCTTTGAACCCTCCTTTGGTCTTAAAGCCTTTCTTCTGTCTTTTTCTGCCGATCCCTCGGATTCAGGAAGAGCTGGGCGGCGGAAAGCAAATCTCTGGGCAGCCCAGCGTTTGAGGCTGAGGAAAAAGCCTGGGGGCTCAGAAAACTGCGGGTCCCCAAAGGCAGTAGGGCGCATTCAGGGAGAGTCAAAATCAAAACACTCGCGTGCCGAGCCAGCCAGGAGTCGAACCTGGAATCTTCTGATCCGTAGTCAGACGCGTTATCCATTGCGCCACTGGCCCTCATCCTGGGCAATCTCTCAGTGGTCGCAAGTCCAGGACTGTGTGCGACCGCCGCTACCGGCCAAGACTGCTTCTATTCAAGCAAAGTCACAGCCTGGCCCGGACTGTTAGGAGACAGTGACCTGTTACAGTAGTTTGCACACCTATATCCGCAGGTATATTTATCGCAATCAAGGACCAATTTTAATTTAAAAATATTTTTTTCTTAGGCTAGGAGCAATGGGCTTCATGATGACATTTTCATACACTGGCTTTTTAACTCGCTTGGTCACTCCTCTCCATGCCCCTCACTGGTTCACTTCTCCCGGAGAAAGCCTGGCTTCTCCTTTCATGTCACACGCACCAACACACATATGCACTTTTGTATGTAGACTCTACACATGAGAAAACACGCAACATTTCTTCTTTCCCTCCCTTTAAGCCTCTCCGATCCTGTACAAGCCCTCGACTTTCAAAAGGGCAGTGTTTATTTTGGGGATGTTGGTTACCTACAAGGAGCATACCGATTTCTGCAGATTAGCTTTCTCTTTTCTCTGCCTAGGTTCAGCTCTTCCTTACTTTGGTTCAGAGCAACTATGTGTCTACACCGAGTTTCATGTTTTAAATATTTAAAGTGGACACTGAAGATACTTGGGTCACCGTTAAACAATTCGTGTTGTTTTAAATTTACATATTGCAGGAATGAAGCACTTTACAACACATTTCTGAAGGTATCAATCAGTCTTTCCCTCTTGTCCCAAACAGGTAAAGTGTGATTGGTCACCACGGAGAGATTTACTGTAAAAGAGTATCATAACTCACTTAATATCTGCATAGCTGTTCAAAGTAGGTAACAACTGAAGATGTAGAAAGAGCTTAAAAAGGAGGGCTTCGTCCATTATGGAGACCAGGTTCCACATGGCCTTTGAAAAGGCTGCAGAAGCCGAACCCTGTGCTCTCGGGACAAAGCGCTCTGGAGACCATAGACCGACTGCTACAACCCTTAGGTTTTGACGTCCCCCAGCCTGTGACGCAGCCTGAAAATGTTTTAAGGGAGTAATCTCAATATCCTCAAAAGGGAAAACTGTATTTACAACATTGCAGGCACTGTTGGTGAAATGATGCTCCCCGCCCCCGGACTACTGGGGAGGGGATTCTACAGCCTCAAGGGAGCGGAGAGTAGCGCAACTGAGCTTCCTGGCGCCTCCCTGAGGGCTTAGAAGGAGAGTTGTAGCCCAAAGGATTTACGAAAATTTGCAAAATTCACAATTGTTGGGATCCAGACGCTGTGAGCAGGATTTGAACCTGCGCGGGGAGTCCCCATTGGATTTCGAGTCCAACGCCTTAACCACTCGGCCATCACAGCCTCGCAAGATGCATCTTATTAGCTTGAAAATTAACACACACCATGTGCGGTCATTCGTGGAGAGCTGGGCCCACAGGCGTTCTTAGAAAACAGTCATCTACAATTGACGCTCAGCCCCACGCACCTTCCACTCCAGCAGAACTCCTCCGTGTTCCTCACAATCACACAGCAGCTGGACCCTCTGCAGACTGGTCCGTCTATTTTGTTGACCTGCCAGCTGTCAGGCTGTCTGAAGTATGTAAAAGCTTGCAAGAGACGTGGCTCCTTTCCCAGAGTGCACCCGGAGCTTTGGAGAACTCTCTCGCTGCCCATCACCCATCGCGCGGTGGAAGCCTCATTAGAGAGCCCGCACTTACTAAACATCCTGTGAACCAAGCAGCGGCAAACTTCCAAGCCTTGTTTAACCTTCCAGGCCAGAGAGTGAACAGTGTTTGGGGCCATCCTCGTCTCCTGGGGTCCTTTCTTGTTTTTCCCCTTTACTCCTGAGGCTGAGACCTATGGCGTGTTTTTTTGAGACTAGGTTCATGTCAAAGGCAGGCCCCGAGGCTTTCTTACCTGAAGTTATTGTCTAAATATTGGGGGAGGAGAGAGAGAGAGAGAGAGAGAGAGAGAGAGAGAGAGAGAGAGAGAGAGAGAGAGAGAGAGATCCATTGCAACCAGGAAAACCTGAGAATCATCATACTGCCTTTTTCCTCTTTTCTTGGATGCCGGACCTGGTGGTCTTGAAACAGGCTCCTGAGGTGGGCAGCACACGCCTATAATCCTAGCACTTGGGAAATGGAAGTAGGAAGGTCAGGAGTTTAAGGCCAGCCTCGGCTACTTAGCAAAGTTTGAGGCCAGCCTAGAGACTCTTCCACAACCCCCACCCCCCAACCTAGAATGTCATCAGTTGGCTTGGACAGTGGTGTCAAAGGTCTCACCCTTCTCCCACTTCATGTCACTCCTTGTGTTTGGCAGTGAGTTGTGTCCTCTCCACTTTCTTCGGGGGAGAGGCACTAACAACAGGCACCATGCTTGTGAGAGCTCTGTACTCTGCTCTTAGTGCTGTTTGTTTCTGCAATACCGGGTGTATTAGTTACTTCTGTTCCTGAGATGGAAACACTGACCAAGGGAACTTATAAAACGAAGGATTTATTTAGCTTACGGTTCCAAAGAGGAGAGAGTTCATCATGGCGGGGAGGCACGGTGGCAGACGTGGCTGGAGTAGCAGCAGAAGTTAAGCGCTCACACCTTCAAGCAGATAACGGGAAGCAGAGAGTAAATGGAGATCTGACAGGGCTTAAGTACTCTCTAAGCCCGCCCCCAGTAACCTGCTTCCTCCAGCCCGGCACAGCGCCACCAACTGGGACAAAATGTCCAAATACTTAGAGCCTATGGGGGACATTCTCATTCAAACTACCACACCGGGGAGCTAATCTACGGCCTCCAGCCTGCTAGGCAGGCACTCCCCACTAAACTACACGCCCAGCTCTCCTTTTACCTTTTATTTTGAGAGAGAGTTTGCCTAGGCCAGACTTGAAATTATAATACATTCCTCAGCCTCCTGAGTATCTGATATTACAGGCCTTTCCCACCAGGCCCGGCTTGCTGCGTGAATCTCTTGATTCTGGGCTTTCTCTTCCTCTCTTTACGTGGTTGGAGCCACCTTTAAGCAGCTTCACCCTTCATTTTCCAAAAGCCTGCATCAATGAGAAGTGCTGGGAGACAGGCCACTGCACGGCCCCAAGCAGAGAGCGAAGTTGAGGAGGCAGTGATCTGTAACTGGGGACGTGCGCTCCACTTCAGGCAGGTGCATACAGTGTGTTGTAGAGTATGGCGTGTACAGCAATATATTACATATCAGATCCTGGGCGCCGTTAGACATAGGGTCTCATTCTGTAAGCCAGGCAGTGCTGCTGCAGCTGCCTCCCTGGTGCTAAGATTATCAGGGTAAGTCTCCTGACCGCAGCCAGCGGTGTGAAGTCACCTGAGGCAGATATTTAATGAACCTCGATGAATGCAGCAGGCATCTAAAAATGCCCGGTTATGTTTCAGAGGCTTAGGAAGCTCGTTTCTGCTGCTTTTAATCCCTTTATCCTGTCATGATATACTGAACCTGAGATCTGCTGGGATTCAACGTCCAAGGGAATAAACTTTTAATTGGTGCCGAAGAATTCATTTTGTCAGAATCAACGGTTTCTTAGTTCACTGATAAGGAGGAGCCAGGACCATTTTGGCAGAAAATGGAGGGCTCAGGCTCCTCTTCCGGAAACCGGTCTCGGCTACCCCCGTGTGATCTTAGTGCAGCATGATACGAATTGCTTTCCTCTCTGGGAGAAAACAGGGAAGCCCATTTCCTGAGCGTGGGTTAAGAATGTGCAAACATCTTCTAGGGTTCCTGCGTTTTTAAATAAAACGTGACAAAACATCCCCGCAAGGCACTAGAATTTTAAACATTTTCCTTTCTTATTTTCAAGAAGTCCTGCAAACAGCACAAAAGTTAAACTGGTTCCGGAAATGGTCGGGCCCACTCCGGTGCAGGGCATCATGGCCACGGTCCTCGGTGACCTGGGCCCGCAGAGATGCTGGAGACACGTTAGCATTCAGGGCCAGATGATCTTGATGCGAAGTGGGGTCCGAGGTGACCACCAGAATCACCATGGTGCTGCACACCTGGAATTCCAGCGCCTGGGATGGAGAGGCAGGAGGACTGCTCTGAGTTTGAGGTCAGCTAGAGCCACACAGCGAGACTCAAAAAGGTGGAGGAGGGAGGGGGAGGGAGCAAGGAGGAAGAGGAGGAGGAGGAGGAGGAGGGGAAGGGAAGGAGGAGGGGGAAAGGAGGGAAAGATCCAACCAGGCCTCAGGATTCCTAGGAAACCAATCTCATTTGCTCAAGGCAGGCGGGTCCGGGGCACCTGGGCACCTTGGCATGCACACCACTGGGCAGGGACAGTAGTGGCCACCATTTTGGTAGATTCTGGTTTTAGATGTGGTATCCACTTATATTGCTAGTCCTCAAAAGAAGATCAAAAGTTTGCGAGAATTTTCATAATTGGGATCCTAAATAACATAATGAAAAGCAAGAAAAGTATGGCTTGTTTCCGCCCGGTTTCGAACCGGGGACCTTTCGCGTGTTAGGCGAACGTGATAACCACTACACTACGGAAACGAATCTACCATGCACATGCGACCTATGGCTACAGAACTAAATATTTCTTCATGTCTTCACAAGGAAATTTTGGTGGTGGTGGTGTGGTTTGCACTTCTTCTATTCCTCTGACATTCGAGGAAACAGCCAATGTGACGCCCCGACGGGGGACAGTACTGACCAAAATAAGTTCACCTAATATTTGCAGTGTTCAGGGCAGCTTACCCATAATAATCAGAAAGCTGGGAACTACCCTGTGTCCGGGGAAAAATGACACTAGATCTGAGTCTCGAAGGCGGAAAGGAAACTGTAGTGCCAGCTGTGGAGACATCAGAAAGGGACTGAGTGGGGCAGGATCGAGAAGGGGCAGGCCTTCTAAAGAGCGGAAGAGAGATTTTAACCTGAATGTGAGGAAAGAAACTGAAGGGGTTGAAGACAAACCTTCAATCATCCAGGGGGCCTTGTTTTTTAATCAAAGTAGGTTGAAATACATGTAAGTGCACCAATCCACGAGAAGACGGAAACCTCAGTACACAGGAACTAGAAGAAACATAAGGACAACTATGGCTGTTCTAAACTGCATTAAAATGGTGGAAAGCAAGAGTGAAGGGGAAAAAAAAATCTTAGAAGCAGAAGAAGCTGGGCTTGGTGGGGCAGGCCTGTCACCCAGGTGCTGAGGGGGCTGAGGCAGGAAGATGAAAATTCAAGTCCCAGAAGGAGCTCCAGAGTGAGTTCAGGGCCAACCTGAAAAACTTACCCAGACCCAGATTTAAAAGAAAAGAATGGGGAGAAAACATTGCAGGTTAAATTGAATAACGCAAATGAATCTGAAAGAAGGCAGAAGGAACCAGGGAACAAGTGTGATTCCTCAAGAAGGAACAAAGACTAGTTGGACAGAAAGAAAAGGTAAGAAGGTGGAGTCTGCAGCTAACATGAATAATAGTATAAAATGTAAATGGGCTGAATAATTCAACAGCAGAGCTGGAGAGCAAAATAAAGTAAAAAGAAAGACCCTGTCTCTAGAGAGAGGGAGCGGGAAGGCAGAGAGCAGAGAGTGAGGGAAGGGGAGGAAGGGAGAGAGGGAAGGGGAACAGAGACAGGGAGAAGTACCAGGAAAGTCAGTGAAAGATGGCTTACCCTACAATCCCAGCACTTGGGAGGCTGAGGCAGGGGAATTGTCAAAAGTTCAAGGTCAGTCTGGGTTGCTCAGTGAGGTCCGAACAGCTTGAGTTATGGAAAAAAAAAAAGATTAGGAGGTTTTTTTTTAATTTAAAATTTTATGTGTATGAATGCTTTATTAGCATGTATGTAAGGGTACCTGTGCATACAATGCCAGGAGAGGGTATTGGATCCCTTGGAACTGGAGTTATAGATGGTTGTGAGCCACCATGTGGGCGATGGGAACCAAACCCCATCCTCTGCAAGAACAGCCAGTGCTCTTAACTGCTGAACCATCTCTCCAACCCCTACAGGAGACCCCTAAAGGGTCTTCCTGTAGCTCTAGCTGGCCTCGAACTTACTATGTAGACCAAGCTGGCCTCTATCTCACAGATATCTCCCTCCCCTGCAGTACTAGGATTAAAGGCACGCACCACCATGCTATTGTTTTTTGAGCCAGAATCTTAGCATGTAGCCCAAGCTGACCCGAAACTTACAGCAATCTTCCTGCCTCAGCCTCCTAAGGACTTGGGTTACAGGTGAGCACTACCATGCCCAACTTAGATCACCAGTCTTGAAGACAGGGAGAACAAGTGGAGGTTGTTGTAGATGGTGACAGAGAGGTCCTGAGAGCTTAAACAGGGACTAATAAAGGACAAAGGAAACAGACATCACATAAGGTAAGATGAGCAGGACTTGGTGATGATTACAGGGGCTTTGGTGGGTGGGAGGAGTCAGTCTAAACACCACAGACTTCTAAGAGGATTGTTGACGAGTTCAGTTTATGGCTCCAATATGAAGTCCAGGTGGGAATGGAAATAAGATTCTGGGGAGGGACTTGGGTGAAACTTCGTTTGGACAGTGACTTCTGGGATGATCAGCTGCAGACAGACATCAAAGGATGAAGCAGTTCCAAGTGATGCATGGACCACTGGCTCCAGACACCCCGCAGCAGTTGGAGTGCTAGTCCTGGAAAATGTCAGGATGTTTCTGTGGGTGATCATGATTAAGGTGCAGGGCTCAGATCATTTACAATTTAACAATCTCTCTGTGATGGACCCTACTAAGATTTCAAGCTCTCTCAATGGAATTGTAAACACAGAGGCAGCACTAGACAGAGAAGACAGGCCTAGAGCAGGTAAGAGGCAGTGGTCTGTAGAGATTGGCAGCTGGTCTGGAGAGTGCCAGTGCGGAGGCTGCCTTCTGCACACTTGTCTTCATGTTACCTCACACTCCAAGTTGGACTCTGGGTGTCCACAAGCTCTTCCCAACATCTTCCACCAACATGTGTCTCACTCTTAACATTAAACTCAATTCACCAGTCAATTTAGTGCCCAGTGATGAGACAAAAAGAATCACACAGCTGGCTCAGGGTGACATTGGGCCTAAGTTAAGATGAGTCACCATGGTGGTGCAGCCTGCAGTCCCAGGACTTGGTAGGTAGATATGGGGAGATCAGGCATTCCAGGCAGCTTCAGCTACGTATGCACACTTACACATACACACACACTCACACATACATACACTCATACATACAGATACACACACATACATTCACATCCACACACACACATACATACATACACATATACATACACTCGTTTTTATACACATACACATACACTCATGCATACACACACTCACTCATACATACACACACACACAAACACATACACACAAACAGAAGCACAAAGATAGACTTGCATTTGCAAATGACACTTAATCCTTGAGGAAGGAGGCTTTGTTTGAGTAAACAATACAATAGATTTGGAAAGGACTGATCATACAAAGAAGCTTGATCCAGCAAATTTGAGGCCAGGCAGGGCTATAAAGGCCCAGCCTGAGCTGCAATGTGAGACCCTCTCAAAAAGCAACTCAAATAAATAAATAAATAAATAAATTTGGCACAGAAATAACTGTGTGGGCCTTGTAGAAAGACTGATGTACTTTTGTTTGCTTCTTTGACATATTTCAGTTCTTCCAGAGCTCAATGATAGTATACTGTTAAACTCATTTCACTGTAAGGGGCATTATTACTGTTGCTTTTCATTTAATTTTGTAGTGCTGGGGATCTAACCCAGAGTCTCCAGCATGATAGGCAAGTCCTTTCCCTCTCTCTGAACCATATCCCCAGTCTAAGTGGTCCTTTACAAATGCCAGATTTCCGACACACTGCATTCTTACAAGCTCAGCTTATAAAGGAAGGACTCACCAACCTGTGGGGCCTTTACAGACAGAAGAGAAGTTGATGAGATTCAATCACTCCTTGCAGAAGTCACTGGGACTTATAAAGGAAGGGAGAGAAGGCGTTTATAGACCCTAACATAATTTGAAAAATATATCTTAGAATGGGAAAAGTAGGAAAAGAAACAGAGAAAATAGAATGTAGACATCCTAACACTCTTGGGGGTTGCTGTCTTTTTCAGACCCGTTATGTAAAAATCGGTGTGAAAAGACTCCCAGTGTTTAAGCCTCAAGTTTTTCCAGTTGCCTGAAATCATCTGTCAGCTGTTAGACACTGACATTTAGCTGAAGCTGACTCCTGATCCTTTTTCTTCCACCTCCCAAATGCCGCGATGACAGGCATGCACCGCACATCCTGTTTAAAGGTTCCATCTCTTGTTCTCACAGTGAGTAGCACGAAGGGGCAAATCTTAGCTGGGGTAGGCAATCTATGTATGCACCTTTAACCTCATGATATCAGGGACGTGAGGTCTGTCTTAACTGCTGCTTTTCCTAGTGATCAAAATTTTTGTCTCCATCTTCCAATGTAAAATTTAGAAGGTTCGATGTGGTCGGTTGATTGGATCTGAAGAAAAGAGTGTGAATACCTTACACCAAGGAGATTAGTAAAAGAAAGGCCCCGCTGGGATTTGAACCCAGGATCTCCTGTTTACTAGACAGGCGCTTTAACCAGCTAAGCCACAGAGCCAGATAGAAGAACAGAGCTAGTTATACGTTATTCGAAAACGATCTCATACATTTTATAGGGAGCAACAATCCTGAAAATTAGTTTGTAAACTAAAAAGATCTGGTGTCCAGTCCGGGCAAAGGAGAACGTCCCTTCTCCCGGCTGTGCATAGAGGCCGAGACCTACTCGGGGCGCCGCACCTGTGGGCGCCGGGGATTCCGCGCAGCGGCAGTTTGTCCCTGTCCCGGTAGAGTCGGGCCTGGCCTACCCGCCTTTTGGGAAAGCGTGCTGGAGGCCAGCTCGGGTCTTTTAGTGGGAAAAGGCAGGAGAAAACCTGAGTGCGATCACCTACCTGCAAAGCAAAAGGTCACGCGAACACACCGAACATCCTTTATGGATTGGATGGAGATATTTAATCTTCGTTCTGGCCGGTTAACTCGGTTGGTTAGAGCGTAGTGCTAACGCCAAGGTCGCGGGTTCGACCCCCGTACGGGCCAGCAGGTGGTACTCCTTCTTGCACTTCAAGTCACACTTTTACACGACACGCTTTCTTGCCCAGTATTAAGAGTAGGTGTTACTTATGTGTTAAATATGGAACCTTATAGTTACAGACATCTGTCTCCATTCATCAAAGAAGCTCCTTTTGCAACAGTCCGAGAATATTGTAGAGTTCCACAGCTAGTCACACCAAGAATCTTGGTGATTGTGATGTGCCCAGCCCTCAGTGACACACCAAGAACGGAGGGGCTACACCTAAGACTCTTGGAATACAGTGGAGCATAGAGTGGATTATCATCTCTCAACTCTCATCCAGGAAGCTTTCTCATGCAACAGAGGGCACTCAGTGCACCCAGGGTTCAGGGACCGTTGTGGAAGAGGAAGTGAAAAGACTCTAAGAACCAGGGGAGGACTTGGGCTCCCGTGACCCTGCTCATATGAACCTATAGCAATGGTGTCAGGCCCATGCCGACTTAATCAGACAAAAATCCAGCATAGAGGTGTGGAAATGGACACCAGGCCCCAACCTTAGCGCGTAACTGTTGGGCAGCTGAGCTGCTGGGTGAGGAAGAGCTGATCTTCTTTAAGGGAGGGACTCTAGATAGGCTGACTAGACCTGAGCGGATGAACTTGCACTGAGGGATGTCAGGGGACACTAAAATGACAGAATAGGTCTTAACATAAACGACAAAATGCATGAAATCCAGCGGAGAGGGGGCTATGAGAGGGTGCTGATGGGGAAAGGGACACAAAGAGGACCAAGATGTTGTGTATGAAATGCACAAAAATTCAATAAAAATACACAAAAAATAATAAAAACAAAACAACAAAAAACCTGGGACTTATTTGATTACTTCTGGGGAATGCAGGTCGCCAAGCCTGGTGCTCTTCCAGGTCAGGAGAAGGGGCTGCGTTTGAACAAACATTGGGTTGTTCCTCTTCCTTATTTTTGCTGCTGTCTTTGGACCCTTGGGTAATAATTTATTCCTTAAGAAAGTGAAGGCTTTGTGCCAGCTCATCCTCTGTGCTGCTTACCACGTGACTTGTGACATCCAGGAAGATATGCTTCCCTGTCTCCTGCCTCCCAGTTCCCAGCTCTCTCATCCTCTGAGCATGTTCTTCACACTTTCTTAGCAGCCCTTTCTGTGGTCAAAATGTAGAGTTATGCTTATTTCACTCCATTTCACATAAATACAGACATTTACTTCTGGGCTTTTTGTTCATATGAGCATATGCATTTACAAAAGGAAAGTGTTCTCCTGCCTCTAGACCCTAAGTATGGAGACAACAGCTCACTCCAGTCCTTAGCTTTCTTAGGTCTGCGCTCACACTACATAAGTAGAAATTTCTTCACCATTCGGTATTGCAAAGTAACACCGCCTCCCTCCCTGTCCCACCCAGCCCGCTCCAGCGTTCTGTCTGTTCATCGCTCTCTTAAGAACGCAACTGTAAGGAGGATGGGGTGTCCGTTGATCTTCCCACTGCTGAATCCACGGTGCTGAGCCTGGCATGTAATGGGAACAGACTACACATATCTGCAGAACGAAGGAGGCCAGGGCTGAGCCTTACTGGACGAGGTCTGAGAGATAGTCAGAATGGAAGAACAAAAGGAAGAAAGGGGGACAGTGATGCCTTGTACTGACGGTTCTTGGGGGGGGTGGCGGGGAAGAGGCAGGGGGTTACACAGTGAGATCTGACTCTAAAAACAAAAGAAACAGACAAAAAGATCAAAGAGAAAAAAAGCACAAAAATATGCAAATAATACATGCTTTTATTTTTCTGAGACGGAGTCTCACTTCGAAGCTCTGGCTGTTCTGAAACTCATTATATAGATCTGACTGGCCTCAGACAGAGGTCCGCTTGCCTCTGTCTTCACAGTGCTGAGACTAAAGGTGTGCACCAACCATCAAGCCTAACCCATAATAGATGTTTGAAAGAAATAAGGTAATTCAAGATTTTTTTTCCCCCAAAGGAAAGCAGCTGGTGGTCAGCAGTTACGAGCACATGCTGCTGGTGCCAAGGACGGGAGTTGGTTTCCAGCACCCCACTCCAAGCCTCACACACACACATAATTTAAAAAAAAGTTAAAAACCCTTAAAAAGGAAACCAAATGGAAACCAGCACACTTTAAAACTGACTGGGGACATAGGGTATGTGTAAGGCCCTCAGCACCAATAAATAAAACAAAATAAATCAAGAAAAACATGTTCTCAACCAAGAAAGTTTTGTGGAAGGCACTGAAGACTAGCAAAGTTGTTGTTCTTATTATTGTTGTTCTCCATTTTCTTTCCTTATTTCTTTTTGTTGGGCTTTCTGAATCTTCTATTATTTAGTCAGAGCATTTATTTTTGTATGCAAAGCAGAAGCACCAGGGCTGATAAAGGTAGAAATCCTCAGGATATTTCCACCAGGTAGGAGGTAAAAACACTGAAAGAGGAAAAGGTAAATACATCCATGAAATGACGTGTGATTGAACATGAAATGGAGCCATCAGTATGGTCATGTGTGCTCATACAGGGGCACAGTTTTGAGGGTAGACTAAATAAGTTTGCAATGCCAGCTTGGGTCTCAAAAGAGAGATTTCTTCTGATGATAGAAAAAGGAAGAGAGGAGCTAGAGTGATTACCCAGGAGGTTAAGAACACTGGCTGCTCTTGCAAAGGACCTGGATTTGGTTCCCAGCACCCACAAGGTACCTAGCAACCATCTGTAATTCCAGTTCCAGGGGATTTGATGCCTTCTCCTGGACTCCATTGGCACTGCGCACATGTGGCACACTTAAATGTATACAGGCAAAACATGAATACACATAAATAAATGAATATTTTTAAAAGGAAGAAGGACTAAGCAGATGGGCCTGAGCCAGGGTCAGGTGCTGTGCCACCTGGAGGACTCTGTATTTTGGAAACTGCTATCAGACACTTACAGTGATGTGTACATTTCACACACCTAGATTTACTTATGGAATGAATGAAAATATCTGCTTAATAAAGAAGAGTTTCAGAGGAAGTCGATCTCAGAAAACTGTGCCCAGGTAGGACTTGGGAAGTAGAGCAGTAAGCTTTGGCAATTGATTAAAGTTTGGAAGAGGGCTGAGAAAGCTGGAATGACGGAGGAAGCCAGAATAAAGATAGGCTTAGGTTTCACCTCAAGGATCACAGTTTTAGGCAATTAGGGGGCTTCCAGGCAGGGAAATGCCTGGTACAGTTATTGGGGAGGAAGGGGCTGCTATTTTTGGAGTCTGGGAGATCAGTTAGGACAATATCACAAGCAGGGCTTGTTGACTCAGGCCTGTAATCCCAGCAAATGCTGAGGTAGAATGACTGCTATGAACTCAAGGCCAGCCTAGGCTACACAGTGAGACTTTGTGAACTGAGTTGGTGGAGTACTGGGCTAGCATGCAAGAGCCCGAGGCTTGATCCTAGCACTGTACACAACTGGGCATGGTGGCACATGCCTGTGATTTCAGTAATCAGGTGGAGGCAGGAGAAGAAGAAGTTCAGGGCCAGCCTGGGCTACATGAGGCCCTATCTCATCAAATGGAAGAACAAAACCCAAAAAGCACATTCACTTTCTTTAAACCTGGAGCAGTCACCTTCAGAGAACTCTTACTATAAGACAAGACTGCAGATGAACGCCCTGAGAGCTCACCATTTGTCTTACTCAGCACTAGTGCTCACTGTGGGTTAGTCAGGGCCTAGTCCAGGTAAGAATCTGCTACGTTGTGGCCTGGCACTATTACAGCAGGGGAAGAGACCTTTTTTCCTAAAATGTTTTTAGGGATAAGGACGCAGCTCAGTTGGCAGAGTGATTGTTTGCCTGACATTTGAGAGGTCCCGCATTTAATACCCTGCATGACAAATAACAGAAACAAAAAGCCAGATATGGCGACGTACACCTGTAATCTCAGCACTTAGGAAGCTGACACAGGAGGAGTGCTGCAAGTTCAAGACCAGCCTGGGCTACAGAGTGAAAGCCTGTCTTTAAAAAAACAGATTTTGTTTTGAAGATTTCATAAACTACTAGTTTTTCCTCCTCAATTGTGCTGGAGATTTCTTTGGCATTAAAAAAATATACATAGGGGGCTGGAGAGATGTCTCAGCGGTTAAGAGCTGAATGCTCTTGCAGGGGACTAGGGTTCGAATCCCAGCACCTACATGGCAGCTCACAATCATTCATAACTGCAGTTCTAGGGGGATCTGTCATCCTCTTCTGGTCTCTAAAGGTACTGTGCGCATGCAGATAAAACACTCAAAACAAAAAACAGAAATTCATTCTTTTTTTGGTCTTTTTGAGACAGCATCTTCCTATAGCCCCAACTAGCCTGGAATTCACTATGTAGCCCAGGCTGACCTTGAACTCATAGACACCCGCCTGCTTCTGCCTCCCAAGTGCTGGGTTTAAAGACATCTTCCACCACAACTTACAAATTCAATCTTTTAAGAAAAGTTTGCCATATCTGATGTCATATGCCTTTAATCTAGCACTTAAGAGGCAGAGGCAGGCAGACCTCTGTCAGTTTGAGGTCAGCCTGGTCTACATAATGAGTTTGAGGTCAGCCAGGGCTATATAGTGAGGCCCTGTCTCAAATAAACAAAATACAGAAAGGACTGTTTTGTTTTCTTTTTCACTGACTTTTAATTTGTTTCTTTTTCTAAGTATTATGAAGAATCATCATAGGGGCTGCAGAGATGGCTCAATGGTTAAGAGCACTGGCTGCTCTTCAGAGGACCAGGGTTTGGTTCCCAGGACACACATGGTGCCTAACAATAGTCTGTAACTCCAGTTCCAGGGGATCTGATGTCCCCTTCTGCACCTCTATGGGCATTGCATGACAAAGGTGCACTTACATACATGCAGGCAATATACTCACACACATAAAATAAATAAAATAAAATAATTATGAAAAAAGAACCATCATAAAAAAATCAACAATATAGGTGAGTGCACTGTGTGTCTCCCCCTTACTTTCTAGAGGCGACACTACCAAGCACATTTTCTGTATGTACATTTCTGTGTGCTCATTTGAAAGATTTATGGATTAGAGAGATGTTCAGCCATTAAGAGCACCAGGTACTTTTGCAAAGGACCTGGGTTCAGTTCCCAGCACCCACATGGCAGCTAACAGTAACTATAACTCCAGTACCAGGGGATCCAACGCCCTCTTTTGACCTCCCTGGGCATTGCACAACATGTGTGCATTTATATACAGGTAATATATTATATACTTTAATTTTTTAAAACAAGGCTTATCTTACAAAAACTTTTCTACCCTTTTTAAGAACTTCAGTTTGCTTCTTGAACACTTTTATTAAAATATAACAGACAGATAATTACCATTTTTTGAGGAGTTGGGTTAGTATTTGTTCAAATAATATATTTTATCTTTTGATGACCAGTTCCCTCCAAGTTCCTATTTCAGGTATCTGAATATCACATTGTTTCAGGAAAAATGTGTTTCATCCCTCCTTAGAGAAAAACAAACAAACAGAATCCAAAGGCTATTAATTTCTCCTCCTTCTTCTGGTCCCAAGGAAACTACATTTGTTCTCACATCTTCCTTTAGAGGTACAGAGGAAAGGAACTGCAGACTCTACTCATACTTAGTGAGAGAAACTCCTATTTTATGCAGTTTGAAAATTTTAAAGTGCTGTTTATAACCGAGTACTGATAAAACAGACATCTCTAAGATATGTTAAGAGAAAACATGAGCTGCAGAACAGCAGCCAAATATTCTGTCTTTTGTGTAGAACAGACTGTTCACATGCATAAGTACCATAAAAAGAACTGGGAAAGAGTAACCAGAAACCAGTGTGGGTAGGGGGATTGTGTGTGTGACATGCGCCTGTAATCCCAGCACTGGAGAAGCTGAGGCAGGAGGATTACTGAGAGATGAAGACCAGCCTGGACACAGCAAGACCCTGTCTCAAAACAGAACCCAAATAAGCAAAACCCCAAAACAGAAATGAAGGATTGGTGAGAGAACTGAGGGGATGAGAGAAAGAAGGGCCCACACTTCAGGCTTCTACATTTT
Source organism: Eospalax fontanierii (assembly GCA_035773235.1). Classification (NCBI taxonomy): domain Eukaryota; kingdom Metazoa; phylum Chordata; class Mammalia; order Rodentia; family Spalacidae; genus Eospalax; species Eospalax fontanierii. The sequence goes on along the minus strand of CM069547.1, from coordinate 750,274 downwards.
GAGTTACATGAATATATAACACACGCAAAAGATGAAAATATTACCTCTGTGTCTTGCCTGCTAGTGAAATCCTCCTCCTCCTCCTCCTCCTCCTCCTCCTCCTCCTCCTCCTCCTCCTCTTCCTCTTCCTCCTCCTCCTCTTCTTCCTTATCTTCCCCCTCTTCCTTCTTGTCTTCTTCCACCTCCTTCTCCTTCCTTTTTTGATCAGGGTCTTGATACATAACCTTAAACTCCTGCGTCATTCTCTCAAATTCTGCAAACACAGGCCCCAGCCACCACGTCTAGCTCTACTTTCTTATTTTTAAACTGTTTTCTCTTTCAGTAAATTGCTGTCCATACATCACACATTGGCTTGACTGGGCAACGGGCACCCAGAGAGTTGATGGAGCTCTACTGCGGGTTTTCCTGTGTGTCAGCTTTATCCCTCCTTAGATAAGTTTAACATTTAAACTGAGAAAAGTGTTTACTCCACCACCGATGTGTTCAGCATCCTTAGTCATCAGAGAAATGCACTTTAAAACTACATTGAGATCTCATCTTATTATAGCCAAAACAGCTAAGAAAAAAGCCACATAACACAAAACAAATGCTGCTGTACATGTGGTAAGAAGGAACTTATTCACTATTGGTGGAAGGGCAGACTGATAAAGCCACCATGGCAATCAGTGAGGTGGTTCCTCAAAAAGCTAGAAGAAAAAAGCAAGAAACAGATCTACCACATGACTCAGCCACTCCACTCATGGGCATGTACCCAAAGGACTGTACATCATACTCCAGAGACACCTGCTCAGCCATGCTCAGTGCTGCTCTAATCACAATGGTCAGGAACCGGAAACAGCCTAGATGTCCTTAACTGATATGTGGTTGATGAAAATGCAGTACAGCCACAATGGAATGTTATTCATCTGTTAAGGAAAATTAAATGATGAAATTTGCAGGTAAATGAATGGAGCTGAAATAATAATTCTGAATGAGGTAATCCAAACCCAGAAAGACAAACATCACATGCACTCTCTCATGTGCGGATGCTAGCTGTGAAGCTGTAGATATGTATATTTAAAATGAGTACCCAGAGAGGTCAGGTCGGGGACCACGGGGAGGGTACTTTCAAGGAAGGAAGATGGAGTACAGGTGGTGTGAAGGGGGAATGCGAAGGAAGGACTGGGTGGGGTGGGAGATGGGAGGGCAGGTTAAAGGAGGACGTATGTAGAGGGATAACTAACTAAAACCCAGTGCCAGAAAAAGTCCCCTTTTTGGAGTTGTTGGTCAGCCGGGTTCCACACACCTCCAAACATTGCAGCCTATTGCCATTGTTCTTGGTACTCTTTGGAACTTGATGGTGAGAGCCTATTGCTGAAGACACCACATATCTGCATCAGGAAACATGCAGAAATCAAGCTGGTACTAACCTTGAAGCTTCATTCCTCCTGCTAGCTTTCATAGAGCTGGAACACCACGAGAGGAGAAAAATAATCATCCATCTTACCCTCTGTGAACCCTAGGAGCAACAGGAACAACCTGCTGGTCAGATATGCCCACCAATAGGGGCGTGAATATTAGGGATGTAATCAACTACTTTTTCATTGGACTTAGGGCCTGCCCCACAAGACAGAACTCATTCCTGGAACAATTATCAGGACCAAGAACCTGTGACTAGATTGGACATAGGCACCAGAGGAGAATCTACTAGTGTTATTCTGCTGAATGAACATAGTATTAAACCAGTTCCTAATAACTTATCATTATACCTATAGATTAATGCATCTCTCAGCTCTCATTAGAGAAGCTTCTTTTAGGAGTAAATGGAAATCAAAACAGAGAGACTCCAGCTGATCAAGGTGCAGAGAATAAAAGACTGGAATGTTTACAGATATCCTTAAATGGGATATCTGTATCTCAACCCTCCCCAAGGTTTAGGGATGGTCTTGCAACAGGAGACAGAAAGATTGTAAGAGCCAGAGTTGGTGGATGACTACAATGAAACCATGTTTTTAGGACGTGACACGGCTCTACATACATAAATCCATAGAGGTTGTGACAGCATGCACAAGAGCTGTGCAAGCTCAAGCCAGGCAAAATTCCCACATGAAATGGGGCAGTGGTTAGGAAGTCCCGACCCCAGCTGAGGAGCTATTGGCAACTGATGGCTTCTGGGAGTTAGTTTTCAAGGATGTGGACTTCACACTCAGCAGAAGGCCCCACACCTGTATGCACATTGGCAATGTTGAGTAGACTCAGTGGTTAAAAAGAAAACCAGAAAGCAGAGATTGTCTGGAAGGAAAGCCTCCAAGGCCCACCCTCCAGGGAAGTATTTCCTGCATCTGGGTTCCACCTTCTAAAGGTTCTGGAAGCCCTCAAATAGCACTACCACCTGCTGGGGACCAAGTGTTCAAACAAGTGAACTTGAGGGGGACATTACACATTTTAACCTTCATGTCTATCATGACATCTTTTTCATATAGAGCTAGAAGGAAGTGTGGTCTTGGAGCCTGTAACACATAAGAACAGACTTTTGTAAATTAAATAAATAAATAAAACTTTACTTCTGATAAAGCTGTCACCTGGAACCTTATTTCATCAGCAGACAGTTTGGTGTGATGGTGTGTGACTATAGCCCCAGCACTTGACAGGAGGATCATAAGTTCAACACGAGATCTTGAGCCCTATGACACCAGATCTCAAAAAATACAAAAATCAACAAATAAATACTTACTCATCCTCCCTCTCCTTACTTACATGGAAAAGAAACAAAAGTAAGAAATTTCGCCCACTTTGGTAGGCATGAGTCTTTCCTCTCAATGGAAACTCAAATCTTATTTTGGCCATGAATAACTTACAGACCTTCTGGAAGAAATCCTATTTTGTTCATCTGAAAACAGGGAAAGGAATATGTAAAGTTAGATATTTAACAAGAAGAAAAAACAAAACCAACTTTGGCCATAAAGCTAACATAAATTCTACTTCTGAATTCACTAACAAATAACAATTAAGCAGACCAAGGGCAGGGGTGATTTTTCCTCATGTCATAAAGGACGCGTAGAAACGAAAACCACACACATGCCGCTGCCTACTCTGACGATCTATGTAAAGGGGCGCACCTGGTATGCCCGGTCTAGAGTGGTGCAGAAGCCAGCTGGAGCTACATGACAGCCTCTTTCAAAATGAAGAACTAGTAGTGTTCATGATAAAAAGTAATCTTACCGAGAGTGGGGTTCGAACCCACGCGGGCACTAGCCCATTGGATCTTAAGTCCAACGCCTTAACCACTCGGCCATCCCGGTAACGAGATTCAACTGCCGAGGGCGACATTTTTATTGTAATCCACAGGTTTACGGCGACTCATTGCGCAGTTGTATCGCGTTTCACCGAAGTAAGGTGTTTTGAGAAGTCACTTTTCCCAGCTACTTCTAACATCTTGGGTAAAGATTTGCAAAGAAAAAGCAGAGGTGGCGACCGGTCCGTGGTCCCGGGTCCGACGGTTCGGGGTCCGGGGGTCCGGCGGTCTGGGGGTCCGGGTCCACCGCGCGGACGTCGCTCGCATTCTGCCCAGACGCTGTCGCGAGGTTTCCCACAGGATTGAAGCCTCCGCCTCAGAGCTTCGGAGCCCCAAGGTCGCGGCCTGCGCGCCCAGCAACCGATGTCTCCAAGACTGGGAGCCCACTGGCCAGAGACCTTCCCGCGAAGGAAGGGAGCAATGTCCAGCCCAGGCATTTGGGTGCAATTTTGCACAAATCGCATGTAGGCTGGGGGTCCCCGGGAGGGGCTAGAATATACAAGCTGCGGAGAGGGGAGGAGAGGGCAGGAGGAGTGGAGGGAGAAGGCGGAAGGAAAGGGGAGGAAAGGAGGAGAGGGAAAGGGGAGGAGGGAGTGGGAGGGGGAGGGGAAAGGAAGAAGGGGAGGAGAGGGGAAGGGGAGGGGAGGAGGGGAAGGGAGAAGGGGATGGTAGGGCACAGAGGAGACCACTGGGAAGCCTTCATCTAACGACCTTGGCTTGCTGTTAGGACTTTAGGAGAGGAAACGGTCATTTATGTCTTCCCCGAGGGGAATTCTCGAATCGGGGCCCCAGGGACATCGCATTAAACCGAGATCTTCCTGAGGTCTTTAGCGGACACAGAGGCAACTTCGAAAGGACATGGGCAAAGGATAGAGCAAACCAGGAGGGAAGAGAGCTATGCAAAGACTAAGAAAAAGATGGTACAAAATAGACGTCACCGAAATAGAGGAAAAGGTAAAAAGCGGCAGCGCTTTACCACCATCACATGGGCCAATTTTAAAGCTAAAAAATCTCTAATTGTAGTACTGATGATTGCCATGTTCTGTTGCCGGTGAGAGTTTAAACTGACAAGGGTATTCTACAGAATTTCCTTTTGAGGCTAGCCTGGCCTATACAATAGGACGGGAGGGAGAGGGGGGGAGGGAGGGAGAGAAAGAGGAGAGAGAGAGAGAGAGAGAGAGAGAGAGAGAGAGAGAGAGAGAGAGAGAGAGAGAGAGAGAGAAACACAAATATCTGCAAAGAGAAGAGGCTCCAGAGTTCTGTAGCCCAAGCACCTTGCATCTTTAGTGGAAAACTGATCTCTGCATGGCACCTTGTTCACAGGTTTGAGTCAATCGTTCCACACTCTACACCCTGCAGCAACAGTGCGTCTAAACTTTCCAGGACTTTATCCTAAAGACCCTTCTCTCTCTTCCAGGATCAAATAACATTTTCCTTGGGATCCATTTGATCAATCATGTCTCACTTCTAAACTATTAGGATGGGCCCAAAGCAGCCTTAAGTTGGGTTCATAGAGCCTCCAAATTTAGATTAGCAATTGTGAGGCTTTACCTGTGCCACCAAATTATCTTCACTGAAGCTGTAAGAACACAGGTTACTCTTTGTAAACATAAATTGCTTGACTTTCAGCTTTCCAGTGGTCTCTCTCTGACCTCATGAAGTTGTTGGGTATTTTTGTTTGTTTGTGGAGTTTTCCCCCTTTGGTTTGGTTTTTGAAACAAAGTCACATGTGGCCCAGGCTGGACTCAAACTGGTACACAGACAAAGACTTGAATTCCTGATCTTCCTGCCTCCATTTCCAGAGTGCTGGGATTACAGGCTTATGCCAGCATGAACAACTGTACATGTTGTCTGAGTATCACCTGCTGTATGTTGAGGACAAGTAGCTTTCATCTTGAGAGTCTGTGTAACCAAATTTGGAAGAATCTCATTTGAGGATTCCGACCCAAGAAGTTGCACTCATGGAACCCATCCCATCTATACCTTGATCTGATTTAGATCATGTCTTTTGAGAGACCAAGTTAGATTTCAAGAGGATGAGGATATTCTGCATGTGCTTATGGCAAAATTATTAGTGTTTGAAAGGCAGAGAAAGATATGGATAATATTCAGTGTGTTTTCCCTGTGTTTCACTCACTGAAAGAACAAATAATAAAACAAGAGTTTGAGGAACAGAATTTTATAAAATGATGTATTACCTGCAGCAGCACCTTGGGTGGATTTGTAAGGTAAGTTGGTTTAAATGCCTGTCTAGCAGATAGGAGATCCTGAGTTTGCTGTATCCTCATGCTTGGGTGATGGTGAACACAGGAGAAGGATGATGGTACCTCACAAAATATCACACATGAGACAATTTAATATTAAAGAACACTGGGCACAAGAATACTCCCCATTCTGTAAAGAGAGCTTGGAGCCTCTAACCTCCAAGGTTTTATTTGCATGGATAAGGTACTCTAAGCAGGTATTTGGGAACAAAGTGTAGGCAGATCAAAGGACATTTTTCTGCAGGGGATCAGGAAACAATTAGCAACAGTGTGGCCTGTTCGAAAGGCACAGAGCAGATGTTCACAGAACAATGAAATAAGGCATAGTTTTTAATCCAATGTGAACATAAAGGACACTGGGCTTCATAACCTGTGTCTGCACACATGCTTGTCTGGTCCTGCATCATAGACATTCTTGACTGGTAGTGACTTTGCATATATAACCAAGAATCCTTTCTGCATCGTTCAAACAGGGCAATGGTCTCCAACATCTCCACCTTTTTTATTTAGTTGTTCTTAGAGGGTGGCCATGGTGATTTTTGGTTCAAGATTCTCATCAGACTTCTATTGATTAGCTCAGTTATGAAGACTGTACAGAAAAGAAAGGGCACAGTTACAGGCACCATGAGAAAGCAGTGAAAACAATGTCTTGATTTTTGAATCATGTTCAGGAATTAAAAGTCCAAATTTCAGTCATTATACTTTTGATGATTTGGTCATTAGAAGAATCTAGTTGCATAGAGCTTAGTTGATTTATATGTGTGTGTATACTTAACATATTTATGTCTATTTGACTTATATATTTTTGCTATTTTGAGCATGTATTATATATATATATATATATATATATATATATATATATATATATATGTAGGATATCTAAAGTTGCATTATGTTGCCTCTATGCTCCCAATCATGAGCCTTAACTCTATTTTGACCATAATCAATACTGTTTAACTTAAGATAGCTGGTACAGTAAGCAGTAACATTGTAATGAGAAGTGTGCTCCACCTGGGTACGGTGCTCTCTGATTCCCCCTTCTAAAATATTGTGTCTTTTAGACTATCCTGTTCATCTCAGGAGCCACGGCATGCCGAACATACCATAACTGAGAGTAGTTTTGAACTAGATTGTTTACAAAAGTATGAGTGCAAATCTCTTATGACAGGATCACAGCTGATGTGACTACAGATGTAACTATTCCAGTAATAGTAAAACAAACACCAATAACTGAACCTATTATCTGTTTTCCTCTTTGTAACAGCTCTTGAAAGACAGACTCTAGAATCTACAAAGTGGACTTGTTTCCATTCTTCAGTGGGATTTATAAGCACCCTTATGGCAGTAGGCTGATACATGAGCATAATTGATTTTTGTTACCGTAGTGAACACAATGATGTAGGCAACAATTTACCCATTCAGTGTGATATGACTGAGTGGCAGCCTGTAAGATATGAATATTGTATCCCACCATCAACACAAAGGGAGCAAATACATAACCCTGAACCCAGCTGGTCCTGTTATGAACAACGCTTAACGCCGTTATTAGTAGTATAAATATAATTTGCTTTTCAAAGCCTTGGTTTTTGTGGGTAGCTGCCAGCTTCCACTGAGTACTCTGTAGTGGCCCATACTTGTTTTAGCTGGGGTCTGGCTAAGCCCACAGTGTGTTAGCTTATTGCAGACAGTTTTGAATTGGGACTCCTTATTCTGGGTAATGTTATGCCAGAATAACGTTTGAGTAGCTGGTGATGTAGGCTCTCCATGTGGCCCCTAATCTAGTATGGTAGTATTTTAATGAGAAAATTCGGGGACACTAGCCATATAATCATCCCATACTGTTTCTTCTTGAATTCATGAAGAAGCCTATCTGAAAGTTTTTAAAATTTATTTATTTATATTTTTTTGAGACAGGGTCCCCCGATACCCCCAACTGGCCTGGAACTCACTATTAAGGCTGACCTTAATCTCATAGAGATCTGCCTGCTGCTCCCTTTGGAGTGCTGGGATCAAAGGCATGTGCCACTGCACCAGACTCCTTTCTTAAAAGATTGAGAACAGATGAATCTATCCTCCTCCCCTTATGAATGCTTAGTGCTGAAGAGAAAGAAAGAAAAAAGAAAACTTGCATTTTTGTCTCTGTCTTTAGGAGTCCATAGGAGCCAACATTGAGGTTTCATACCAAACCCTGTGGAGATGTACTACATGTTAGTAAGGCAGAAAGACATACATGCTGTTTGTGTCCACATAGTTATAGAAGGTGCCTTCGGCATACATATCTTCCATGCCTTTTAATAATGGGGGTCTTGGAGTAAAACCCCAGTATCATTCCCTTCCAACCCCAGTTACCACAGGAGGAGGATGGCAAAGTTGGCGATGTGCAGACTTTGAAGATAAGTCCTGTGCCAGCCAGTCTCGATACCACTGTTTTACAACTGGCCAGGAGCTGACAGCTTACAGCTGCAGTTTCCAGAAAAACAAGAGCAAATCCTTTTCCCCATGTTATTAAGGAACCAGAGACCTCCCATGTGCCCTTTTCAGGTGTTTTCAGTACAGCAGCCAGGAGTGACCAGGAATGCCCTGGCCATAACTCTCCACTGGAGTCACCCTTTATCTTTGCAAGTGAAAAAATGTAAAGAAGGGCTTGTTTAGGAAGCCTAGAGGGAAAGGAAAAAGCCTCCTGCTCCCCCCTTTGGTTTTTAAGTTGAAGTTTTAGCCCATCATGAATGTGTTCCATTATTGTTTGTCCCTGTGGACTATATGGAATGTCAGTTATATGGCAAAAGCTTACTATAAGCAGACCATTATCAGTCTTAATGCATTGTATAAGTTCAAGTACAGCAAAATGGCTCCGGTGACTGATCTTTGACATGTCAAATAGTCTTATTTGTTTGTGTAGAGGCCCAGGGACAAAGGGGGGGGTGTTAGTGACAGCCTGCCCCAACTGTAGTGACCACAACTACTTACAATTTTATATTAATCTAATTTTAATAAAAATGATATTTCTTGTTTTTTTGACAAACACAATTGAATTAAAAATTAATGAAGACATATGTTTTAGAATCTGTTTCAAAAGGAATTTTTAAATCAAAGTCTGTGTATTTAATATGAAACTATATTTTAATGAAATTTTTATTTATGATTATGATTTTAATGAGTATTGTTTTGTATGAATAGCAGAAAGTATAGTTAAAAGTTTTGTCAGGTGAGCAATGATTGTTCAGGGGATTAGTGCTTTAGGAATGGGATTTATGGGAGAAAATTCCCATTCCTTTCGTAGGAAGTAATGGAATTCTAAATGGACAGAAGTGAAAGGAAGCTTGTCCTTTCAAACCAACAAATGCTGTCGTTCTTCTAAAGTTTCTAAAACAAATTATCTTGAGGTATGCAGGGATGAATACTATCAAAATCTTGTTCAGTAAACTGGATGACTTTAGTTTAGTCCTGTTGAATAAGAGTAATTAGTTTATGTTGATTTGGAATGAAAATATTTTTGTTTAGATATATTGCATAAAAATAATCATTTTAAAAATTAAAGAGGGAGTTAACTGTCTCATTACTGCTGTAAGAGGAGAGTATCAAAAGCAAACAGGTAAATTTAAATATATACAAGAAAGTTGTTTTAATTTTTAGCTCTAATAGCTGTAATACAAGAGGAGTGATCGGTATCTCCTTTAAGAGGAAACGTGAGAAAGAGCCATAGTGGGAATTCTGAGGAAAGGCTGAAGCCAACTGATACTGTCTAAAAGCTGTTGAAGGGAATTTAATGTTTATTATTGTTGTTGTTATTATTATTATTATTATTATTATTGGAAAGGACAATTGTATGAGGTTTAATACAAAAAGAAACAAGTGACAGTATATCTGAGATAGGTATAAGGAACATTTAATTGAATTTTTGTCTGAGATTAGCAGTAAACAAAAGTTTCTTAATGAATCTTGCTCGTTCTTTAAGACAATTAGACTTACAGTTTATAGAGAATATTAAGATATTAACTACATAATGAAATATATAAATACTAGGAAATTTTTCCTAATAAGGCCCACTGTTTTATTTTCTCAATATTGATGGGAGATGTGGCTACTGACTATGCCTTGAAGGAGAAGTTTTATTTAAGAATGTGATATAGGTGTCTAGTTATTGAAAACAGGTACGAAATGGCAAACCTCTAAAGACAACCTTTTAAATAAACAATGCTAATACAGTGGTTTTGAGGGCCCGCAGTAGGAGGGTGCTTTCCATGCGTGATTACTGAGCATCCAGTCACATCAGTTTGGAATTTTTAAGTGCTGTGTAATATTTATTAAGACCTAAATGCCCTTAAATAAACCTTGATCAGACATATTTTATCCTTAAACCATTCTTTGTAATCGTTAACAAGAATAGATTGATAGCTTGATTAATTTAAACCAAGATTTTATTGAACTTTGATTAGAAAATTTAAGATTATATATCATCTTTAAGTTTTATTTTGTACACATCTAAAATACCTTACTTAAAACTTCATAACATATATAATCCTTTAAATTTTGAGACAGCATTAGTCATTTTAGTTTATATATAAATCCCTTTTTACTAAAAATATATTTATTTTTATATCCTTTTACCATTTTTCTTACATATTGATTATCTTAATGAGACATTTTTAAACAAATATATTATTTGCTATTTGTGAGAACTATTTGATGAGGATACTAGGCAATGTCTATTCACTCCTCATAAGTTTTAATAATAAACCAACATTTGATTTTATTAAAGCGAACAATAAATTAATTGTGCCAATTAAGTTAAAGCTGAAATTTCTTAGTGGCTGAGAATAAACTATAATAGCAATTTGACCAGTACAATATGAACCAATAACATTTGGGCAAACAAAACCTTTTATAGTCCAATTTGAATGATCTAAGATTAACCCAAAATATTTTAAATGGGCTTCCATAAGTTTGTGGGGATTTTTAACTTTTCCTGTTACATCAAAGTGATAATTTCTTATTACAACTAAAAGGATAAGCAAATTCTCTGCTCTCCTAGAACTAAGGGGGGAACAGGCCTTTCTCTTTCATCCTTTTAGTGCATGGCAAGCTTATGGCTGGCTCCATTTATCATGTATGAGCTTCAGTACTAGAGGGGTTCCCACCCAAGTACATTGTTAATAAAAAAGATCATCCTCATATGCTGCTGTTACTGTAAACATCTTTATATCATGAAATAAGTAGTGATAACTTCTGTTGGAAATATCACATCCCTAGCTGCTCTCAAGGACTCAATGCCTTCACTATAGGACTGCTCTACTCTTGGCCTCCTGATCACTGAGTCTGGGGTCCAACCTGTCCCAAGAGCTTTCAATGGAAAATTTGAGAGATCGTAATTTGATCTGAACTGGGAGGGTCAAATCTCATCTCTAGAACCAGCATCTCTGTGAGTTTAAATGGCACAGAGCAATCTATTAGTATACATAAAAGGCATTTGGTGCTCTGTAAAATTGAACCTAGTAGAGGTTCTTTTCCTCATAATTTATATGGATATTTCCAAATGAGTTTTTTACTTTGTTGGTTTTGCACTGTGAGGGGGAATTGACAAGAATCAAAACACTTGATTCTGAAGGGTCATTTTCCATCATATATATATATATATGTATATATATATATGATTTATTTTATTTTGTCTTTTTGAGACAAGATCTCCCTGTAGCCCCAGCTGACCTAGAACTCACTATGTAGAGCATGCTGGCCTCCATCTCACAAAGATCCATCTGCTTCTTCCTCCTGAGAGCTGAGATTAAAGCCATCACGCCTGACTTGTGTCATATCTTTAAATTTATAAGATGATGAGTATGTGGCAATTAACTCTCATAATCAAGAAGAATCAAGCCAAGGAAAGTATCTTCCTTTACTATTGTCTAACTTGAATTTCTCCCTAGTTATATTTGGGATGACCAAATAAAACTCATGTTCACAATTAGTTTGTGTCTGTCAGATAGTTTAAAAGCTTACGTATTTCTTCTCTTATATTGATACTTTCCATTAGAGGGATATTTTTTATTTTAATTTTAAGCAAGGCATGAATGTAGAAAATCATTAGATATTTATTTATTTATTTTGAATGTGGCTTGTTTTGGGCAAAAATCTGACAAATTAGATAATCCTCCTGTCAGGGCAGCTTTGGCTATTACAAGCCAATTCCAAGGTGTAAGCTGATGCCCTGTCATACTTTTCAATGTAACAGGCTGTGAGGGGGAGCCTTGGGGCCTTCATGCTAAAGCATTCCTTATCAGGAGAAAGTTTATCTTGATCATTATTAATGAAAAGCTTCGTTTGAGGGGGAGCCATAGGCATAAACTTTTCTTTACATTCACCCAAATGTTTCAAAATATATTTAATATTCACACAGAAAAAAAACCTCAAAAACAAACATCAGAAATAGAAAAAGAAGGCCCAGATTGAGGGATCTGCTTCAGATTTTCTACCACTTGGTCCCATGTAGGAATGACTTTTATTTAGTGGACATAATTTGGTCTAATTACTTTTAATTAGCCCCAGCAAAACCATGTTTTTGGATCTGATGACCAGATCATCCTCTCCTTGGTAACCTCAGTTTGGTACTCCACCCAAAAAGATAATGCATGGATGCAAGCATGCTGGAGAAGTAACATATCAAAGCTCTCCAAGCAGCACGTGAACCCATTGGACACACTAGGGGTTGAGAAGGACGAATGACCTTGGATGAAGGAGATACTAAAGCCAGATAGTCTATTGAGATAAGGGTGAAGCTGAACTTGAACTTGAACCTCCCCAAAGAAGCTGGAGAAACCATTTTGAATAAATTATGGGTTTGGCTTGACCTGACCGTGGCACAGAGTGGGAGAAACAGTGTTCCAGAGACAGTTTCGCTGGCACAGGGTAAGGGCACAGACAGCTCCACCTGCACAGGTTGAGGGGACAAGAGAGATTCTCCATCTGAACAGTCCTGGTAGACGGTTCTAATAAACAGCAGGAACTAATGACCTCTGAGTTCTTGCCCACAGATAAAAACTGAAGAGCCAATCTCTTTGTCCAGGTGATCATGATACTGTGATAATAAATGCCACAGTACCAGCACTCTGGATTTATAGTACCTTTGTCTGGGAACCATGGGTCATGATTACCCACAGCTTTGAACAATTCTTCTGTTTTAGATTCTGACACCTGTGTTCCTCACTGCTTTGACATGCATCGAAGCCACTGGGTATACTCTTTAATTTCTTGAGACCAATTCTGCCCCATTGTATCTTGGTTTACGTATCTTGGTTTCTACTTTCTTCTCAAGATTGAGACTCTGTTGAGCTTGATGCTACCTGGCTGCTGTTTATAGTTTCTCCATTTCACTTTCCCCACCTCTTAGCAGATCTTCTTTTCTTGCCCCATGTTGGGAGCATTTTGCTGTGTCCTGTGTGGCTGGGTAATGATGGACACTGAGGAGGGATGATACAATACCTAATAATAGAATATTACATAAAGACAATTTCATATTAAAGAAGGCTTGGGACAGGAGACTCCTTGTGCCGTGGAACAAAGAGCTCTGAGTCTCTAACCTCCAAGGTCTTTTAGATCACAGCGCAGAATGAAAATACTCCTTATTGTAAGAGTTTCAAACCCTCCAAATAAAACAAAAGTATTTACCAGCAATAGTAAACAAATCAAAGTAAGAGCTTGGCCTTAGGCAGATGGAGAGGCAGTGTGCCCATGACACCAGTGCTGTTTGGAAGTATAATTATTTGCCAAGAAAAACCATATTTTAAAGGACACACAAAAAGAGAATAACATTTAAAGTGATGGTCAAGGACATCAGAAATCACTAAGGCCTGAAAACTTCAAGATAACTCTTCATAACTGAAATAACATTCTTTTTCTTACCTTTTTTTTTTTCAAGTTAGCATTCAAAGTGATGGGCTTCACCATGGCATTTTCATACAGACCTGCCATTGTGTTGTGAATTTATTTATCCCTATCTACCCCGACTGTCCCTATAACACTAGTTTTCATTTTCAGTTATTCTTCTCTCTAGTAACCACCCAGCCCCGTTAAATGTCTCTTGGACTTAGATTCCCACCCCGGACACTGCCTCCTTCATTCTCCAATGCTCTTTTTCTTCTGTTTGTCTGGTGTCAGAAAAGATTAGGAAGAGTGAATTCTGTAGGGTAAAACCAGGTTTGGGGTGGGGCCTGGTAACATGGTCTGGTCATCCTGGCTCGGAGAGGTGGAGGCAGGAGACAGTCACCCTCATGAGACCCTGTCTTTTAGGGGGCTTTCTTGACCCTGTTTCAAGAAACTAAAGCCAAATCATGGTTTGTTGGCAAAGGAAAAACAAATTGGGGTAAGTCATGCTTGACATTGAGATAAAGCTGCTGTTCCCACACTGAAGACCTTTCACCTGTGAGGTGAATGTGATAACCACTACACTGTGGAAAACTCTCCTGAATGAATTGCTTTCTCACAGTCCCACTATAGTTTGGGAGAAAAGCCCAAGATTTCCATTAGGAAGGCCATGGAGTCTGTGTTCACAATTTCATTTTCTTTTGAAATAGAGACAGGGGGTCTCATACTGTAGCTTAGGTACATCTCAAAATCTGGAAAAAAAATCTTCCTGCCTCAGTCTCCAAAGTACTGGGAATTACTTGTGTGAGCCACTAACCCAGTTCTACAATTGAATTTTAAAATTGATCCAAAGCCACATATTTCAAAGTTTAGAAAGCACCTAAGACCCAGAAGTTGAGTATTTAGATTCTATGAGCATTATACTAACATCATGACAATAAGAAAAACCTCAGTCTTGCCCAAACTTGCACGCCTTTCGATCTGCTGAGGAGGTGGGGAAACTATCACGCCCTTCTGTGCTGCTTAGTTTTTCTCAACATGACATAACTAGAGATACCTGGAAAGAGGGCTCAACCAAATAATTTCCTCCATGGGATTGGCCTGTGACCATTTTTCCTAATTGTTAATTGATATAAGAAGGCCTATGATGGGATGTGCCATTCCTGAGCCGTGGTGGGCCTGGGCTGTGTAAGAAAACTACCTGAGCAAGCCTTGGAAGCCAGCCAGCCATCTTCATTCCTCCTCACCCCCTTAAGCTCCTGCCTCCAGGTTCTGACCTGCTGGGGGTCCTGCCCTGACTTCCCTTGGTGATGGACTGTAAGCTGTAAGTTGAAATGAGCCTTTCCCTTCCCAAGTTGCTTTTGGTTAGTGTTCTATCACAGCAACAGGAACGGAACTAGGACCCCTCCTCAGAACCCCTGTCTTATGAAAAACGTTGACAGAGGCTGCAGAGTTTACATTTAAAATCTACTACATGTCCTTCAGGTCCCCAGTTCAGGTCCTGTGTATCTGCTCCTAGGGTCTGCACAGCTCTCCAACACCAAGTCTACACAGACTTGACTCTTAAAATGCATTCCCCTAAAAGGTTGAAATCAAAAGCTTCCTTTCTCCTTGTGAAACTACATAAACATGAACCTTTCTTCCTTTCTAACATGGGAACCGTCATAGAGTCATAGATGTCTTCTCATATATATGTGGAGGGATGCAGGATCACGGTGATACTGACTGGCCACAACAGGTTGCAGGATGAGCCTGAATTGGCCACCTCATTCTCTGGAGGGCACGGATCACTCTGTGGGACACTGTGTTTTGTAGTACATTCAGTGGGTTAATGACATTAATCCACGACTACAATTTTCTGCATGGTAGTTTCCATTGCCCTGAAAATCCTCTGTTCATCTTTTGCCCCAAACCCCTGAATGCTGATGTTACTGGTCAGCTCACCGCCTTTTCAGACTGGATTCGTTCACACAGCAACGTATACTCAAATTTCCTCCATCTATTTCATAGTTTGACAGCTAGTTTCCTCTTAGTTGTGAATGGTGATCAATTGTCTGAACACATAGCTTATGTATCTACTCACTCAAAGACAGTATGGTTTCTTCAAATCCCAGCAATCAGGAATAAAATGCTATAAATGCAGGTGTGCACATTTTTGTATGGACATAAGTTTTCAACTTTTTTTGGACAAATACTAAGAAGTGTGTCTAGATTCCATGGAAAAGATGGATTTAATTTTCTAAAAAGATGTCAATGTGTCTTCCAAATTGCCTGCACCTGTTCTTATTTTGCTAACGACAAATGAGAATTTCTGTTGGTTAACCTTCTTACCTTAGAGAAAGGGAAATTACCCATTTCTACCCACTATAGCCAATTTGGTGTTTTCAGTGTTTTGGTTTTGGTCACAATGGAAAGCTGGTAGTGATGGTTGATGCTTCAATTATATTTCCCTGGCAACAAGTGACCTGGAGCATCTTTTCACATGGTTATTTCCCATCGGTCTTCTTTGGTGAGTGTCTAGTAAGATTTTTTAATAGAGTTTTTTCCTCATTACATGTATTTGTTGTGTGTAGGGTACCATACCACACATGCTTATTAAGTTCAGGGAACAATCTCCTTCCACCACAAATGAACTCAGGTCAGCAGGCTTGGTGGCAAGTGCCTTCACCCACTGCACCATCTCATTGGCTCTGTTAAGATTTTAGTCCTACTTTTTAAGATGGACCATTGTGTGGCGTTTGAGGCTCTTTGCATAGTTGAACAGCAGGGTTAATTAGGTGTGTCCTGGCTTGCATTTTCTTGAGTTTCTGCATCTTTTCATTTTCTTAATGTCACAGGTCTTGATCTGCAGCATTTCTTCCCCTTTTCTTCTTTGAGACAGAGTCTCACAGGGTATCTCAGGTTAACCTTGACCTATGTAACCCAGGCTGGCCCCAAACTTGAAGCAGTTTTCCAGCCCCACTTCCCTAATACTAGATTATACTGTGTATTGCTGGACTTGACTTCTTAACACAGCATTTCTTGAACTGTCTACCTTTTTTGACATGAACTGTTTGTCCTTGCCTGTCACCTGCTAGACCCATTAGAGCTTAAGTGCCTTAATTATGGTTCAAATTCCTGGACAGGTGATTTCAGCTTTCTGTCACATCTGGCTAAAATTTTAATACTTGTTCTTCCTTCATATTATGTCCCTTTCTTCCCTCTCTCCCTCCCTTTCTTTTCTTTCTGACCAACATAGGTTGTGCTGGGTAATATGAACTTCTGTAAACACCTTTAGTGAGGCGGTGATAATGTGTGGGGTCAAGGAAGCATTCTGTGGTCCTATGAGTAAATTAAAGGTTTGGCGAATCTGTGCCTTGGACTATAAACGTCAATTGTTCACATGTCAGATTTTTCTGCTTTAGATGTGACTGGTTGGCTGTAGTGGGTTGAAATTGGTAATTTCCCTTTCCCTGTAGATCTTTTATCTCTGATATTGGCTGCAGGTTAGTCTCTGGTTAACTGGCTTCTCCTGAGGGCAGATCTTGTTAAGAACAGAATGATCTGGAGTCTCTAAAAATGGTTCCTCCCCCCCACCCCCCGCCAGAAACAAAGGAGTTTTTTTGTTGCAGTTGTTGATTTACTTTATTTCCCTCTGTCCCATTTCACTGTGAGAACCTGGTGTACTGCTGGATATAGTCAAAACTCATGGTCCCAGATGACTGGGACCTGAAGCCCTTTTTCTCTCTGTTTTGTCCAGGTGAGCCTCCAACCATCGCCCAGTCAGTGCTGCTCTCTGGCTCTGGGATAGTAAGACTCGTTCTCCTTTCTGGGATTCCACCCTGGTGAGTTGTGATCTTTGCCTGTGTCTCTCCCATGCTGGGGACAGCAGTTTGCCCAGTGATTTCACTTCCCTGACACATCTAAGAAGAGTTGCTGCTGTTTTCAGTTTTGCAGCTTTCTGTCTTTGAGACTGCTGTGTTCCAGCTCCTTCCATGTCAGACCAGACACTTGATACATTAAAATTTACAGTTTTTACTCCAAAACTGCTTCAGCAGTTATCACAAAATTTGTTATACGGTGTTTTCTTATTTTTAGTTCAAATTAGATTCTAATTTCCCTTATACGTTGCCTTTGACTCATGAATTCTTTAGAAATGTGATATTGATTTCCCAACACTTGGAGATAGTCTAGGTTTGTTTGATTCTATTTCAATTAAAGAATGCTTTAACCTGTCAGTCTTTTAATATTTATAAAAAATTTGCTTTTTTAATTTTAGAAAAACATTATTTTTAAAAAGATTTATGTTATTTTTAATTTCGTGTGTATGTGTTTGTGAATGGAGGTGCCTCTGGTGGCCAGAGGCATCAGGTCGCTTGGAGCTGCCTGATGTGGGTGCACCTTGACTACTGAGGCATTGCTTCTGCCCCTAGAAAGGCATTCTCTTTTAAAAAATATTTTATTTATTACTTTTATTTTATTTGTATGAGTGTATTGCCTGCATGTATGCAAGTGCACCCGTTTTGTGCAATGCCCACAGAAGTCAGAAGAGGGCATCAGATTCCCTGGAACTGGCGTTATGGATGGTTAGCTGCCACGTGGGTGCTGGGAATCAAACCTGCATCTTCTGGAAGAGCAGCCAGTGCTTTTAACCCCTGATCCATCTCTCTAGCCTTGAGAGAAACATTTTTAGTGGTCTGCTTTCATGATTTTTCTTCAGGCATTTAAAGAGTATTTATTTTGTAGGTATTGCTGTTGTGATATAAATCTCATAGGCTGATCTGCTGGGTGCAGTCTGTAGTTCAGCTCTCTGCTGCCATTATCAACTGTATTAGTTATCCGTTTGCTGTGTCTTTACATTCCTTAATAGGTGCACCATTCTTGTCTTCTTTTCTTCTTCAATTTTTTTAATGGTTAGCTTTTGTGTTGTATATTTTTATTTGTATATTTACTCTGTTTATGGCATTTAGTTTTCAACATAAGCAAATATATTCCTTTCCATAGCATTTTAGTTAACAAGTAAATACTCTGTCTGCCTCTGCCTCTTAAATACTATATTTGAATCATTTTAAAGTCTATGTTTCAGTCAAATTTAGCATATAAATATTGTTGGGCAACCATCACTGTTTCCTATCTCCAGAACTTTCCACCATTCAGAATTAAACTCTGGACTTATTAAACAGTGACTATACATGTCTGCTCTGCTCCAGCTCTTGGTAATTTGCCCCTTCTGTGTTTGTGAATCTTACTTTCTCTGATTCATATAGCATTTGTTTTTTGCATTTGACTCATTTAACTTTGCATAATATGTTTAAGATTCATTCATATTTTAGCATCTATCATAATTTCATTGATTTTTTAAATCTGAGTAAAATTCCACACATACAGGCATTTAAGTTGATTCAGTGTCTTTCTTTTAACTTTATTTCTCTTTGGTAATCTAAATTGCTGGGCATACTTTGAGTCTATGTTTAGCCTTTAAAAATTGTATTATTATAAACACATGATGCACATACACATAAGCAGGCAAAACACACATACATTTATAAAATAAATAAAAAGACTTTAAATAAAAAAATTTTAAATAAAAAAAAAGATAAAAAGATCTCCCTGCCTCTGCCTCCTGAGTGCTGGGCTTAAAAGCATGTGCCACCATGCCTGGTTTTAAAATTTATTTTTATGTTTGAGTATTCTATCTGCATGTATTTAAATACACACATTCATACAATGCTTGGTGGAGGCCAGAGGATGGTGTCAGATTCTCTGGAACTGGAGCTATGGTTGGTTGTTAGCCACCATGTGGGTGCTGAGAACTGAACTTAGATCCTTTCAAGAGCAGCTACCCCTCCATTTTATATTCATATTCTCTCTCTCCCTCTCCCCTCTTTCTGTGTTTTCATACCTGTGCATATGCCACTGTACACACATGGTTACAGGACAGTTTGCAGGAGTCAGCTTTCTCTTCCCACTATGTATGATCCTAGAGATTGTCTGATCCTCAGGGTGGGAAGCAAGCATCTTAACCCATCTCACTGTCCCCTATGTTTAGCTTTCTTTTTAAAAATGAAATATCATGCAATGAAAATCCATTTTAATAAATATAGTTACAGTCAGAGAACTCTTGGGAGGAGGGGGTTGTGTGTGCATGAACTCTTATCAGGCACCATACTTTCCTCTCCCCCCTTCCGAGAAGGACATGGTGACCAGTACTTTCATAGACATCCTATATCCTCTTGAAGGGCTCGGAGATCCCACGGAGCTCCACGTGGAAAAGGGGTGGGCAGGCTTCCACACATCCACAGCATTCTTACGAGCGGCTATACAGCACTGAATAATGGCCTCCAGAAAGACAAGGCGTAATTCAGGAATCTGTAGACATTTCCCACGGAATGAGGTCACCCCTGTGACACTCCACATGTGTGAGCCGGGATGTGTGACCCATCTCTGTACTTTCCACTCAGTGTTGCTGGGAACCTGTGGTCCCGCTACATATAAATGTGATGAAGTCTAAAAGTTCATGTTGGAAAAGAAAGCTTCCAGTTTATTCTGCGTGAGTGCGTGTGCATGCACGTGGAACTGTGTTCTCTCTTCCGTTCCGCAGGGCATGGGAGGCCCGAGGGCAACTCATGGAAGTTGGGAGTCTGCCCTCTCCATCATGTGAACCCTGGAAACTCAGGTGGTCAGGCTTAGCAGTAGACTCCTTCACCCACTGAACATCTTGCTGGCGCAAGAAGATGGATTTAAATTGAATTTCTTAAACCTTAATTTGGAAATAGACATGAAGAAGAAAGACTTCTATGGAAAATTTAAAGTTCTTAAAGTCTGGTTTATACATTCAACATTAGAGACTTGGACTGAGAATTCCAGTGAGGACATGGTAGCGAACCAAGAAGCGAAAAATAATTACGTGCGAGCTCAGGTAAGACCGTAAGACCGCGAGCAACAATGCTGCTGTAAGAAGACAGGGGACTTAAAGTTTGATCTCCAGGACTGGAATTTGGGTTTTCTTTTGAGACTTACCACTAAGAAGCCTTGAATTTGAGGCGATCCTCGGTTGTGTTGGAATTAAAAGTGTAACTTACAGCGTTTCAGCAAGATTTGCGGTGTGACTGAACCAAATCATCGATCCAACCCAGGCTGGCGTCTTCAAGAGTCCGCTGCTCAAACCCTAGAGAACAAAACTGTAATGTATTGGTACTTCACCCATCAACCCACCAATACATCTTTCTACCTCCCAGGGAGGATTTATGAAGGAATTTGTCTATCCGGAAGAAACAGGTGGTAATTCTGGTGTGTTTTGGACAGTCACAGAAAAGCCATCACCACGATGTTTCCTGGCCTGGGTCCTAACCCGGGCCATCTCAGGTCCCTTTCAATTTTCTGGGAGAAATTATTGCTGGCTTGCTGGAGCCAAGGTTAAATGACCATTTCCATTAAAGATGAAGTCTTAGAGCACTGGTTTCCGGTTAGTCCACGTGGTTCGCCATCCCGGATCCAAAGCAGAATCTTTGGCGGCGCTTCGCAGCCACCTTTCAAAAGCTGGATTTCGTCTTATTCTTTAGAAGAAAACACAGCGTCTGGTTCCCTCCCCATTGGGGATTAGGGTCTGGTCCCTGGAGAGAAATCCTTCAGAAAAATCCTGCGGCAGATCTCCCGGTAATGGGGAGGAAAGGCCGACTCCACGGGAGAGTAGAAGGCCTGGGACGAGTGTCAGACGTGACACGTGGTCGTAGGATGTGTGGGGTTTCCTGCGTGCCCAACTTCAGGTTCTAAAACCTTTTCACCTGGTTTATAAGCAGTGGAGCTTTTTGTGCTTACAACATGTTGGGCAAACCTCGTAACTACAACACGGAAGCCCCAACCTCTCTCTGTGTCTGTTACTCTGGCTCCCCGGCTCCAAATTTTGCCTGTTATGCGATGTGTGTGCGTTAGGTGTGCGATGTGCGTGTTGTTGGAGCTACGGTTATGATGTCTGTGTTGGAACCTCAGCGCAACACTGAGAAGGTCGGGCCGAGCTTGGCCGAGTTGACTGTCCACTACCGCCCTTACCTGGTTTGAGGACTAGAAACCCAGGTGGCCAGGCTTGCGCGGCACTTTACACGCTGACCGTCCTCTCTCGCTATACCCTTCTACCAGCTTCCAGGTTCCCCACACATCCTCAAGCCCCACCCCCATAGATTTCCTTTTCTCATGCCAGCTAGAGAAGGTTGTCTTTCCCGCTCAAACTCAGCCCTGCTTGCCCTCTTGCACGGTGATTCTGCTCCGTCTTCCTTACCTGCCTGGACACCCGCTTTATCTGAAGTCAGCATTTTCCATCTTGGTACCTGGTAAATTTTCGGGGTGATTTCAAAGTTTACATTTAGTCTTAGTTTCTCTGACTAGATCCTGTTAGGATATAAGCATTCACCCCTTGTAAATATGAAGGTGAACTTTCTTATTAGGCCTGGCTTAATCTCTCTCTCTCTCTCTCTCTCTCTCTCTCTCTCTCTCTCTCATTGCTTTACTTTTTGGGTGGTTTTGTTTTTTGTTTCTGTTTTTGAGACAGGGATTCCCTGTAATCCCAGCTGTGCCAGAACTCGTTATGTAGACAAAGTTGTTCTGATTCTCACAGGGATCCACCTGCCTCCACCTGCCTCTGCCTCTCGGATACTGGAACTAAGGGTGTGTGCCACCACGACTGGCTGATGTACTTTTTATTATAGTAGAATATACATATAAAATTAACTACTTTAGTTATTTTTAGACAATTCAATAGCATCAAAATATTTCTGTTATTTGAAACCATCTCCATAAAATTTTAATCATTAAACTAAAATTCTCCTCCCTTAAAACAGCAACACAGCAGGCCCGAGCTCTTTGAGTTTTATGCTATATGCTTAGAGCGTTTCTTGAATTCTCTAATTAAACAAAAATAAGCAGCACATTTACTTGGTTCAAATAACCTCCATGTAGAAGGAACTGTAGGGAGCATTACCTTCCTCTGCATTCCCCCTCTGTTCAGTTTGTCCTCTTCCCCACCCCCTCACAATTTGCCAATGTCACAAGTCTCTATTGCTCTTCCCAAGTTTTAAAATTGTATATTCAGTCTAATAGGAATAAACATTTTTCTCTGTCAGTTTCCTGGCCGTAGCATTCCAGACTCTGTAACTTGCTTCACCTTACCACAGTATTTTGGGAACTCTTTGTAATAAATGTGTAAAAATCCTTCATGTCTTAAGTATTCATATGAAGCAATTTTATGGAGGCTCTGCATTGATTAAATCATGGGATTAAAAAGGCTTTTAATAGTTCTAGTACAACTATTGCTTCAGTGAATAGATGGAAGGTAAATTTTTCTATATTTTACACATGTGTGGAAGTTTGCATCAAAGGATGTATGCATTTGTGGTGTCACTAGGGCTCACCAAGCTACCTGTTCTCTGTGTTAAGCAGGTTGCCTCTACACACATTGCTACAGCACATAGCAGACTGCATGATGTAACTCAGGACAATGGCGAATTCTTGTGATCCAGAATGTTGAATTCTAACCAGAAGCTCATGACTTCCATACAACCCATTGACAATTACTCAAGAACCTGGCTTGAAACTTCCCAGGATATAACCAAAAAATCCTCTCTCCTAGAGACTGCAAGCCTGAAAGCAAGGGTCACACTTCTGTCTTCCTAGACACCCCATCCTTGTGTCCCCCAGCACAAGGAATACTCAAAACTGTTAACTGTTAATACTCGAAATGACTGCTGCAGTTAGAAGCCTGGGTTTTTTGTTCCTTCGAGAATTACTGGAAAGTTCACTGATCTCACACTCAGAAAAATTTGTTTAGAAATTCTTTGAAACAGATTTTCTTACATTATCTCAAAAACTCCAGAAACAACAGCCCCACAGTACATTATGACATGTCTGAAATATTTTAGGTCATTAAGGGCAGAGCCGAATTATGTAGGTTCACTTCTGTGGCCTGTATTCATTGCTCATGTGTCTGTTTTATCTCAATCCCAGTTTTTAAAAATTACTGTAGACTTGGAGCAGGTTTTAGAAGCAGGTCATGTGCAGTTTCCAGCTCTGCTCTTTCTAGAGATTAATTTGCAGTTCCTCAGGGAGTTTGTCTTGCTAGGTCTTTGGTTCGCTTGGGACTCATCACACCTAAATGCTTCTACTTCTCTCGGTTGGAATCGGAATGCGGGGCCTTTTCTGGCTCCACCCTGTGTTTTGGCAGACACCACTTGTTTGTTTTCACAGTATCTCAGATACGGGGGGGAGGGATATGTTGCTGCAGCATGAATCTGGAAGAGCACATCGCAGCACTGTGTTTGAATGGTATTGGATGACACTTTGGACTACAGTGTTGATGCTTGCTCAGTGTGAGAAGCTGGGAGTTGTTAAGATGGAATAAGTGTATTTCTTGTACAGAAGGACACAGGAGTGGGTAGTAATTCATGGTGATGGGATAAATTTTAACATTCTCTCAAAATTTGAATGTTGAAACCCTAAGCCAGGTATGACGGTATTTGGAGAGGAAGGAAGGTTGTTAGGCAAGGTAGTGTGCCTCATTAATAGGATTGTTCTCCTTGTAAGAAGAGACTAGAGAACGAGGTAGTTCTTTCTTTTCCATGTGAAGAGATAAGAGCTGAAGAGCTGTCTGTAGGCTGGGGGACTGCCATCGGTAATTGATCCTGCTGGCACCCTGATTCTAGATTTCCAGCCTCCAGAACTCTGAGAAACAACCCTTCTTGAAACTGAAGGGCACTAGGCCGGAGATGCCATGTACAAAAATCTTTCCATCTAGTTTGTCTTTCCCTGGACTTTATTTCTAGGAACCTGCTTGGTGATTCGAAGTTGAACATCCTATACAGACCTGTGAATGATTTGAAGGAGGCTTTGAGCTAAGGAAAAACCTTGGAGTTCGAGTCTCAGGGACATCCATCAAAACGGGAAGTTTAAGACATGTAATTACTTTGGTCTTTCTAATAACCCCCCAACTTTGAGACAGAATCTCACACTGTAACTCAGGCTGGCCCAAAATTCACTGTGTAGCCCAGGCTGGCCTCAAACTCACAGCAATCCTTCTGTATCCGTCCCTCCAAGTGCTGGGATTAGAGGGGTGAGGCACCGCATGCAGCTAAAATGCTTTTTTTGGTGTGTTTTGAATTTTTAAATAAATAAATACTAGTTACCTAGACCATCCAGTCTATGCAGTTTGTGATAGCGGTCCAAACAGACCAAGATGCTTCGTTGTTCCTGTCAGCTGAAATCAATAACCACCAACTTGGTGCTTAAGACAACATATATTTATTATTTTTGTAGTTTGGAGGTCAAAAGTAAGAAATTTGATTCAGTGAAACAGAATTAAGGTGTCAAGCAGTGGTCAGAATCCTGCTGTAGGGGAGAATCCGCTTCCTGGTCCCTTCCAGCGTCCTTAGGGGCATCCAGTGGCTCGTAGCCCCTCCCTCCCTTTTCACAGCCGCCAGTGTAGCATCTCCATTCGGGGTCACGTTGCCTTCTTTTTTTTCATTTAGCCGAATCTCCCTCTCCCTCCCTCCTCCGAGGACGACAATGGCTGGGGTCTCTGCTTGCCAAGGTAACTGCGGATGGGGGATGGAGTGGGGAATCCGCAGCCGTTCTGCTGGCCACTGGGGTCTGGGCGCCATGAGCTAGACCGGGTTCGGGGATGCCTCCTCCATTCGGTCCTTGCTGCGGGGCCGCGCACCTGCCATGCCAGCGCTCAGCACGCGCAGAGCAGGCCGCGCGCGGGCCTCCTCTCCGCAATTGCAGCTGCGTAGCTTGGAGGATGCCGAGGCGCGGAACTCTGTTTTCTCCGCGGTGGGTGCGGCCTAGATTCGCCCAGTGGCGCAGATCTGGGGATCCGGGGCCGGGGCTCCCAGCGAGGGCCGCGCCTGGCCTCCAGGGTCCAGGCTTGGGGCCTAGCGGCGGAGCAGGTGCAGCCCTTCCCCCATCACCTGCCGCCCAGGCCGGGTTCCGAGCTCCGCGGTGCGGCTGGGGGAGGCAAGATGCAGCGCGGGCAGCTGGGTGCGTACAGCCGCCACGGGAGCGAAGCGGCGAGGCGGCGGCGCAGGCCGCCCGCTGGAGCTGGAGGTGGAGCTGGCGGCGGGGTGGCCGAGCCGCAGGGCTGTTAGTAGCTGCGCCATTTCTTGTCACCTGTGCGGTGGCCATTAGGCGCCGTCATCCATGCAGAGGACAGGCTGGAGATGATGCGTTTCAAGCACTGAAGTGGGCTTATTTATTTAATGCCAGGCTGTTTTAGCATTTCTAATTGAGCGTATATTTAAAGCTGTTTGAAGCTGTTTGTGTCTCTGCAGAAGAGGAAGGCTATCCTGACTTATTCTCTTTGACAAAAATCTTAAGGCATAAGTTAAATGTGATGTTTTAAAAATCAGTTATTTGGCTTTATAAAATATTTGTATCGAAGTAAGCAGTCTTTCTATAGTGTTTTTTGAAATTTAGACCATTCTGTAATAAAGCTAATCTTTATTAGTAATTGATTTAGGCAATTTAATCATCCTTTGGGATATTTCGTGCAGCTGTTGCTATAAAAGAATTAGGCTATATATTAGTCCCTTACTATTTTTCAATTTATTAGTATTGATTGGCTCTGCTGTGTCAGGCTTTTGCGTTATTTTGTTAAAGAAAAAATTCTTTCCAATACTCTACGCAGGTTTCCTCCTCCTCCAGGACTAATGTCGTAAGAGAGATAGATAGGGTTCGATTCTAAATACCACAGGGGCAGACGGGAATGCACGGAAAGATCGATAGATGAGAAACTGTTAAGTGGGGTCATTCCTTGCTAATGAGACCAGTCAGGACTTATGCAGAAGACAGGCCCGAGTGATAAGAAAGAGTCTTTTGGGATTTGATCTCCATATCTAGGTTGATTACATCAAGGCTGCGGGGACTCCACAAATGTGACTCAGCAGGATTCCGGCTGAAACTGGAATAATCTAAGAACAGTGCTATCTAGAGAAAAGCCTTGTTGTGTTTATACACGCAGATACTTTTTAGGATTCCATTTAGTGGGGGCAATCTTAATATTCTTTTAAAATATAAATCTATTTCAGAAATGTGAGTGGATTTGGATCAAAATTCCGAAGGACACATTCTTGAATGCTAAAACTTCAACTCTTGGAACCTTGAAACCTCAAAATCTCTCTAACGCTTCAAATCCCCAAAGATCATAATCCTAAAAATATAATTCTGAAAAATATTTAACTGTTCTTTAAAAATATTTATTTCATACATAGACATATATATGTAGTTAGGACTTTGCTATGTATTTCCAACTCTGACCTATCTTCTTGTCTTAGCATGTAGAGTGCTGGGATTACAGGTATGTTCTACTATATCCAGCTTACAGGATGCATTTTTAAATTACCTCTTTATTTTGTGTTTAGGGAGGGGTGCGGGGGTGTGCACGCTGTGGAAACCAGAGGCCAGCTTGTTGGAGCTGGTTCTTTCTTCCCACTATATGCTTTGGCAATGGGCACCTTTACCCACCAAGTCTGGTGGGCCCAAATGATCCATTTTTATAGTGAAATTTCTGTCTTTGTCGTGTCCTGGAGCTGATCTCACCTGACTTTCTTACCAAATACATTGGCCTGCAAAGTGAAAGGCAAACATTACCGGTTAACACCCTAGAATTCACTTTTAGAAGTTTTGCGGGTGCCTGCTTCCAAAGTTGTTAGCATGGTTGACAGATTTAGTTTAAATCTGTTTTCTCTGTAGATCTACTAAATCTTAAAATATATGGTTCAAAGTACCTTCCCTTAGACAATATACAAAACCAGAAGACTCGTGGCATGAATTTCAGATCCCATATAGGCATGTGTTGGCACTGCCCTGTTTGAAATTTGTGTCTGTTTCCATGTGCATACAGGAATGTATTTTCTCTATTAAATTTTCTTTCTCTTTTCTTTTCTTTTCTTTCTTTCACAATTTAGGGAATTTCCGGTTTTCCAGATTTCATTATTCAGGAGTATGGCGGTGGAAATCCACAGGATAAAAACCAGTGTGCGTTTTGAATGTGCTGTCCATATTCAAAGCCAAAATAAACTAATGTTGCTGTGTTAGACTGAGTGGAAAATAGAAATATGTCTTGTTGAACGGTCACTTTCCTAAGCAAGAGCAGTTAATAATTTAAAATGTTTACTATTTTGCTCTCTGTAAGTTATCTTTGGTATAGAAAGTTGCTGAACTTGCTAGCCCGCTGTGTGCAAAGGGAGAGAAGTCTTTCATGCTCCGGTGATTTGGCAAGTACACTGTACACAAATGAAAAAGAACTTGTCCTCTCCCCAGAATTTAGTGAAACCTTAGGCTCCTCTGCTTTTGGTTCAGGAGATTTCTGGCTTAAATGATTTCAACATTCGGGAATAGGTATGGTGCCGCGGAATCTGCGCTTGGATAAGTCGCGTTAAGTCAGACCCAGACACATCTTTCACGGCCTCCCTCCATCTTCCATTCTGTGTGTGTGTGTGTGTGTGTGTGTGTGTTTGTGCATGCGTGAGCACGTGTGTGTCCATACGCATGCACGTTTACATGTGCAGGTGCCCGTGGAGGTCAGAGATTTCAACATTCAGGAATAGGTGTGGTGTTGGGGGATCTGTGCTCAGATAAGTCGATAAGTTGTATTGAAAAATAAGACCCAGATACATCTTCGATTGTCTCCCTCCATCTCTTGTGAGTGAGTGTGTGTGTGTGTCCGCGCGTGCATGCGTGTGCACAGGTGCCCCTTGAGATTTCAGGATTCACAAAATAGGTGTGATGTTGGGGGAATCTGCGCTTGAATTAGTTGAATTGAAAAATCACAGCCAGACACAGCTTCGGTTGACTCCCTCCATTGACCATTGAGAGGAGAGAGAGACAGAGACAGAGACAGAGACAGAGAGAACACATACACACACAGAGAACACACACGCACGCGCGCACACACACTTCATATGTGTGCGGGTACCCGCGGAGGCCAGAGATACCGGATTCCCCTGGAGCTGGACGGTTGAGAGCTGTCCAGCGGCTGGTGTAGGAGGGAGGGAACTGAACTTGGGTCCTCTACAGGAGCAGTACCTTCTCTTAAACCACTGAACCATGTCTCAGCCCTCATCTTCAGTTCTTTCTCATTCTTTCTCTGTACCGTACCATTCTATGGGTTCAGTTGCCCAGACAGAGGGAGGGTTTCATGGGTCTTGCCCTTCCAGGATTATGTCCTGAAGGGCCAGGAAGAGGGGTGGGGCTGCCGGGAAGGTGTGGAGCTTGTCTAGCCAGTATAGACCCAGGGAGAGAGGAGGAATGGGCTTCCCACTCTGTCTTGTGCTGTGAGGTTCCTATGTGTACCCACGTGAGAGGGAGGAGACAGGTGCAGCATGCTTGCTGACTTCGGGGTCTGCCTAGGAACACAGGAAGAGAGTGGCACACATGGATTAAGGAAACAACCGAGGAGAAACATCTGGAACTGATGGTTCAAGGTTCCAGCTGCTTCTGTCCCTGGGGCCCTTTGTAGTAAAGGGCCTGGTTTTTTTTTCTTCTAATTTTTTGCATTTATTTTATTTTATTTTAGTGTGTGTGTGTGTGCATGGGGAGGTCAGAGTGGGTTCTTGCACCAAGTGGGGCCCAAGGATTGCTTCCCATGGCAGTCAGGCTTGTCTGCAGGTGACTTTTTACCTGCTGAGCCATCTCACTGAACCGACAGAATGTTTAGATTATTAACGCATTGGGGTCCCAAGTACGCTCTGCTCCACACTGGCTTCATAAGGGTGCTGAGGGTCTGAGCTCAGGTCCTCACGCCTAAGCAGAAAGTACTTTTCCTACTGAGGCATTTTCCTAGCCTCTATTTAAAAGATTTTTATGTTTCTCGAGTGGCCTCTTTTAGTTGTCTTTAATTACTTCATATTTTCTGCAGAGATAATATCATAGGAAAAAAAAAGGTACTTGCTTAAAAATAAAATAAGACATTATTTTGGCTCCTAGGAAGAATGGATTGGAGCCCAGAGAGAGGTGCAGGAGGAGC
This sequence comes from Eospalax fontanierii, assembly GCA_035773235.1. Taxonomy (NCBI): domain Eukaryota; kingdom Metazoa; phylum Chordata; class Mammalia; order Rodentia; family Spalacidae; genus Eospalax; species Eospalax fontanierii. The sequence continues at coordinate 720,894 of CM069547.1, read as the reverse complement.
CCAGTGAATAACTCAAAGGCAGGACAAGGTCTGCCTGACTTGAGCCACCTGGAGGTTGGGGCAAGGGGAGAACTCCCAGAATCCTTCTAAGCTGGACTAGAGTGGTGCTGGAGGTGGAAAAAGGGATCTTTTAGGTCTCAAAAGTGCACTTAAGATGGTGAGCCCTTTGCAAGTCACTCCCATTCTCTAGGCCGTTATTTTTCAGTTTTGTTTTGTTTTTTTCTGTCTCTACCTTTATCAAGAAAGTTGTCTTCAAGGGCTGTCAGATCATGCACTCTGTGGAGCTGCTGGGTAGAGTTTATTGTTCAGTTCATGAAGCTGCCTGTGCAGCCTCAAAGGAGATAAGAAGCAGTTTATTCTGGAGCCAAATACAACCGACTATGGTCTAGGAACACAGATTTAGCTCACCCCAAATTCCACATTCCCACCAAGAAACAGCTGGAAGTTTGTTCCAAAAAGTCATAAATCCAGGTCCTTTTCAGACACATTGGTAGAAATGTTAGGTAGGTGGTTAGAGCACAGGTGGGTGGAATGGGGAGCTGTGCTCTGGAGAGGTCGGCACTCTTAGCTCTTTGGTGGAAACTATAGTCTGTTAAGGTAACACATTTCACAAGTTTTTCACCTGAGAGGAGGATGTTAGAAATTGTAATTAGGCTCTGCACCTACAACATCCCAACACGTCCACAATCTCTGGTGTTAATCAGTTAGCCAGCCTCATGGACGGTTCAGCGGATAGTGCAGTATGTTTCTGAGAACTTTCATTTACAGTTCCTCTTGTTGACCAAGCATCATGTTTTGTGAATGCCAGGGCCAAATTAATGCCATTAATGTTCCAGGTTGCTAGGAAAGGCTTCCTAGGAACTGATGTAGATGAACAGTAGGCAGGAGAGAGGAACTGCGAGTTAAGGGTATTTAATTCCTGAATCATATCATTAGAATCTACCAGTCATTAATCGTAATCTGATTTGTGAAAATTATTTAATCTCTAGCTGGGTGTGGTGGCACACATCCTTAATCTCATCACTCCAGAGGCAGAGGCAGGCGGATCTCTGAGTTCAAGCCCACCCTGATCTACATAGCAAGTTCCAAGCCAGGTGGGGGTACAGGGAGACCCTGTCTCAGAAAAGACAAAAATAAATTCAATCTCTGTATTTGACACGACATATGACATAGTGTGAAGGTAACACAAGACACGTATTTTAAATCACTAAAATTTACGTTTTAAAAATTAGTTTGACTATATGTTTTCCCTTGTATTTATAATTATTTGTATTCTATGAAGTCTTATATTTGAGGTATTTAAATAAATTTATTATCCTTTAGTTTTAGGGTTTTTTGGGGGGGCAGTTTTATCTTATAGCGAAAACCTCGTGTGTAATGGCTACCTCTAATTTTTAGGAAGAATTGATCTTTAATATCTAAGTGATCATAAACCATATATGGATAATGGCTTGATCTGTTTTATTCTATTGGCGATATATCTGATTTTATTAGACAAGTAAATGGAATTGTGTAAGAAATTAGGTAACAATATAGTATTCCTTTAATTTTCTTCTAACAAGATCATCTTTTTTTCTTGTATTAAATATTAATAGCACTGAGGCTGGAGAAATGACTGAGTGGTTAGAACACTGGTTGTTCTTGAAGAGGACCCAGGTTCGATTCCCAAGAACCACATGGCGGCTCACAACCATTTGTAACTCCAATTCTTGGGGATTGGAAACCCTCTTTTGAACTCCTCCGGCATTACAAGACATGGGTGCACTTACATACAAGAAGGAATACACTCATATACATAAAATAAAAATAATAAATAAAATCTTAAAAATATTAATAGCAGTCATAGAAACAAGAGATCAGACCTGTTAGAAGTTAGAATTTTATAGGTCTTGTAGGCATAACCAAATATTTTTTGAAACAATCTGAGTAGTTTAACAAAAGTAAGCAAAACAACAAAAACGACAACAACTCTCCAAAGATTGGAGTGGAGTGCCCCAAGACAGGAAGCAACATTACTTTTTACTTGAATGGTTAGAAATGGAAATGGGATAGACAGGGCCCAGACATTGAAGTATTGTCCATTTCCTTTTATTAGTAAAATACAAACAATTCCAGATAATTACACTATTCAGTTTAATCAATAAGCATCAGTATTTGCAGTCTAAAAGACATGAGTGTTACTGCTACTGATGTCCTTTGTATAATTTGAATAAGAAGCATTAGCCCAAATCTTTGGGTATCTCTAGCTCGAGCAAATGGAGTTTGTTACATTGAAACTTTTAAACATGAAAACTAGATTTGAGTAAGTTAGGGGTTTTAGGTAAGCAAACAGTCATAACAAAAACATGAATAATGAAAGGAACTAATACTGTCATTTGTAACTTCATTAAAACCAACATTAACCTTATTTTATCACTTAGGAATATACCAAGTGAAATATTAAATATCAGGAACAATTTAATTTTAAACAGATTTTAAAAACATAAGAGGGGAGAAGTGTTGATGCTTGTGGTACATGATTGTCATGAGTATTTCTGATCTCCATGGATGTGTTCTCAGATGAAGTGGGCACAAGTGAATCCTGAGGTTCGATGGTACAGGGTAGGTTAGAAGAACCTGGGTAATGTCTTTTTCTTTCAGTCAGAATGGAGTCTTTGTCTCTTTGTTGATTTGTTTTAAAGATAGAGTCTCACTATGCAGCCCTATGTGGCCTGGAACTCAGAGATCCACCTGCCTCAGCTTCCCCAGCCCTGGGATTAAAGGTGTACCCCACCAGGCCTGGCTAGAATGGAGTCTTTGACGTGATGCCCTTTTTTCTTTCACATGATAAGCTCATATGGGCTTTCTTCACCTTTTGGGTAAGACTCTGTAACTAATTTAAAATTTTTACTTATAATCTTCAGAAATCCTCAGTAATAGCAAATGTTTTCCTTAATAGAAATGGCTCATAAAAGTTTTACTTAGGTTTTTATAGGATGCCAAGTACTTATTTTGTGAGACAGTAGATTGCTTCCAAAAGACGTAAATCTTTGGAGAAAGCAAAAGCTTTAGTTAATTTTGACAATTTATTAGTGTTACATAAATAGATTTAAATATATGTCCATTAAAATGAGTTCCATAATCATTGTGTAATTTAGTAGAAGCGCCCCCAAGTTACTGCTGAGGCAGTGGGTGTCCTACAAACTAAAGCCTTGTCCAATAGGAAACACATAAAAATAAGATACATAAAAACAAAATCCAGACACAGACTTTAAATGTCTCACATAGTAAAAAGATAAGGCCAAACCCTTGTTTCTTTCAGCCACTTTTTTGTTATAGAGTTATTAAGAATAGATCAGTACTTAAGAAAACCTTATTGTTGTAAACAGAGAATCAAACATTAAGTTTTATCTCAGGGTATTAAATTTTGACCTTAAAAAATTTAATAACCTAGTTCTGGAGAGATGGCTCAGTAGTTAAGAGCACTGACTGTCCTTATAGAGGACCTAGGTTCAATTCCCAGCACCCACATGCTAACAACTGTCTGTAACTCTAGCCTACATGCAAGCGATACACTGTACACATAAAATAACAAATAAAATATTAAAAGAGTAATAATATTATACTCAACTTAGTATAATATTATACTCAACTTAGACGTATGTTACAAGCATGTCCACATTTTGAACTTTATTTTTATAATCTTTTTACAACATACTTTAATCCCTTATTTTTTATTTAAAAATAATTCTTATTTTGTATGTATGAGTATATTGTTTGCATGTATGCATGCAATGCCTGTGGAGGTCAGAAGAAAGTGTTGAATTACCCCTATGTGGGTGCTAGGAACTGAACCTGGGGTCCTCTGTAAGGGCAGTCAGTACTCTTAATCTCGGAACCATTTCTCTACCTTTATTTTTTCCTTTAATTGTTTTCATTTTTGAGCAATCTTTGCCTTATACAAGGTTCATTTTTATCCAAAAGCATTTTTCTTTTGTTTAACCAAAAATATATCTCATACCTAAAACTTTTATCTCTTTTTTAAATTTATAGTTTAAAAAATGTTATTATAGTTACTAATTTTACAACACTTAGGAAGCATTTTAACAAGAGAATATTATTTATTTATTTGAGACAGGGTCTGACTGTGTAGCCCTGGCTACCCTGAGACTTACTATGTTGACTAGGCTGGGATGGTCTCAAACTTACAGAAATCTGTCTGTCTCTGCTTCCTGACTGTTAGGGTTAAAGTCATGCACCACCATGTCCAGCTAATAAGATAATTATAAATGATAATTAAGGAGGTTGTAACTAAAACACAGAAAACATATATATATATATATATATATATATATATATAATCTTAAACGGCCAACAGTTGTAAATGCACATTAATAGTCTGCGTTGTCTTAACTTATTTAAATTATTTGTTAAAGACTTAATTAAGAGGCACTTTGAAATTGTTTTTATTTTAAAAAGCATTCACTTCCAGGAGTGATGGTGCATACCTTTAATCTCAGGACTTAGAGAGACAGAGGCAGGCAGATCTCTGTGAGACGGAGGCTAGCCTGGTGTTCGTAGTGAGTTTCAGGCCAGCTGGAACTAGAGGGAGGCTGTTTCAAAAAAACAAAAACAAAACCAGAAAGCATTTACTTCTCTTAGGGATTTTTGAGGCATTCAAAGAGGGATAGAAGATTTTTACTTTATTCCTTGTTTTATTTAAACTCTTATCTTTTTTAAAACTAAAAACATAGAGATGACTGTTTGTCCTAATTATATTATTGTGCTGTAATGTAACACTTTAGATTATTTGGTGGCTGGAGGGATGCCTAGGCAGTGCTTACTGTGCTTGCAGAAGACCCAGGTTCAGTTTTTAGGACCCATATTGTAGCTCTGGTATCCTTTTCTGTTCTCCCTGGTATGTGTGTACACAACACACACACACACACACACACACGCACACACACTCACACAAGCAAAAACATTTGTACAGAGAAAATAAATCTGTTAAACAAGAGATATTTGTAAACATCTGTAGATGTTTCTGTAAGCCTTGAAGCAATTTTTTTGTTTTGTTTTGTCTTTTTTGAGACAGGGTCTCACTGTGTAGCCCTGGCTAACTAACATGCTGTGTAGACCAGGTTGGCCTCAAACTCATAGAGATCTGTCTGTCTCTGTGTCCAGAGTGCTGGGATTAAAGATGTCTGCTACCAAGCAGGTTTTTTAAATGATTTTTTTTTCTTTTGAGAGGCAGTGGTGCTCAAAAAATATCCTTAAAATCTTTGAAGTATACACACACACACACACACACACACACACACAATGTATCTAAAAGTACAGAGATAAGTCATCCTGTTACTCCTTGGAATAACGAGTTTAGCACCTCAGAGGAGGGCAGTTATTTGTTTGTCTCTTTAAAAATCAATTCATATCCCCAAGTAATAGGGACTGAGTTGGAGAGTCAGATTGAGAGTGATCAAGGAGATGGCATCTTGAGCAGAACTGTATGATCATGTATATTGAATTAATTTTTTAAAATTTAAAGCTCATGTTACTTCCCAAAGGAAGGTCTAGGACCGTTTCACCACATTGGTCGCATTGATTAAATATCCTTTGTGTCCTTTGCTGTTATTCTGTCTCTTCACTTGACATGTAGTCAAGCTCATTTGGTCTGTTGGGACAGTTGGAGTTGGGATTTTCCCTTAAAATTTTTAGTTTTACTATGAGTCAAAAGGAAGCTGGGCTGGTTTAAGAATTTTAATTTACAGGAGCACTTACAAGCCATTTTGATACCAAAATGATTTTTAAAAGGTCATACATCCATAATCATGCAGAAGATAGATTTTTTTTTTTCCGACAGTCCCAGGGGGTCTGTAACTCACTATGTGGACCAGGCTGGCCTCAAATCTCACTCAGATTTGCCTTTGCCTGCTTCCACCTTCAGGGTGCTGGGATTAAGGGCATGTGCCAACCACAGCTGGCAATAAGATAGGTTTTTAAAAATAGGGTTTTGGGGGCCTCAGCGGTTAAGAGAAATAGCTGCTCTTCCAGAGGACTTGGGTTCTGTTCCCAGGAGACACTTGGCTCGTAGCAGTTAACCTTAACCAGGATAAATCTGGCGCCATCTTCGGGCCTCTGCGGTCATTGCATGACATGGGTGTCCAGGTGATCTGGTGCCATCTTCTGGCCTACGGGTTCACTTACATGTCCAAACATACACATAAAGATAAATGCAAAAAAAACCCAAAGAAACAGAAAAACCCAAAGCCCAGGCAAGATATGGGATGTTACTGTCTGTGATTTTCACCGTGAAAATGAAAATTAACACAAAAACCTTTAGCAAATGTATATATCCATTATTTTACATGTAGTCCTGGCTTAATAAAACCTTTGCATTTAATAGTTTTATATTAAGAATATTTTTGAGCTGGACATGGTGGCACACGGCCTTTAATCCAAGCACTCAGGAGGCAAAAGCAGGTGAATCTTTCAGATCAAGGCCGTCCTGGGCTAGGTTTTTTTATTATTATTATTATTTTTTGAGCAGGATGTGGTAGGACGTCTTTAGTTACGGCACTGGGGGAGTAGAGGCAGGTGGATTTCTGTGAGATGGAGGCCAGCCTGGTTTACAGAGCAAGTTCCAGGTCAGCTGGAGACCCTGTCTCAAGAAACAAAGAAATTTTTGAAAAAAAATCATATGAGTTTTACGTTTTCAATAAATTATATATATTCATTCACAACCTGTTTTAGAAGGAAATTCTTATCAAGATCTAGGTATGGAACATTAAATTTTATGATTTAATGAAACCTTTATCTTATGATTCTAATGAACATTGTCTTACATAAACAATTAGCATTTTAAGATTTTTGTGAAACATTTAATAGACCAAATATATCCTGTTAGTAGGTTTTAAGCTCTTCAGAGTATCCATGTTTATAATGCAGTATGTATTTATCAGGACTTTTAATATATCACTAAAATACATTTATAAATATGCATTTTAATGGGCATCCCAAAACATTTTTTTTGGAGACAGGGTCTCACTATATAATCCTAGATGGTCTGGAATTTGCTCTGTAGATCATTCCAGGCTTGCCTCATACACAGCAATCCATGCCCCATCCTGTGCTGGGATAAAGGCATGTTCTACCATGCCTGGCTAATAAAATTAATTTTAGAAAGCAATAAAAATGAATGAAAAAACCCTGAAATGGCCACAGTCTGTTACATATGTCTTTTTTGGGGGGCATCAGTAACACATGAAGACAATTATAGACACACATGATACATTTACACGAAACAGGTGCACCCAGTGAAAAGGGGAGAAAGTTTATACTCCACTATTTAAGATGTGAGTAAGGCTTTGTGGCAAAACAGATCCAAAGCTGCAAGAAGGAGAGAAGCAGTGCCTGGTGAGGGCAGATGCCGGAGCAGCTGTTCGTGTGCTGCTTTGGACTCAGCATGTGCTGCTTGGCACTGTGTCTCAGGCTGCCTTCCTGGAGGCAAGACACTGGCTTAGGACATCTGGGAGGCTAGCTCTTATGACAGTGCCCTTGGGAAAGCCATGCACTACACCGTTCCTGACCCAGGAAGAGAGCAGGGATGAGTCTAGGGCACTTGTATATCGGGTGTCAGTGGCTGTTATCAAACTTGAAGTAGGTTTCTGGCCAGGAAAACAGAAGCCAAGGAACCTAAAGTAACATGCTTAGCAGGGTAGGTCAGCCACATGACAGACGGGGAAACTTACCCACAGCACTTCAAGATGAATCTTAGCAGGGGACTCCAGAAATGTTGGCAGTGGAAGACAGACACAGTTCCACGTGGTCATCTTTAGAGGAGTTCCCAAGGACTCAGGGTTCTGCACTCGGGTGAACTGGGATTTGTGTCCTCAGTGCTAAAAATAATTTTAGGACTACATGGTATAACAAAGGTATTTTAATGTAGGCATAAACATGAGGATTAAAAGAAAAAGAACTCTTAATGTCAGTAGAGTTTCCCAAAGGAAAGTGGCCTTTATAAATGGGAATTTTTAATTAGTATGGAATCTTTGGTTTTTTTTTTTTCCCTCTAGCCATAATCTTTTCCTTTGATATAGAATTGATCTGTTAAGAGATAAAAGATGGGGATGGAGAGATGACTCACCTGTTGAGAGCACTGACTGCTCTTGCAGAGGACCAGGGTTCAGTTCTCAGCATCCACAAGGTAGCTCACAACTGTCTGTAACGCCAGTTCCAGGGGATTTGATGCTCTCTGCTGGTATCTGTGGGCGCTGCACACATGAGTGCCCTTGCATGCAGTGAATACACTCATACATTAAATATATTAATTAACTAGCAATTACAGAAAGATGTAAGAATGAAGAAGAAAGGTCAGAGAGAGCAGTGACAACACAGCCCATTCTCAGGATTTACCTTTAGTTTTGGTTTAGCTTCTAAATTGTTAAAACTCAATTTTAATCCCGGCTCCAGGGAGGCAGAGGCAGGTAGAACTTTGTGAGTTCCAGGCCTGGTCTACATAGTGAGTTCCAGGTCAGCCTGGGTTACAAGGAAACCCTATTCCAAAAAACCCAAACAAGCAAAAAAGTACTTATTTATCTATTTATTTTTGTAGGTTTGTTTGAGACAGGATTTCCCTGTAGCCCCGTCTGAGCTGGAACTGACTATTTGGCCAGGCTGGCCTTGAACTCATAGAGATCTGCCTGCCTCTGCCTCCTGAATGCTAGATTAAAGGCGTGTGTCACTACACTCAGCTTTCTTAATTTATTTTTAATATTTCCTTTTAACTCATGTAGGTTTTAGAGCTCTTCTTAGTTACAAATTTTATTATTTATTTATTTGGTCTTTTTGAGACAGGGTCTCCCTGTAGCCCCAACTGACCTGGAACTCACTATGTAGACCTGGCTGGCCTTGAACTCATAGAGGTCTGCCTGCCTTTGCCTCCCGAGAACTGGGAATAAAGGTGTGGGCCACCATGCTGTAGCATACAACTTTTATCATTTTTCTCTTAGATGTTTTTACATTTCACTTGAAGCTGCCTACTGTGATTTTTTTTTTTTTTTTTTTTTTTTTGAAACAGAGGTAACCCTGGCTGGCCAGAAACCAATTGTTTAGCTCAGACTAGCCTCCACTCAGAGACATCCACTTGCCTTTGCTTCCTGTGTGCTGGGGTTGAAAATATACATCACTATGCCCAGGCCATCGGTGATTTAAAAAATATTATTGGGGCTGGAGAGATTGGTCAGCAGTTAGAGCACTGGCTGCTCTCACAGACAGCTTGGGTTCACTTTCCAGCACCCATATGGTGGCATATACGCCCTCCTCTGGTCTCTGTGGGCATTGCATGACATGTCTCTACTTACATGGCAGGTAAAACATTCAGATATGGAAAATTAAGAAAAATAAGTGAAAAATTATTGCCTTGTACTTTTAGTTAAGTATGAAAAATAAGCCAATTTAGGGGCAGGGAATGTTCTCCACTGAGGGAAATATGAAGTCAACTGATCTTTAGATTTTTCCTTATTATTTTTTTTACACTGCAGGTTGAATTAGGGTACTAATCAAACAAAACTATCTGGAGAACAAAATATCTGTTTAGTTTTCTCCAAACATTTCCATTTCTTGCACTAGATATGGGAGAAAAGTCAGAGGGAGGTGGGAAGATGGATTAAGCTTAACAAACAAATCATCCAAAATGCCTTCAGTGATCTGAAAACATCAAACAAAATCCCTGAATGTCGAAGCCAAATGCTTTCAAAGGAAACAAAAAAATTAGATACTTCAAATAAACACCTTGAAAACAAACCAGAAACAATGACAAACAGTGATCTACAAAATAAGATTCTTACCAACCAGCTTAGAATAAACAATGGACTGTGGGTCAGACCAAGGGAGGTCCTGCTTCCATGAGGTGATTCCTTAGAATGACCCAAGTTGATCATTCTTGGGGGTCCCATGATGTGGGGCCAATCATTGTCAAAGTGGAAAAACAAAAGAAAACAAAAATCCTCTCACATTAAAGGGATAAGAGATAGTTTATTCTGGAGCCAAATAGGAGTGATCACGACCCAGAACACAGATTTAGGTCACCCCAAATTCTGTGTTCACACCCAGTAACAGATTGATGAAGTTCTTAGAGTAACAGAACAAAGTAAAAAATCCAGGCACTTTTCAAATACATTGGTGGAAACATTAGGTAGGCTGTTACAGCAAAGGGGGTGGATGATGTAGGGAGCTCTGCCCTAACCCTCCAGTGCTATCTGAGGACACTTTCAGCTCTTTGATAAGTGGAAATTACAGTCTAAGTTAATACCTTTCAGAAGAATTCACCTGATAGTGAGGAGGATGTTGGGTCAGACATGGAAGTGGGAAAGAAATGGCTAAGGGGGCGATACAACCAAGATAAACTGTTACTGGGCTCTGGACCTGCAACATCCCAACTGGTCCATAATCTTTGAAGTTCTAATCAGTCAATCAACCTTGCAGAAGGTTCAGTAAAAAATACAGTATTTTTCTAAGAACTCTGTTTTACAAATTAAAGCAAGGGCACCCTAATCTGTAGTTAAGAAGTGACAGTTACTAATGTTCTTATTGCTTGATGAGGAGGAGCTGTGCACAAAGCAAGGTTACTCTATGACCAGCTGCCCATTTTGTGAATCAGGTGCTTAGTAAGGACTATAGTCAGGTTGGTTTGTAGGAGGAAAAGTAGGAAGAATATGTTTTTTTTTCTTTTTTAAAAATTAGGGGCTATAGAGATGGCTCAGTGATTAAGAACAGTGTTTGGTCTGGCAGAACACGCTCATGGTGACTAATAACCACCAATTCCAGTTCCATGAGATTCAACACACTCTTCTGACTTTTGTGAGCGTCACACAACACTTACAAACATGCAGGAAGTATACTCATACACATAGAATAAAAGGATAATAAATAAAATAGAAAAACTTAAAAAAAAATCAGAGAGATGGCTCAGTGGTTAAAAACACTGGCTGCTCTTGCAGAGGCCCTGGGTTTGATTCCCAGCACCGACATGTTGGCTAACAACCATCCATAATTCCAGTTCCAGGAGAACCTGGAACTGGATTCTCTTCAGACCTCCTCAAGCATTGTATGACACAGGTACACTTACATACATGCAGGCAATACACTCATATACAAAGAAAAAAATTTAAATTACACTTATGTGTGTGTCTGGTGATCAGAGAACAGTTTACTGGAATCAGTTCTCTCTTCCACCATGGTGGTCCTGGAGATGAACCTCAGGTTCTCCAAAGAATACATGTGTGGACTGGGAGAGCTGCAGAGATGTGGGCAGGGGTGTGGCAAGTTGGGGAACATATGCTAGGGCCTGTGTCATAGTGAAACTGAAGCCACCATCCGAATAGTTGATCCTGCTTCACAGTCTCCAAAGGCTTGGTGGGGGCAGTGCTGCCTGTCTGCATAGAATGAGCATTGACCTATCTAGTCACAACTCCATATGAATATTTTGATGTTTTTGCTTAGCATTTTAAATTGATTAAGAAACAGATGTGGGGCTGGGGTTGTAGCTCAGTTGGTAGAGGGGTTGCTTAGTTTAGAGGAAAACCTGGGGTCAAACCCCAGCACCATATGTTCTGGGTATCATGGTATATACCTATAATCCCAGCACTTGAGAGTTGGAGGTAGGAGGATCAGAAGTTCAAGTTCATCCTCAGCTATATAGTAAGTCAAGGCCAGCCTAGGATACATGAGACCTTATCAGAGAGGGAGGGCATATTTACAAATTTCAAAGTCTTGGCCAGATGTGGGGCACACACCTTTCACCTTAGTATTCTGTTAGTGTTCAACAGGCAGAGGCAGGCAGACAGAACTCTGTAGGTTCAAGGTTAACATGATCTATATAGTGAATTCCAGGCCAGTCAGGGATACATAGTGAATGTCTGCCCCCCTCCCCAAATTGAAATCCTTTTTAACCATCATGTCCTGTCTAACCCTTTCATTCATCTTTCTCCCCTCCTCTCCAATATACCCCATTTGACCATCATTTAGTATATTTTCCAAGCTCTTTTCTGATATTTTAAAAATGCTATTTTTAGATTTATTTTTATCTCATGTTTATAAATGTTTGCCTGTATGTACGTGTCTGTGATATGTACATGAGGCTGGAAGAAGCCACCTGGAACTACGTGGTGGTTGTTGGCCACAATGTGAGTGCTGGGTACTAAATCTGTGTTCCCTGCAAGAGCAGCCAGTGCTTTTAACTGCTGAGCCATCTTTCCAGTAGGGTCTACTTTTAAGGGGTTTTGCTAACCCCATCTCCTATATTGGCTCAGGTAGGTTTTAGTGTTTTGTCTTTCATCACAATGTTCGATCTTTTCCGATCTCTGTATCCCATTCTCCAAGCAAGAGATTGTTTCTTCATCTTCAGAAAGTGTTACTGTCTAGAAATTGTTTGAGTATATTTTCTCTTGATGTGACAGAGACTTATACCATGTGTGTATTCCATACTGCAGGTGTGGTAGCTTTCTGTAACTGTAAAAAAATACTATTTTAAAAAGACATAACAATACTAGGGCAGTGCCCACCAACTGCCCTGACAGTCTGTCGGTCTCAGAAAAGCGTAATGCTCCCTTTTTCCTCCCTCTTGTCCTTTCTTTTTGGATGCTGTCCAGAGCTGAAATGTACTTTTTTTTTTTTTGTACTCTGGTTTTTCTTGCTCTTTCTCCAAAGTAATCTTCCCCCATTTGCCATGCAGCTGAATGCCAGCCACGTGGCTGACCCCATGTCTAACAAATGGTCTCTCCCTTTCTCTCCCTGGCCCTCTCCCTCTCCCTGACCCTCTCCTTCTCCCTGGCCTTCTCTCTCCCTGGCCCTTACTTTCCTTCTTTCTCATTCTTACGCTCCTAGCTATGAATCTATAACGAACGTCTCTCTAAAACTAAAAATAACAAATACTAAAAAAAATAGTCTTCACAAGTTTATTTTTAAAAACAGGTTTTAATTTAAAAACTTATTTGTGTGCTTGTTTTCTGTATGCACATGCATGGGATGCCTGGGAGACCAAAAGAGGATGTGGGATTCCCTAGAGTCTTCTGCAAGAGCAGTACACATTATCGTTGAACCATTGCTCTAGCCCCCTTTATAAGCTTATAAAATACAAGCAGGATAATATGTTCTTAAGCCAAGTACCTTCTTTCTTCTCTTAGTTTTAGACCTCTCATGCGTTCAGTATTTTGTAGCAAAGGGGACTTTTGAGGTGGGACATGGGATGAGTCAGAAGATAACATAGTTATCATTTTCCTAATGTTATTCAGTCTGCTTTTAAAACTGAAATTTTTTTTTGGACAGTCACTACTGTATCAAGTTTCTTATTCCAATAACACCAATAAAGTCAAAGCATAGTAACTGGAGCAGGGCTGTCTGCCTTCCAGGACCTACTTACCCAAATGCTCCCTATCCCAGAAACTCCATTTTGGTGTAGACCCAAATACATCTCTTAATGTGTTAATTTTAGACTTTTGGATATCTGTATTTTCTCTTTGAAAAAAAAATTTGTGTGTGTCCATCAGTGTCCTGCCCATGTCCTTGCCTCAGCCCTGACAGCTGCTGTGGAAGGTGATGCTGCTGCCCTTGAACCCTGAAATAAATGGAAAGTGTCAAGTGCTAGCGGCCAGCAATGGCATTGAGTAGATCCTGGCAGCCTGGCCCCTAAGGTTACTGTTGGGATAGTAGAAATGTTTTCTGAGTATGCGCTGGTACAATGTAATATGGAGAACCGGTGTGGGGCCCCTCCACAGGCCCAGCATTGCTGCCTACAGTTTGTCCAGATCTTAGATGACTTTCTTCAGGCCCTTGCTTGAGTCTTGATCACCTTCTGGCTGAGGCAGCTGCAGTTGTTACTGGGGACTCTGCCAGGAGTCAAAACGCATTGGGGGAAGGCCTGGTGGCCAGTATTGGAGTGGAGGTAGGGTGGTGAAATCTAACTTCGTTGACCTGCAAGATGGCCGTGTGAACAAACATGGGGTGTTGACCACTTGGTGGTTCCTCAGGCATGTGGTGGTTCCTTTTCCTGTGCTCCAGTGCCTGCTGGGGGTACTAGATCTGGGCTTCATAAGGCAAAGTGTAAGGTTAGCACTCTGACCCACGGGCAGTGGTGCCACTATGGTGGCAGTCTGTTTGCCACCACAGTGGATGGTGTTGGCATGCAGGATCACATCATAGAGGTGGAAGTGCACCCTGCAAATGTTCTAAGACAGTGCATCCTGTTCTTGGCCCTCTGAAAGCTGGCCACCATGCATTCCTGGACCTCATTCAGTTATTGCACTCCCTGGTACTGGCAAGGAAGTTGAAGCCCAGCCACAGGTAGTGGGACGACAGTCACGTGACGTTTCTCTACATACCTTCTGCTCTCAGATGTCCCTTGTTGTTGTCCAGGTCTAGGCTGTCCTGGAAGGGTCATGGCTTCCAGTACAGCCAGATGTGGCATAGCACAATTAGACTTCTTGCTTACCATCCTCCTGCAACCGCAGGATCCAGTTTTTTAATGACATGCATGTATGGTCCTCCTCCAGACCCTTGAGGCAGATCTCCAGACTTTAAATATCCTGTTTGTTCCATTTCAGTTCTGTGGATGTAGGCACTGTCCGTTCTTATAGCTGTGATGAGACTGCACACAGCAAATGCTCTGATGTCCCTTAACTAAACGAAAAGCTGTTTGTGTTTTATGTTCCCAGACAATATGTTTAAATGGAAGTGTCTGAATTTACATCCATCTTTGAGTGGCTTCTTATTTCTCTGTGTGTAATATAAAATGTTTTCCTTTGTTCTAGGGCTTCTTCCATGTGGATTCTGCAGGATGGTCCTCAGAGTGTGTGGGCAGGCCCAATTTCTCCCTTTCTCTGGTAGTTCTTAGTTTCCTGCACAGTGCACAGGGGTGCAATTTCCTGGTTTCGGGAGGAGCCGCCTCAGACGGCCTCAGCCTGGGACTAGTCCTTGAATGTCTTTTCCTGACCACTTTGGAAATGAAAAGCGTTGACTTCATGGTGGTAGGCTGCAGTCTGGGATCCTTCCCCCAGCTGTGAACAAGTTGGGGCAAGCGCAGTTGAGACGCCACTTTCCACGGCAGGACTCTTGAGCCTTGAGGGACCAGCTCTTGGATGAATCTCAGGCTCCTTTGTTGCCTGAATGTAAGTGGCAAATCTACTTCAGAGCACCTGTGGCATGTATGTGTGTGGTCCCCTCCACTGACTCAGGTAAGTCTGAAGCTCAGGATGCTGTGGGCAGAAGTGTTCAGATTTCTCCTCCTGGTGATCGGTGTGCTGATGATCTTTGCTATCCTTCGTGAAATGGGGCTCGTTCCTTGGGAGCAGTAATTACTGAACAAAACACATATGCAGTGACTTGGTCGGGACTGGCAGAACCATGGCTTCCGGACGAAAAGGAAAAGGCAATCAGCCCCGGTACTTAACCCAGGAAGACCCCAACTTGGGGATCCAGAGGCTAGATAAACAACTGGATGTTTTATGGGGGAAGAGGAGTGACAAGTGGGATTCCTATCATCTCCCTGCGGATGTGAATGAATTGGCTGCTTGGATTGAAACTGAGAGGAAGGAGTGCGGAAACGGAGGAGCCCGAAAAACTATCCCTTGGTTGCTGGGTGCTTACGTGATAGCTCATTCCCGCAGACGAAGAACTGAAGAGATGGGAACCCAGACAGGCCCCGACACAACTGAGGAGGTGCGGGACAGAGGCACCCAGACAGTCACTGAGGCCCTGGAGAAGAAACCAGCACACGTGGTACCTCAAGCATGCGCGGAAAAAGTAACCACTCAAAGCAAACGCGTCCAGACGCACTTCTTTACCGAAAGGGAGATAAGCCATCTCAAGGCCCACTATGGGCAAAAACCAGGGGAGGACTTGCTGACTTGGCTCTCTCGTGTGGTTGATGAGGGAGGACAGAATGTGTTACTGTCCCAGAAGGAGTGGCACAGCCTGGAAGGATTGGCTCTCGATCCAGTGTTACAGCGCACTTTGGGCAGCGTTATCCAGCAAAACGCAACCACAGATCGCCAACCCTACAAACCTTTCCTGATATGGCTGACTTCAAGCATTCTAGCCTCCTACCCCACTCAGGGGGATTTGCCCAAACTTCCGATGCGCCGTTGGAGAACCGAGGCGGAGGCTGTCACGGCCTTGCGCAGGGTGGCTGTGGGAACGTGGCTCTACAATCCCGAGAAGGCAGAATTGGACAATACGCAGCTGTCGAAAGGCAACATCGATGATTTCATAGAGCAAGGCCCGAGGCCCTGGCGTAACCAGTTGATTTTACTTCTACCCCCTGGAATTGCGCTTCACAAGGCCACCGAAAAGCTCTCCAGCCATCTGCCAGCCTGGCAGTTGAATGAAGATCAAATCTCTCAAACAGAGGCAATGAGGATGACAAAAGCTAAACCAGGAGGAAGTCGATCCAGGAGCTGGTACAGGGGGCTGCCTCCTGGTGCTCCCACTCGCCGCTCTATGTGGATCTGGATGATGCAAAGAGGCGTTCCTAAGGAAGAGATCGACGGCCTTCCAACATCTGAAATATACCATCGGTACCGCGCCGAAGGAGGCCCTAACAGACCTCGGCATCACCGAACCCAACCTGTCCAGGAGGAAGATTGGGAAACGGAAATCCATAGACAAGCAGAAGCGGCTGCACCCTCTTCAGCTTCATCGGGAGAGCCAGCTTCCCAGGGGCAGACATCCAGATCTTTTTACTCAGGCCTCTCCAAGCAAGCATAGAGGTGGGGCCAAGGTCTCCACACGCCCCCTGGAGACCGGAGGCCTTATGTACCCGTTAGAGTGGATATAGGTGATGGATCTTTAACTTACATGGCATTGCTGGATCTCGAAGCCCCTGTGACTGTCATTCCTGGACCTATAGAAGGGCATGGACAACAGACTACTTTTAGGGGTTCTGGAGGAAGCAAGGGGATACTAAGTAGGAGGGTGCTGGCTCACATATGGATGGGGCCTTTTGGCCCATTCGATGTGCAGGTGATGGTGTTTCCTTCTGCTGAATGCATCATAGGCACTGATCTCCTGATGAAGTGTACGGTCCCGAGACGCTTACTGGGCTATGCGCCAAGTAAAAGAAATATTTTAGATATCAAAGTGGGACGGGTCTGCAAGCAAGACCCTCCATGTCTCCCCAAACCTCATAGCGTTGTACAGCAGAAACAGTGCAGTATCCCAGAGGGGGAGAAGGAAACCACACTTCTCATCCAAGACTTAGTTCAAGCAAGAGTGTTGCAATCAACTGCCTCCAGTTTTAACAGTCCAGTTTGCCCAGTTAAGAAATCCAATGGGGCCTGGCGATTGACAATTGACTATCAAGAGCTCAATGCTGTAGTAGACCCACTGTTGCCAGCAGTCCCAGATATCATCACAGTGATGAAACGCATCAAAGAGACCTCTGGGACATGGTATGCAGCTATCAATCTGGCAAATGCATTTTTCTCCATTCCTCTGAGGGAAGAAGATCAGCTTCAATTTGCATTCACATGGCAAGGCTTGCAGTATACGTACACAGTCCTGCCACCTGGATACCTAAACTCGCCGGCCATCTGCCACCTGTGGGTGGGGTGGGACTTGGCAGCTGTGTCTTTGCCCAAAGGAGTGCAGTGTATCCATTACATAGATGACATCCTCCTTGTGGCCCATGATGAGCAGATCACAAGAGAAGCCTTGGACTTGACCATGGCAGGAATGCTACAAGCTGGCTGGGAAGTGAACCCTAACAAAATCCAGGAACCAGCCCAACAGGTCACCTTCTTAGGTTCTATCTGGTCTGGAGGTCAACGCCAAATTCCAGATCCTGTTCGTCAGAAACTGTTAGCATTGAACCGGCCAACTATGAAAGAAGAGGTCCAACACCTTATTCGACGTTTTGGATACTGGAGCCAACACATACCCCATCTGGGTATTCTGTTGAACCCTCTCCACCAGATAATCAAGAATACATCTGTTTTCCAGTGGGGACCCAGGGAGGATGAGGCTGTACAGGCTTTACAAGAAGCTATCACTCAGTCACTGCCCCTGGGACCACTAGAGCCTACTTGTCCTTTTGAATTGCAAGTCTCAGTATTGGGAGAAGATGCTGACTGGAGCCTTTGGCAAAGGGAAAAGACTACTGGTATCCGACGACCCCTGGGTTTCTGGACTCAGAGGCTCCCCCAAACAACAACTCACTACACCCCTTTTGAAAAACAGCTTTTTGCCTGTTATTGGGCTCTGATGGAAACAGAAAGGCTGACCCAGGATGCTGAGGTTGTGCTCCAACCAGAAATCCCCATCTTGTCCTGGGTGAACAGAAGTCTAATAGACTCAAGAGTGGGGTCAGCTCAGCCGAGCAGCATCATCAAATGGAAATGGTACATTCAGCACCGGGCCCAGTCAGAAGGGGGTGTGTGTAG
The DNA here is from genome assembly GCA_035773235.1 of Eospalax fontanierii. Taxonomy (NCBI): domain Eukaryota; kingdom Metazoa; phylum Chordata; class Mammalia; order Rodentia; family Spalacidae; genus Eospalax; species Eospalax fontanierii. Next base: position 702,484 of record CM069547.1, on the reverse strand, counting down.
GCTGCATGAAATGGTGCCCAGCCCACCTGCAGATGGAGTGACGCCTGTCTTACCGGAGAAACTGCCACCCCCCATAGCTTCGTGGGGACCACAGCTAGAGGATGCAGATGATTTCTCCTTCCGTTGGTTCACAGACGGCTCAGTCAAACTGAAGCCTGGAGGGGTGAAATGGGCGGCGGCAGCTGTCAACTTGAAAACAGGAGACATCATTACTGACAGTGGGGAAGGCCGAAGTGCCCAGTGGGCTGAACTGTATGCAGTGTGGCTAGCAGTGACCCACACCCCTGACAATGAGCCCTGCTACATCTTTACTGACTCTTGGGCAGTAGCCAATGGCCTGGCAGTATGGTCAGGAGCTTGGCAACGGGACAGTTGGACTGTCAAAGGCAACCCTCTCTGGGGTGCTACAATCTGGCAGAAACTGACAACCCGTTCAGACCTGTTTGTCACTCATGTTAATTGTTACAAGAAGGGTCTCCACACTAAAGGTCGGATTTGCATTGATGAATTAGAGATGCCAGACTTCAGAGAAGTGGCAGACATTGCCCGAATTGCCTCAGTTGCATTTTGGGTACATCAACGAACCGGCCATGCCAATACCACTGCCATGACCCAATGGGCTCTGGATCGAGGAATTGCTCTTCCATATTTGGAAGCCACCATTGCCTTTAGGAACTGTGAGTCTTGTCAACTTCAGGTTTGTGCACAGAAAGGACAGTTGGGATGCCTTCCCCAAGGAGCTGCCCCCACACGTGCTTGGCATCTGGACTATATAGGACCTTTCCCCAACTCCCGAGGATATCAGTATGCCCTTATAGCCGTGGACACACATTCTGGATATGGACTGGCTTTCCCAGTACAGCGCCCAACTTCGTCCAACACTGTGACTGCACTAGAAAACAGACTGTGTCGCATCTTTGGATACCCTAGTGCCATCCAAACAGGTCAGGCCCCAGCTTTCGTTACTGAAGCTACCCAGGTGTGGGCTCGAGTGCATGGAATCCGCTGGACTTTCCATGTGCCCTTCCGCCCTCAGACAGCCAGGAAACCAGAAAGCTTCAAAGAACGACTGAAGGATGCCTTGAAGAAGGGACACCCAGAAGGAACTTTCCAAGGATGGACGACACGGTTGTCCAGGACCCTCTGGATCTTAAATACCTCAATTCCACACAAAGGAAACAGAGCTCTGGGTCGCTTGGAGATGCCAACTGCAGATGGCTCAGTGGAAGGGGTTCTAAGACTGAGGGTCCGAGTGGTGGACAGGAAGGCACAGAAAGGGGTTGTGAATGCTGACAGGGAGGCGGATCGGGAACCCACTCGGGTTTGGGACCTAGATTTTCTTGATATTCCTGATAGAACCTCTTACCAATCTTTTTTCCCACTACAGCCATCAGAACGCTTCCCAGGATGGTGGGAGGTTCGGGCTGCTTGGTGGACGTTAACAAAAGGCGATTCTAATCTTGAAGTGCTGACCCCTCGGGGTGCTGTGGTCCAGTGGGCCGGGCCCACTGGCCCCACGGGTGTAGTCAGTGACCTGATGGGGAGACGAGTGGTTTTGGTGGGTCCCCCTGTGCCTCCAGGGCACATCCTGGGCTATCTGAGAGGAGTAGAAGCAGTTCCACCCATGGGACCTTCTGATTATGTTGGCAGAAAGGTGTGGGTTAGAGGGACCTTAGGGTGGCAGTCAGGAGAGGTGGTGGCGGAAGGACAGGGACAGACAAACTGGGTCACCATACCAATGGAGCCCAACCTTTATCTGATAGGTAGGGAACACCTGAGATCCCGGGAGGGACGGGGCATGAGGTACTAATTTGCCAGTCTGTTCTTTCTGCAGGAGCACTGGCAGAGGCCTTGGAGCATAAAAACTTTGTTTAGACTTCCTCAGTTGGGGTCACTGTAGGAAGCTCAACAAGGTGTAAGATTTATTACCCTTGACCTCATCCTGTCACCAACCAGAGCAACTCCATTGCCCTGTCAGGGATCTATGTCACTGGCAACCTGACACCACATTGTACACCAATAAGACCCAAGCCCTGGCTTGTCAAGTGAGATGGTGGCACCCACCAAGAGGGAGGGTGCCAGAAGTTCCAAATGTAAGGTTTCCAACTGTCACAATCACCGCTAAAAGAACCATAGTGGGCTGTTTCTCTGCTGTGCCACCCTTTGACTCCCTGGAGAAGTGCTTTCGGTTCCCAAGACCCAGATTTCTCCTATTCATTGTGCCTGTATCTCTCTGTGTATTGTATAGTGTTGCTAGGAATCCAATATCCTGAGTTAGGGATGTGCTGCCCCAGACAGCTTCAGCTTGGTTCCTGTGTGCGCTCTCAGAAGCAGGGTATTGTCAGCACTTTCCCCGTGAATCTTGTTGCCCCCAGAGTCTGTAATCCAAGGCAAGATGTCTGTCGATAGCTCCCAGTGGCAGTTCAAATGGGGTGTGTGTAGTTGAGACTCCATCTGTTATGGCAGCTTTTTGAGCCTTGGGTGGGGACCAGCTTTCTAGATGAATCTTAGGCTTTTGTTGTTCCTTGTGGCCTTCTGTAAGTAATAAACCTGCTTCGTATAATTGTGGTGTGATGGGTCTTTCTTAGTAGACTCTGGCAACAGGTAAAGTGGAAGCCCAGGATGGACTAGCAAAAGCGCTCAGAATCCTATTCCCAATGGGGCCATAATTGTGATATTTTTTTCATTGTTGTTGAGACAGGGTGTCCCTATAGCCCAGCTTGCCTGGAACTCACTATGTAGACTAAGGCTTTACTTGAACTCACAGAGATCCACCTGCTTCTGCCTCCCAAGTGCTGGAGTTAAAGGCATGTGCTACCATGCCCAGATTGTAAATATGATCTTTACCAGTGACTCCTTTGTTCCATCGTTGGTATTCTTTGATTTTCATTTTCCTTACCTTCTTAGTATTTAAACTCAGAAAATTATTATTGTTTATTATTTTTAAAGGCAGATTATTACTATGTAGCCCTGGCTAGCCTGGATCTAATTGTGTAGACCAGGTTGACCTTGAATTCACACAATCCTCCTGCCCCAGCCTCCCAAGTGTGAAGCTTAAAGGCAGGTGCCAACACATCTGGCCTGAATCTTTAGCTTTATCCTGTCTGTCCTCACATCAGTAGTCTGAGCTTGTCTGAGTCTGACCTTTGTAGCTGATACCCAAGGCACATATTTGAAAATGAGTACCTAACACCCTCCTCATCTCCTCCTCATCCACGAGCACAAAAATAGATGCAAAAAAATCTTTCCCTCTCTATTGTTATATATTATTCTGTATAACAAGCTAGTTCAAACCACAAAGACTTAAAAAATGCTGTCAATTTTGTTCTGAAATTTTTGCTTTGAGTAGGGTCAGCCTGTTTTTTCTTCAGAAGGTATCAATTGGAAAGGCTCAGCTAGAGGTTCCATTTTATTTTAGTTTAGTTTTTTTTTCATTGTATGGTATTTTTTTTAAACAAAAGTTTATTACAACATATAACAGGCTCCAGGACAATACTTTATTCTAGCTACAAATGTTATGGCAGGGAATCCAGATGTTCAAGAGTGGAAGAGGATCTCCATCACATCAGACACAAGGAACAGCATACTTTCTGCTAGATTTCTTAATTCCCAGTGGCCTTTGGTATTAACTCCCGAGTTTCCTTTGCCCCTCTGTTTCCCCTTGAAGCCTTCTCTTCCTCCTCCATCTCCTGGGCCTGCTTCTTGCCACCTTGTTGACTAGACATGACACCTGTGATCCCTTCCCCAGACCTTGATCCTAAGTCCTTATCTTTGTTTTTTGAGATATGGTCTCCCTCTAGTCCCACCTGGTCTAGAATTCCCTATGTAGACCATGCGGGCTGTGATCTCACAGAGATCTACCTGTCTTTGTTGTCTTTACCTCCTGAATGCTAGGACTAAAGGTGTGTGCCACTTTATACATACTTATGGATGTATTGTGTGTGTGTTGGTTTGTGCACATGAGTATAGGCACCCCAGTGGAAGATCCACTTTTAACATGGATCACTTACATGGCTTATGACTGGGCACTTGGACATGTTCAAGGGGTTTGGCCCTTTGACCTAAAGGTAGGTTGCCGGGTGTGGTGGTGCATACCTTTAGTCTCAGCACTCAGGAAGCAGAGGCAGGTGGACCTCTGTGGGTTCAAGGCCAGCTGGGGCTAAAGACCAAGTGTTTAAGCTTGCCTATGATGCACTGACTCCTGAAGACCTTGGGGTAGTACTTTCAACTGAATGATTAGGGAAGCATTGACCACTATGATAAAGACCAGGACCCAATGCTATCTTAATTAGCAGAAGTTTGGCTTCAGGGAAACTCTCCCAGGTCACTGTTCCTAAGGAGGGTGTCCACAGCTCTGCCCCTGGGACCTATAGAAGCTGGAGTATGTGAAGCCTACATGGATAGATCTATGACCTAGGATTAGTCACGAGTAGATGTGCTTGCAAGGAATAATAGAAGTACTTCAGAGATAAGGGAAATGACACAGCTCTGACTCTCAGTTGTACAGAAAGTAGGCAAGAGCATTAGAGGAGAGTACACGAGGGCTAAGGAAAGTTGTCTTTCTGTTATTCTCAATCTAACGCATAACACTTTGCTAAGATAATGGCAATGCTGTATACTGTGAGATTCTTTCTGGGTACATTAATGAATGGCAGCAGTGTTTTAAGGAACAGAAAGGAAGATGAGGACCTCTATAAGTGCATTTGAAAGTGAACTCGGAGTGTGTCTTAGCCATTCACTTTTGGGCTGTACATGCAGAGGCTGTGGCAAGACACTGGCATCTGGTAAGTGCCTTCCTGCTGTTAGCACAGGAGGACAGAGTACCTATCACCAGTGCCTTCACGGAAACCTCTCCTCATCCCATCCTAATCACCTTCCTCCCACCCTACCTCCAAATATCATTAGCATATACATCTGAGGACTAATTTTTCAGCCCATGAACTTTTGGTGATACATTCAGACAATAACATATTCATTGTAAATCTATATGATAAACTCTAGGATGGACACACACAGAGTAAAATACACATATGTATATATATTTGATATGCTAAGACAAGAGAGGAAATGGGTTTATAAGCAAGGGCACTTAGTACCAGAGGAAGCAGAACAACATGAGTACAAAGAAGACAATGGACACAGCAGCACAGATGGTAGGTAGTAATCCAACCATCAAAAGCTACTTTCAGTATCAATTGTATAAAATACATCAGCTGAAATTCAGAGGTCATCTACACATTATAAGAAGCCAGCTTTAAATAGGAAGATGCAGGTGCACAACATATGGGAAAAGGTACAGCACGTCAACACCGGTCGAAATACAACTCGGAGTAATTAATTTTGAATAATGTAGACTTCAGAGCAAGAAAAGTGGTCAGTAATAAAGAGAGGCATTATATAATGATGAAGCCAGTTTTCCCGAAAGATGTAGCAATCTTTGCAATGCCTGTGTCATGGGAAGAATGAACATCCACAAATTCATGTGTTGAAAGGCTAATCCCTAACACAGTAGAGCATGAGCATCTCTGTTGGAGGAGTCGTCACAGCATCAATTAAATGCAACCTAAGTCATTAGACTGGATCCTAAACACTGAGACTGGTGTCCTTATAAGTAGAACCCTTATAAGAGATTAGGGGCTGGAGGAATGGATAAACAGGTAAGAGCACTTTCTGCTCTTGCAAAAGACTTGGTTGATTTCGGTTCTCAGCACCCACATGGCAGCTAACAACCTTCCATAACTTCTCCAGTTCTAGGGAGTAGTTCTTTTGGCCTCTGTGGGCACTGCATGTACATTGTGCATTTAAATGTAGGTAAAGCTCTCAAACACATAAAGAATGCCCCCCCCCAATCTGTAAACCAAAAGGAGAGGAAATTTAGACCCCGACACTGGAAAGATTACATGAAGAGAGAAAAAAGTCAGCTGTCTATAAGGGAAGGAGAGGTTTGCAGCAGACCTTCTTTTATATAAATGGAGGCTGGGTACTGGCTCAGTAAAGTGCTTGCCTTGCAAACATGAGAACCTGAGTTCAGTCCCGTAGAACCTGTTTAAAAAGTCTCGGAAGACAAAGGCAGCTGGACTCTTGGAGCTCACTGACTGGCTAGCCTAGACTATTTCTTTGACATCAAATAAGATATCAAGAAAACACAAAACACCATATTATTGCCATTATGTGTCATTTCTAAACATGCAACAGGTATTTAAAAAGGAAAATTTTACCTCACCTGTGATTTCTTCTTTTTTTTTTGCAAAATAAACTGCCCAGTGTCTTGATTTAAAGGAGGGTTCCAGAGGTAAGTACTTATACTGTATTTTAATTAGTTAGGTTTGTGTGTGTGTTTACACATGCCACACACATGTGGAGGTCAGAGACGAACAGTGAGATCCACTCACAGTGAGATCCGAGAGAATAAAACTCAAAATTACATATCTAGAGGCAAGAGAGGTGGCTCATCCAGCCATTAAGAACACTGGCTACTCTTCCAGAGGACCTGGATTCAGTTTCCAGCACCCACCTGGTAGCTTCTGGCTATAACAACAGTTTCAAAGGATCGGATGCCGCCTTCTGACATACACGAAGGCAAAACACTCACACATATAAAATAAAAATAATAAAAAATTACGCATCTAGGAATGCACACTTTTAGGAGATCACGTAAACACTACTGCTGAGTGACTTCTGTGGAAGATGCACAGACACCTATTCGCCTAGATGGCCATGGAAGTATTCATGTCAAGTCAGAGTGCTGGGATTAAAGGCGTGCGTCCCGCCTCCGCCTCATTATGCTGTCTCGTCTTTTCCTTTCCCGCAGAAGGAACCCATGCCTTGCGCTTGTTGAGCAAGTGCTCTGTGCCAGAGCTATCTCCCTAGCTCTGACTTGCTTCTTGCGACATCGATCCCTTTGGATTGGATCCCTTAGGACCTCGGTTAACCTTAATCATCTCCTTAAAAGGCCCTGTCTCCAAATACCGCCATCTGGAGGGTTAGCGCATCAGCAAATGAATTTTGGTAGACATAATTCGTCCACAGCACCACATTCAAGCGCTGAAACAGGTGTGGTAGGCAACACGACCCGAAAAGGGTTTCTTCTTCCGTGGCCCTGCTTCTGAATGCCCAGAGCAGAGCAGAGCAGAGCACTGGAACACTCCAAACCAACTCCGTTTAGTTCCACCCTGCCGGGTCCAAACCGACAATCGCATTTTCTTACAGTCTTCCTGGCAATTTCCTATTCCCTTCGTGCAGACAGAAAAGAGCCCTTAACCACCCTGGTCAGGGGGAAACTCCCGATAATGTCTCTCCCAAGGTGCAGTAAAACCAGCCGCTGTGCAGAGCTCCTTTCAGGATCCCCGCCCCGCGAGGCAGCTGGGGAAGCCGAGCCCTCGCCTGGACTGGGCACCAGCTCCGCCAGGCCGAGGTGGGTCCCCACCCTCAGTTTCCTTGGGCAGTCACTCCGGTCTCCAAGAGCAGCAGCAGAGACTGACCTGGAGATTCATAACTTGCAGTTCTGCACATAAACCCTCACAAGGACGTGGGAAGCTGGAGTGGAGATGCGTCCATCATTCCTTTTGGGAATTCGCCCTAGGCTCCCTCGCTGTGGTTGGATTGGAACTCGAGCTCCTGTTTCAATTGTGCATCTAGAAAACTTGGTTCGGTCTGTGCCCCATGCCTCCCCAACCCCCGCGCTGGACCATGCCCATCTGCTTGCTACTTAAGGGCCCCTGAACATTGCAATGAGAATTCCTTCTAGCCTTGCTGTCCAAACACCTGCATTTCTGTAAGTGCTAGCTTTTCTTGAAGTAGTTTCCCTAGAATTCATCCTTAACATTTCCTCCAAGCTCAGCAATTTACTTTTTAGAAATGAGGTAGCATTCTTATTTATTCTTATTTTTAAAGTGCAGGTGAAGGATCTCAGATACATGGGCTTAGTATTTCTTTCCCGTTCTTTCTCTCTCTTTTCTTTCTTTCTTCCCTGTCAAGATCTCAAATAGTCCAGCTGACCTCAAACTCACTATGTCATCCAGGAGGATGACCTTCAACTCCTGATCTGATCTTCCTGCCTCCACCTCCCAAGAGCCGAGTTCCAGGCCTGTGCCACCACACCCAACTTGCTTCCTGAAAAAGAACCTTTGGGAATTTGTTCCATTGATTATAAAAATAGAAACGGAGACAGAATACAAACTCCCAGCTGAAGTTTTAATTGGACAAAAAAAGGGTTGGACACTATTGATGGTGGGAAATTCAATGTGTCTGTGACAGAGAATCCATATTTCATTGTGTTCTCGAAGAGGGTCTGAGGTTTGTTAGAGATCAGCGCTCTCTCTCTCTCTCTCCTCCCTCTCTTCCTGCCTCCCTACCCCGTCTCCCTCCTCCTCCCCCTTCCCTCTCCCCACCTCTTCCTCTCACCCCCTCTCCTTTTTGCCCCTCTTCCGAGTGCAGGGATTCCAGGTGGGCGCCACCACGCCCAGCGCTCAGTAACTTCGTAATTTCATCGTTTTCTTGCTTGGTTGGGCTGGTTTTGAGGAACAGAGGAACGCGAAATACAATTTATGCAGGGAAACTACCACCCAGTCCGTTCCTGTCCCGGCCGGAGAAGTCGGACCAGAATGAAGAACTGGGGAAAAGGAGAGAGCACTGCGCAGCGAGGCAAAGTAGGAGGCGGCCAGAGCTTCCGCTAGACGCCGTCCGCCACGGCTCCGTCCGCCGAAGGGAAAGTTGTCCCAGGACACCACCGAGTGAGGCAGGACAGGGGCCGGAGACGCCGCAAAGCGCCTCCCGCGCAAAGCGCCTCCCGCGCACTGCGCGGTGCTCCAAGCTGCGGGGGAAATCTCTGCGTCAGGAAACAGGCAGCGTGTGCCGCCGGAAGCTGTTCTGACTCGAGAAGACACGTCACCGAACGGCCACCTTCCACCGTGTGGGAAAGACGGGAAAGAAAATGAGGGAAGGACGAAGCAGAAACAGCCAGGAAAAGAACAGAAAGCTCTACCTCAGTGACCTAAGGGCTGCATACTCATTTAATAGAATGCAAGCGCCTGTTGTCAGCAGAGTGGCGCAGCGGAAGCGTGCTGGGCCCATAACCCAGAGGTCGATGGATCGAAACCATCCTCTGCTAGTTTTCCTTTTGACTAAGGATCCAGCGTCAAGCTACCGCCCGGAGAGAATGTCTGTTCCTCGGTTTGGGCCTTGTTTGCGGCTGTGCCTGGCTCTTAAGTACTTGACATTTTTCTCAACCCCTTTTCAGGTGTTTGCATTTCTGTTCAAAAAAGAGAGGTAAATCTCACTTAACTTCTGCATTTATTTCAGCAGATTAACCTGTATACCCCAGTAGATATAGTAAAATACGATCTCATGTTTTTGTGCTCAAGGTTGAAAAAATAATCACTGACTTTTGCCTGAGACCCCTCTTTGCTGTGAATCCCAGCACACTGCATTTCACTTGGGTGGGGACCTCCTGCTTCTTCCAGTCCTTGTTAATTCGGGGTAGGTCATTTCAGCTCAGTGGTCATGTGCTCTTAATTCTGGCCTAAAGCCAACTATGTTATCCCAACTTGGAAGATATATTTTATACACTCTTCTCTCTGTATACAAACTGGATTCTTGGAAATATTATAAGAAAAACAAATAGGGACATTGGAATATTAAAATAAAGCCTTGTGCATCCGAATTCCACGACGAAGTCAGAAGAAAATAGAAGTCTTACTGATTGTCAATTCTTTTTGAGAGAAAATAATCTAAATACTCCTTTAAAAAAGTCAGTGCAAGGGGTCGTGGAACAGTATTCTCTTCTTTCATCAATGACGACTTTTATTCCGTTACATTTTTTTGCTCTTGTCCTTCATGTAAAGTTGGAGGAATTCTCTTTTCAAATGCTTTTGTTAGAGACTGTTAGCAGTTAGAATCATATAGGTTTTTGAATGACATTGAGGATTGCTGAACTTGTATTTGGTGACTGTGTATTTATAAAATCTGTAATGAAAGTAATTGTGATCATTTTATTATTTATTTGTTTGTTGTTTTGAGACTGGGCCTTGCTATGCAGCATCAGCTGGCCTCAAACTCACACTGATTCTTCTGTCTCAGCCAGCCTCCAGAATGCTGGATTACAGAATCTGGCTACCATGCCTGAATGGTTGTTTAGTAACTGCCTTTTTTGCCCTCAGTTCAGACGTACAGCAGTTTAGAATGGACTTTTTGCCTCCCACAAATTCTTTGTCAAATATTTTTTTTGTTGAACTCAGGACCCCATGTATCTTGGTATGCAGTCTACTGCTGAGCAACATCATCAGTCCCCTCACACATATTTTAAACTCCTCAGTATACTCTCAGGATTTGAAAATTCCTTTTAATCTGTAGGGCTTTTGCTGTAACCAGTTGTAAACAAATGTGATACAAGTGTAAATTGCTTCTGAGAGTTTCAAACCTTAAATGCAGTCCTTTGATGCACCTTATAAAGATCTCTGAGAAAAAAGAAGTGGGGGGTGGAGGGAGTGGGAATCAGAGAGAGAACTAGAGAAAGAATAGAGGATAGTGGAAGGACTTTGGGAACATCATTTTGTATCAACTCGCACTTATAAAGATCAGAACAGCCCTGGGAGATGGCAACTGTCCCTGCTCTTTTACTGAGGAGGGTCCCAGGAAAGATCTGAGATTCAGGTTGTTTGTTTTGAGACATAGGCTTCTTCACCCAACTCTGGCCTTGAATTTGTTATGTAGCTGAGGCCAGCCTTGAACTTCTGATCCTCCCATCTCAACCTCCCAGTGATGTTGCTTTCATCTGTATAGCCTTTACTAAAGTGACACTTGGCATGTTAGAGGACACACATGGAAAACTTTCAGCAAAGCTACAAGGGAGGCATTGGTACTTATGGAAATCTGAAAGAAGCATGCATGGAAGGTGGATCATCCCAGCATCTGTGAGGGTGCAAGTGAGGGCCCAGGGGTGGTAGATAGCAGGGACCTGCAGCCTGTGATCCCCACTTGACACCGATACCCCTCAGTGAGACTCCCAAGACCCAGATACTCCCCACCCCTGTGCCCCTGCCTTGTGATGTTCTTCTTTCCTGTTCACTCACAGGAACACATAACACACACACACACACTCACACATTCTCATACACATTCTGTGTCTCATACACATAGGCATTTCTAAAAATAACATTTAAGTTTGTTCTTTGAAAAGTTTATGTTTATACAATTTATTTCGATCATATCATCCACCATCACCTCCCTCCAGTTCTCCCTAGTACCCCGCTCCCACTTGTTATTGGTAACCCATAGGGGCTGCCCATATACACATGGGTGTGAGGTCACCCACCAGACACGAGCCCTACCAGGGCCTCGTCTCCGAAGGAGGGTGACTCTGGCTTTGTCAGTTGCCTCAGCTGCTGAACGCTTCTGCGATGGAGCGTGGGGGTGGTACGTGGGTAGGGTGGGGGCGATGTAGACCCTCCCAGCCTCGCACCCCACTTCACGCACACATATCCTCTCACATGCACAGCTGCACACATTACTGTCATGCATGGTCAAACACACATTTTCTACCCTCACTTCTTGATCCTCGATCGTTTTAGGCTTTCTTGCTAGAGTGTCGGGATATCCCTTAGCTTCGTAAACTCCAGGCTCCTCCCGCTGCGGCTGGAGCGACGTGCAGTGTCCCGGCTTCCGGGTTCCAGGTCTCCGAGCAGCGCGCGCCCCCCTGTGGATGTTAACGCGCTCGCCTCCCTCCCCAACGCCAACCAACAAAAACCCGCGGCGTTTCCCTGCAAGGGAACTATTTTTGCAAGTGGGTTTTCCTCAAGCCCAGAAAGGGCTGAGAAGGACCAAGATAAGGTTTGTGTTTTCCAAATTGGGCAGGATGGGTGGTAGTGTGGGTGGGGTTAAATCCGCCACAGGAATATTCCAAACTGCTACACTCTGATGGAGACAAAGAAAAGGGTCCTTAAGTGAGGTTGATTTCAAAACTGGTGAGGAAAGCTCTCTCGATTTGATTTCTTGTCTCTCGATGTAACCAGCCAAACAGGAATACATCAGTTCAATCCCATTTTCCAAGGCCAAAGAACTTCGTTCCAATGGCCCGAACCGGGGTTCAGAGTAGGTTACTCAAAGAGCACCTGGGATTTCAGCAGAGATTACTCCTGCGCTTCTTCACCGCCTCTTCCTCCCTCAGGCCAGCTGGGATGGGAGCACCAGGTGAAAACCATTGACCAGAGGCTACGATGCCTTCCTGTGCCCTGAGGAAGGAATTAGGAGCACCTTCAGTCTACACCCTTCTTTGCTGCGTGCACAGATCAAAAATCTTCAATTTAAACATAAGTTTGTGGTTACCAGAGACTTGGCATAGGATCTACCCTGGGCCTTCTACAACCAGTGGATCACCCAAAGTAACCTTCCGGGAGTGCTGGTCAGGAAAGCATGGCGAAGAGCCTTTGTCTCTGAAACGAATTCTTAGTTAAAAATAAAAACAAACCCCCCATTCAATTCACCGTCAGTTAGGGAGAGCCCTAACTGAAATTCAGCCAGGAAGACTTTTCCAGTCTCTGGCAAAGCAGTGTTCTGTGAATTGGTGTGGTGCAGACTTGGAGAGAGGTGAAGGAAAGAGAAGAAACATGGAAGAGGCAGAGACAGCGTTTTAAAGCAAAAATGCACTTAAGCTACATGGGATTCTAGGAAGATCTAGGCAAATTAGATGAAAGTTCATGTATTCGGCAGTAGTTTTGAACTCCTACTGTGACTCAAGACTGGAGGGACTGAGGACAGGGTTAAACCAGACACCTGGCTGGTCCCTCCCTTAGGAGAACCTGTTGTGTGACCTAGGAATTAAAATCTGAAGGGGATTTGAGGGTATTGAGGAAACACTAACGGGGGTATCTACGCCCAGATAAAGAGAGCTCTGTGCAGAACTAAGTCTTTCCAGAGTGGACAAAGTTAACAACTGAGGCATGAATGCAGAGCCAGCTCTCCTGAGCAAAGAACAAAAATATTTCACAGATAGAAAGTGCGGAGAGGAAAAGCAGTGAATCTAAATAATTTTCCTATTTCTCGGGTGATTTTGGGCTAGTGTGAGGGCGGAGTGATAAATATCGAGGCTGGAGATGTTTGCAGCAGCGACTAAAATACAGAGGTGCCTGAGGTGCCCAAGGCAAAGGGGAAAGTCTCACTGGCGAGTCCCACCCAGGTTCATGCTCCCTAATCGTGCAGTCAACCATTTACAAAGCTATTTTAAAAATCGCAAAAGACCACCCCAGATCATTTTCAGGAATTTATAATCTGTGTTGTGCGTTTACAGCTATCCTCGACTGCAGAGGCTGTACCAAAACTAAATCCAAGAGAGCCCAAGAAATCCGCAGCTGATTGGATGCAGTGGTCTGGCCCCAGTCGGCCTATCCACAATGCTCCTCAGAGAGGCCTCTATGGCAAAGAGCAAGGACTGGGAGAAGCACTAAGGTCTCTGCCTTCAAGTTTGTTGCCTCACACTAGATACTTATCACTTGTTAGATTAGACCCTGTTTCCAGTCACAGAGTAATAAGCATTTCCTTAAAATGCAGGCGTATATTCCTTTCTAGAAATAGGGAGAAAGATGTGCCTCTCCCACTCGCACCAGGCCGCGGGTTAGAGGATTTGGGGAGCCTCCCTGCAGGACGTGTCGGTTCACACTTCTGAGGACTGATAAAGTTAGCGCTGCTTGTGGAAGAGTACGGTGGGTTGGATTACAGCACTGAAATTACAAAAGGAGGCCAGAAAAGGTTCAGAAGGTCCCACCGAGATTTGAACTCGGATCGCTGGATTCAAAGTCCAGAGTGCTAACCATTACACCATGGGGCCAACTAGTGTGTAGTCATAATGAGTTTTCCTTGTGGGAAATACTCATCCCAGCACTTCGGTCCGCCTGCCGATTTTAAATGTCACTTTCAGTGAAACTCTGCTGCCCTCTCGCGGGACAGGTGGAGAATGCATGGGTGCTTCTTTCATCGAGTCCGCAGCACAGAATAGACTGCATTTTGCGGGGCGGGGTCCGCGAGGCTGAAGTCCTGCAGCGTTAATGAGACACCCGCCACACGGAATTAACCGGAGACCCCCACAGCTTGGATGAGGTGATCCTAAACGTTTGGTGGGGTTTGTCTAGCAATGAAATCCTTGCTTCCGAGTTTCTCTGTGCCCTTCCATGGAAGCACCTTTCCAAATGCCCTCGACAACGCACGGTCGGACTTTTATTCTGAAAGGAGAATTTACAGCTTCCCCCCAGATGTCCGGGAGGCTCTCTTGCCAAATCCAGCCAAAACGGCAAATCTGACTCTCTGAAGGTCACCCCGGTGGCAGGTGGTCTGACTGGAAGTTCAGTCCGCGGTCAGCATGAAGACCCCGGTCCTCAGGCGCTCTCCTACCAATATCCCAAGCCACTTTCCATTTGAGTCTGCAAAACCAGCTGTGCTGTGTCCTAATTCCTGACCACAGAATTCAAGATTAGTGATACATATTTGTTTTAAGCCACAATGTTTTGGATTGGCCTGTAATGGCGTAATGTTGACCAACAGGAATTTCATCTAAATACTCTGTGTTGCCTAATAGGACTATCCCTACTAAAATAATTCTTTCTTGCATTTATTTGTTTATATTTTATGTGTATGGGTGTTTGGCCTGTATATATGAAAGTATATTATGTGTGTACAATGCCCACAGAGGTAAAAAGAGGGTGTTGGATCCCCTGGAACTGGAGTCCTGCACGATTGTTAGGCACAATATGTGCTGGTAACTGAACCCTAGGCTTCTGCAAGAGCAGCCAGTATTCTTCACCACCCAGTCATCTTTTCAGGCCTTTGTCCCCATTTTTTCAGTGAGTATCAATACTAATAGATTCTTTATGGGATTAGTTAATAATTTGCCCTGTATTTTCCAAAATAATGTCTGCTCATCGTATCGTTGACTTTGGGGGTTTGCAAGAGTGAAATGAAATGTGAAAAATAAAATGCCACGACATACATGCACAACGTATGATACAAGACTCACAGCGTACGCCGTTATTCTGATTTTTAAAAATCTAGCAAAACTGGTTTAAAAAATAATTTCAGATCACCCTGTTAATGTATGAACCAGGGTTTTCTGATTTATACCAATTAACAGAGAGGAATTGTTTCTTTTGGCAGAATGGAGGAACCCTCTTGAGGATGTTAATAAAATAAATGCTGGTGCTAAAAATGCCTTCCATGAGTTAGGAACCGCCTCTGTGCTGTGATACCACAATTATCCACACAGATTATTGACTGGGCCAAAGTACAGCCATGTAAGACAAGGCTAGAAGGAATGATACCTGACTGCAATGTCACAGCACAGAGGCGGTTCCTAACTCATGGATGGCATTTTTAGCACCAGCACAATCCCTTTTGAAATGGCCAGGCCTTGTAGAACAATGTAAATTGCCTTGTTCCTCAAGTACCAAAAGAATTGTGGGTAAAGTCTATAGGATGGATAGCTGATGCCTCGATTGAGATAACAATCAATCGATAAAAGCAACCCCTTGACAAATATAAAACAATAATCTTTGAGACAAGAAGTCCCGATGGGAATCAAACCCATCAAGAAAAAAGGTTTATAATTCCCGGCACCAGCCCTCACAATACCCCAATCTCACCTATACAAAAGCCAAACCAGAAGGGATAGAGATTTGCAGAAGACCTCCAGGCCATAAATAAGAGATAGTCATCCCTGGGCTGGAGAGATAGCCCAGTGGTTAAGAACACTGGCTGCTCTTATAGAGCACCTGGGTTCAATCTCTAGTACCCGCAGTCATTAACAACCCCTATAACTCCAGTTTTAGTTTTGTCTGTATGTTTGTACATGAGCACCCATGTTGTATAATTCCCTTGGAGGCCAGAAGAAACCATCAGATTTCCTGGAAGTGGAGTTAAAGACAGTTGTTTGATGCCATGTGGGTAATGGGAATTGAACCTGGGTCCTCTCCAAGAGCATTTGGTTCTCTTAATTGCTGAACTGTCTCTAGCCCCCAAATTCCTTTTTGTTTATTTTTGTTCTGTATTTTTTTTTGGGGGGGGGACCTCTCAGTAATCCTAACTGGCCTGGAACTCTCTATGTAGACCAGGCTGGCCTTGATCTCACAGAGATCAGCCTGCCTCTCCTTCCTGAGTGCCAGGATCAAAGGCATGTGCCACCAAAAGCCCCACCAGAGATGTTTTATGTGCATACAAACATACATAGGCACATAAATAATTCTACTACCTACTATCTTATATCCTGTGCATCCATGTCTGGAGAGTCTGTGTAATACATGGTGATTATCCACATAGATTCTGAAGCTGGAGTCTGTTTTTGAACATGTTCCAGATATTTATTATCTGTGCAAACTCTGGAAATTTCTCAGCCTCATGAAAAACTCACTTCTTTCATTTGTAAAGTAGGCATAATAGTTATTTATCTCATAAGGTTGCTATAAAAAGTAAAGTATTTAGGGCTGGCTTAGTGCTTAAGAGCACTCATTGCTCTTGCAGAGGACTGGGGTTCTGTTCCCAGCACCCATATTACCTAAGTCCAGTTCCAGGGGATCAAACACCCTCTTCTGAACACCTCCGTCATTGCATGCACAAGTGCATTTATGTACAAGGAGGTAATTCACTCATACACATAAAAAATAAGATTGTAAAAAAAGAAAGTCAAATGACTGAATGAATGTAAAGGACTTTCAAAGGCATTATTTGGCACATGGTAAGAAAGTGTGAAAAAGTGCCTTGGTTGTTTTTCTACCAATTAGAATGCAGTACTGTCATGTTCTGTTGGACCCTTAGACCGCCTCTAGCCTTTTTAACTAGGAACTGTGCTGCTCATTAAAAAAAAAAAAGGTGCATACAGCATTTGCATACTTTAAAAAATAAATTCCTAAAGGAAGAATTTCAGGATATAAAAGATTTGGGACTGGAGACATAGCTCAGTGGCTAAGAGCACTGGCTGCTTTTGCAGACGACCCAGTTCAAGTCCCAGCACCCATATGGTGGATAAAAACTCTAATGCCATCTTCTGATCTTTGCAGGCACTGCATGACAAATGTGCACTTACATTCATAAAGGCAATACACTTGGACACATAACATTTAAAAAAATGAAATGTTTTTTAAAAATAAGATATTTTTTAAAGGTATATATGTATTAAACTTCTTCAGATATTACCAAATTTTCTTTCATGAAAACACTACCACTTTCCAGCAATGAGAAACAGAGACTTGTTCACAATGTTTCATTCCTATTCCATCAGTGAACAGTAGCTATTTAATGAAATGTTGGCTGCTTGCATGGTAAATGGTTTAAGAAATAGGATTTGGTGGTAGCAAGAACATATCTTACAATGAACGTTAGTGTCTTGAGAGGTCATTGGAAAGAGGGGAGATGTTCACTTTCTGAAAATCGAGAAGCCTAACATCCGCTCTTAACAGCCGCTTTGACAAGTCAGCACATCCAACATAGGAACAGCTCACTTGTAAGTGGTGTGTGATGTGTCAGTGTGTTGGTTCTACAGATAAATACCAAGTGGATATAGCAAGCATGAAGCTGGTCTTTAGTTCCTAACCCAACCAGGTTGTAAATTTCAGTTTTCAGCTTTTACATCTGCAACCTGCTAAGCAGCAAATGAAGAAATCACCATCTTCATCGATCTCAAAGCTTGTTTAAAGTACTCACACCATGAGCATTACCCACCCACTTACCCTGAGAGGTTGAGTGGTAGTTGTGACTAGGCCAGAAGCCCGGCAAGGGTACACGCCTTGAATCCCTGCAGGGGCAGGCTGACTGAGTCAAAAAAAAAAAAAAAAAAAAGGCTCTCCCAAAAAGAGGGCTAGACGGCCCGGGAGGGCACCGGGCCAGTCCTGACCCTGCCCAGTTACATTCACGTAGCGTCGGCCACACAGCGCTAGCTTTTTGTTCGCTCTCATTCCACGGCACAGCACGTCCCTGCTTTCACAGACCTTTAGGGAAAATGGCAATGAGTTGCTTCAGCTGGTCTCTGATACTACTGTTGTTTGAACAAAGTCTTGGGTAAAACTGGGTTGCCCAACTAGTTTTCAATTTGGCCCAGGAAGTTCTAAGTGGAAAAGCATCCGTTTGTGGACTTCCTTGAAGTCTCCTTGGAGCGGCCAAAGATGACAAAGAACAAGGACATACTTAGCGCCTTCACAGGATTCTGGGTGAAACATGGAGAGCATCACCACCTACGCCTGGGCTGTGGTTGGGAGCCACCTCTGGGCTCGGGGCTCTGCAGGGCACTAAATTTCTAAGAGTGTTCCAGTCTCAGCACTTAACGACCAATCGTGCCAAATGAAAACACGCTAATTTTCCACTGTAAAATTTAACGCACTTCTGTGTGGGTTTGGAACCTTCAAGGTTAACTGGATGACAAATGCAACAGCTTTCTACACAGAAAACGTGGGTGGCTCTGATAAGAGCCGTTGGTGGCGATGCGCGCGGCGCACTCACTTGGAGCTGGTGTACTTGGTGACGGCCTTGGTGCCCTCGGACACGGCGTGCTTGGCCAGCTCCCCGGGCAGCAGCAGGCGCACGGCTGTCTGGATCTCCCGGGACGAGATGGTCGAGCGCTTGTTGTAATGCGCCAGGCGCGACGCCTCGGCCGCAATGCGCTCGAAGATGTCGTTGACGAAAGAGTTCATGATGCCCATGGCCTTGGACGAGATGCCCGTGTCGGGGTGCACCTGCTTCAGCACCTTGTACACCTACACCGAGTAGCTCTCCTTGCGGCTGCGCTTGCGCTTCTTGCCGTCCTTCTTCTGCGCCTTGGTCACCGCCTTCTTGGAGCCCTTCTTCGGGGCGGGCGCCGACTTTGTGGGCTCAGGCATGGCGACGAGGGAGAGAATACTCCTAGTCCTGCAGCCCACCTTATTTATAGCGCGGCCCGCAACCCAGGACGGGGAACGCTGCCTCCCATTGGCCCGAGCCGGCCCCGACGCGCGTCCCATTGGTCAAAACGAACATGGAGAGACAGCCAATCGCACGGCGTCGCGTTCGCGCCCCGGGGAGACCTACAAAGGCCGAGCACGGCGCCTTCCTTTCTGCACAGATTAGTCTCAACCTTTCATACTCTTTCTCTCCCTTTCTCTTTTTCCCCCATGTCGGGACGCGGCAAGCAGGGCGGCAAGGCGCGCGCTAAGGCCAAGACGCGCTCGTCCCGCGCGGGTCTGCAGTTTCCCGTGGGCCGCGTGCACAGGCTCCTCCGCAAGGGCAACTACTCAGAGCGGGTGGGCGCCGGCGCCCCGGTCTACCTGGCGGCCGTGCTGGAGTACCTGACGGCCGAGATCCTGGAGCTGGCGGGCAACGCGGCCCGCGACAACAAGAAGACGCGCATCATCCCGCGCCACCTGCAGCTGGCCATCCGCAACGACGAGGAGCTCAACAAGCTGCTGGGCCGCGTCACCATCGCGCAGGGCGGCGTGCTGCCCAACATCCAGGCCGTGCTGCTGCCCAAGAAGACCGAGAGCCACCACAAGGCCAAGGGGAAATAAGCCGATTCCACCCGGGGCATCCAATCAAAGGCTCTTTTCAGAGCCACCCACCGTTTCTGTGAAAGAGATTTGCACTTGTTAAAGCCATAGGGAAAGCCAGGAGTGGAGGCGCAGCCTTCAATCCCATCCTGCTTCCACTACAAGCTCCAGGGCAGCTGGGGGCGATGTGGAGATACTAAAAAGACTTGAAGTCATCAAACTCAGGTTAGCCGGCAGGCAGCAGTGGGCATCCTGCTTAGGCGACTCTGTAGCCAGTTATTGCAGCGGAGAGGTGCCGCTAGCCAGTGGAGTCCTCAAATCGTCCCGCGCCTCGGCCTGCACCCTGGCCTCGGTGCCAGCCCTCTGCTTCTCCAGTCGCCGCTCCCGAAATTCCGGTCTCAGTTCTGCACCCGCAAGTGTCTCCTTAATAAGCGTTTGTCAGCGCGCTCACCGACGTTGCATCATACAGAACACCAGCTCGGCCGGTCTCCATTACTCTTGAAGCTCAGTTTTGCCCAGGAACCGCTTTATCTGGAATTCCAGTAGCATTCTCTGGTCTGTCTGCATCCCGCACCTAGACCTTCGTTTCTTATTTTAGAACCCCGTGTGACAGTTCTGCCAATGACAGCGGGTCAGATGGCCCTCAAAACATAAAAAGGAGTTTTCCAATAGAATTACTAGAACCTGCAGCCTCTTAACTTTTTCCCTTTCCGGTTTTTTGAGACAGGGTTTCCCCGTAGTCCCAGCTGATCTGGAGTTCGCTGTGGAGACCAGGCTGGCCTTGATCTCTGAGGCCCATCTGAATCTGACTCCTCAGTGCATGGATAGAAGGCTGCGCCATCACGCCAAACTCCCGCTATAAAAATAGATTCCAAGTTGAGCGTTTTTGTCCCACAGTGGAAAGGATGGAGCTGCCTTGGGTTCCACGACTACTTTGGATCCGCCAAAAAGACTAAACGAAAGAGTAAACAGCGGGGTATTACCATTAAAGGAGTGCGCTCAAGGGCTCCTCCCCTTCCCCTCCCTTTCCCGCCACTGCACTTCCTGTCTTCACTCCGGTCCGCAGGGTTCCTATAAGAGAGACGGGCTGCGCAGAACCCTACATCAGTTGGTTTTTGCTTCCTCGTGATCATGTCCGGTCGTGGCAAGGGCGGGAAGGGCCTCGGCAAAGGTGGCGCCAAGCGCCACCGCAAAGTCTTGCGCGACAACATTCAGGGCATCACGAAGCCCGCCATCCGGCGCCTGGCCCGCCGCGGCGGCGTCAAGCGCATCTCCGGCCTCATCTACGAAGAGACGCGCGGTGTGCTGAAGGTCTTCCTGGAGAACGTGATCCGCGACGCTGTCACCTACACGGAGCACGCCAAGCGCAAAACGGTCACTGCTATGGATGTCGTCTACGCGCTCAAGCGCCAGGGACGCACGCTTTATGGCTTCGGAGGCTAAAGCGCTCCCGCCCGCCTCCGGCTCCGTGTCCTCTAATAAAGGCCCTTTTCAGGGCCGCCACCTGCTTTCGGAGGAGCTGTACGCCGTGAGCTGCTTTGCTCAGCGTGCTGTGTTGGTTGGATGGCTTGTGGCACCAGTTGTCCCCTGCGTGTCAGGGCCGCATTGCTGGGGACTCCAAGCCTACCTAGGTGCAGTCTGAAGGTCAACGCTAGTTGGGTGAGAAGCACGTTATCTTTGGGAGCATTGCCTTAGGCCGGTTGTGTAGGAACCAGCTGTGCCGGACAGGTGATCCCTTGAAACGGGCATCAGGTGACTCTACACGTTATGTTTAGCGGAGGAACCACTCTGGCTCGGTTCCACTTCCCAGAGGCCTTTTCCAAGGCTGCTACGTTCTTGCGGAAGAACCGCAACACAGCTTAGGTTTAGCCGCCCATAGCGGGTGCAGGTCTTATGTTCCAGGGTCCGAGAGTCGAAAGCATTTTAGTTGATACCCTGCCTAGGGTACATGGCGAATTTCAGGCCAGCTCTAGGTTGTGAGTACAGAATCCCCTGCCAAGGCTCCCTTGATAACTCTTTGGCAAGCGTCTACTCTTAGGTTTCAAGCTGCAGTCTGTACGTGGTCACCGTTTTGCAGCCTCTGCTGGCTTATTGTCCCTGTCAGATGGCCATCGCAGCCACTGCACCTTCTGCGTGGTGGGTGAGACGTGGTTCCTGGTCGCACGCTGGGGATGCGTTCTGTTGGGCTAGAATATAGGGGACGGTCTCCTCTAGTCTCTGTATTGAATTGCAAGGATTGTGAACAGGCGAATGGCATTCAGACCTCAGCAGGTCAGATGTGTACGAAGTTATCCCACTCAAACTTTTTAAAATTATTGAGACAGTGTTCCTGTAGCCACAGGAGGTCTAAAACTCGCCATGTAGACCAGGCTGGCCTCCCTTGTGCCACCATGGCCCGACTTTGTTCACCGGTGAAGTCTGAATATATTTCTGGAATGGTTTACTTTCGTTAGATGGCATGTGGGTGCTACGAACCGAACACAGGTTCCCTGCAAGAGGACCCAGTGCTCTTATCCGCTACGCAATGCTTTGTTAACCGTTGTCACCGTGCGGTGCATTGAGCTCCAGATTTTACTTGGTTTGTCACTCCTCTTCGGCATTTCCTCTACACGCTCTGCTCCTTGCAAACGTGTTTCTGTCCATTCACGGTGGTATCTTTGATTCCAGACAAGAAATTATGAAGTGTTTGTTTTATTTTACTTGGCATTTGTTATTCAGGTTCATTCAGGTTGTGGCAAGGTTGGATTTCCTGCTCCTCGGGGGGAAGAGGAATCCATTGAACATAGTAAACACTATAAGAAAAATCTGTTCATCCTGGCAATGGAAGATCGATCTCTTGAAAGCATTCAAATTATTCCGTAAAACTGATTAGTGAACACTATTGCTTTTTTGTTGAACACAAAAAGGGTTCTGTATGGTGATTAAGGTCATTGGTGGTAGAAAAGGCCGTGCCACAATTAGATTAACACTGATAGAATCAGCCACAGAGTAAAGCTTGTACTCCCCGAATAGAGCGCAGATGTGTCTTAGATTCAAGTTTAAAGGTTTTGCCAGGGTTTTGTTTTGTTTTGTTTTCTTCCCGCATCAGTACCTGGTTCTTGTTTGTGGGAGTCCTGGAGATAGAATACATGAAGGGTTTTTAGGTTTCACGTGAGAGAAGATAAGGTGTTATTTTCTGTGCCTGGTTTATCTCACTTGGTATTTTATTGTCCAAATTCATTCCAGTTGCAACAAAAGGCGATATTTATGGTGAAGAGTAATCTTGCATAAGCAAATGCCAGATTTTCATACTCTGTCAGTGGACTGAGTTCACTAGCGTATGTTTTTGTTTTGGTTTCTATTTTTACAATTAGGAGAAAGAATATTGGTAGCTCTGTGTTGTGTGTGTTAGGGAACTTTTAAAATTTAATTTCCGTAATTAATAAATGCTATATTGATTTTTTGTGCTGAGGACACAGAGCTCTTTTAGGGTGATAAATGTCATTGGTGGTAGCCAAAAGTCAAAGAGGGACAGTTACTGCCACATTGATTATATGTGACCAGAGGACAAAGCTCCAGATACAGAGTGCAGTTGTGTCTTAGACTGCCATGTTTTGTTAAAATACTTGGTTCCCTTTTGTATAGGTGCTGGAGACTGAACCCAGAGCCTTGTACAAACATCACCAGCTCCCTATGCCCTCCTTTTGAGACAGGCTGTCTCAATTTGCACAAGATGAAATTGTGATTTTGCTGCTTCAAACTCTGGAATAGCTGGCTTTAGAGGTATTTGTGTTACAGAGTTCAAGACCTCCGAGAAAAGACCACCAGACACCAGACCAGATTCAGATTCAGTTGTATTCAAGCTACATTGGACCATAACTCTTAGCTTGGGAGTCAGGACTGCAGTGCCCAGGGAGTGGTGAATCAATTCTAAAGCAAAAAAATGGAGGAAGGGATTTCCCAGGTGGGGGGCATTGTGACAGTCACACAAATCATCCCTTGATAATTATACAATGGCAGGGTAAAGGGCAGAGGGGTTTTGGAGATTGGAATGGAGTAAACAGGATATTCCTTGTTAGCACTGGTAATAGTTACAATAGGTATTTACAATGCTTGGATGGTGACACATTTATCTGTGATTAACTAGTTCCTGGGAGAATGAACTAGTTCCCTTGGGGAAAAATGATTATGATGTCTATCTGTAGGATCTGCAACCACAGGGTCCCAAGTCCATACTGGACCTGGGGGTAGGGGAGCTTCTAAGATGGAGTTCCTCTGGTGACAACATTCCCCACTGGCTCTGGATCATATGGATCAAATCATTGATTCATCTTGATCCATTGATTGGTATCTAGTTTGTAAGGCCAATATCTTAAGTGAGTTAATCCTGTTCCAAATGTATGTATGTCATAAGGCAATTTAGGATGCAGTGACACCTAAATCAATAGGAGGAGGGGCTGCAACTGCCGGCAGGAGGGTAGCTAACCAAGGTAACCAGGAAGAAAGGATGAGTGCCAGTTGGAAGAGTCTTCTCTTTCCTTGGCTCTTTTATCTAGATTTTGTTAAACTAAGGACAGAGTTTCATTGATGACTCCCGAGTTACTTGCATAGAAGCAACATTTCTCACCTAAGGCCATATATAGCCCTCCTTTGAGGAGCAGCAGGTCAAGTCCTCTGAGATTTCCCAGTGAGGGATTCTACTTGCTGTTTTAGCCAGCTGATAGAGTTTCGGAGATAGTCAATATCTTGGTCTATCCTGGCACTTAGAATTCTGAAATATTGGTCACCTAAGGCTAGGGCAAAGGCACCCAAGGCAGTGGAGCTTGAGACCCCGGGTCTAACCCAAAGAGGGATAATAATATTTGAGGCTGCAGTCCTCTTATGCCTGCTCAGAGCCCCATTTGCTTGGAAGTGTTTCCCATCTTCATCCCCACTGTAGATGAAGAATTGAGGTATGATATGGACTAAGACACAGAGCTCACCCTGTCTAGTCCCCAATTCCAGGTGCTCTTCTGCAACACATTTGGCAAACCCAAAGGTGCAAGCCCACCAGGTACCTATTGGAGCGAGAAAGTAAATCCTTATAGACTCAGATCTGTTTGTATGAGAAAGCTGCAAGAGGAGTTATAGGGAGACAAGGTAAGGTTTGTTCTGAGAGGGATGGAGACAGGTACCCTGCCCTTGTAAATCTTCCAAGGTGAGCCTAGTATTCTGGGGCTCACAGTCTATATTACTAGGTAGGATGGTAGTTAGGGAAAGTGAGATATTGGCCCTATCCATAGAAGGGGGTATAGGGTCTAGGTAGAGCCAACAGTCTCGTCCTATGCTTGGAACAGTGCAGTTCAGCCACCTACCCACTAGTTCTACTAGGATTATTTCAGGGTCTTCATCTGGGGAAACAGTGTCCCTCATCATAGGAGCCTTACTGGTGAGCACAGTGCTTGGGTGAGAAGAGAGGTCTTCTTTGGAGAAGGAGTCAGCTGCACCCTAGCGTGAGGTAACCAGTTATGTCCTAGGCCTATAAGAGTTAGCCTTGTGTGGGGGCACCTTTCACTGGATGGTGAACCTAAAACCAGGGTCCAGACCATTTCCTCATAGTCTGAAATCCCAGGAGCTACCTCTGAGCCAATTTTTGGTGCTCAGGTGATTTCAGGATGGTACTCTTATAATAAAGGAATTACATTCTCCAATTATAGCACATTACTGGGAATGGGTCCTCTCATTAGAGATATAGGGATCCTGGTGTCCACCCCAACTAGACTCAGTTTCATGACCCCATTCACTACAGTGATATTCACTGGCCACCTGGCAATGACTGGGTCCCTTCTCAGGACAGGCATAAAACTGCAGGGACTGTAGAGCCTCTTTCTTGGTTATGCTTTCACAGCCAGCATTTTTTCTGCAGTCACCATTTCAGAGAATTCTTTCTCTGAAAAGGTTACATAAATCTCTCCTGGACACGGGCTGGGTAGTAGCCATTTTGAAAACAGCTAGGATTTGTCCAGTGTGGCTGAGGGCCAGTTCCCAATCCCAAATCTCAAACACTTTAGTGGCCCAAGTTCCAGTCCCTTGTGTCCAAGTCAACATCTCGACGAGCAAAATTAGCCCGAGACCAAGGTCCTGGTAAAACAGATCCTTTAGGGGCTGATCTGGGTGTTCTGATAATGTGCATTTTTCATTTGCTCTTTCCTCAGTGGCATCTGCCTTCAGATGAGAGTGGTAAATACAGGTGGCAATTCCCACTATGTTGATAGCCTTGCGGTTGGTCGGGATGATAGGATACAGTCCTTTCCATGAGGGTTCTAAGGTTTTGCTTGGCAGATGTCAGACCTACACTAGAGCTCCAGGTTGGAACTTGTGGGCTGGTTCAGCTGAGACAGGCAATGGGACTGAACTTGCTTCAGAGTCTGTAGGGACTCGAGGAAGGAAGAATTAGATATCTCAATAGCCGGGCACCCTCCCTTTAGCAGGGATGAGTGGAGGCAAGCATCCATACATTATCTCATATGGGGTTAGTTTGTTCTTATAACGGAAGCATCTTATTCTAAATAGGACAGAAGGGAGTAACTCAGTTCATCCTTGCCAGTCTTTGCTTGGAATTTAGTTTCCTTAAATGTCCTATCGATTCTACTTGTCCAGAACTCTGAGGCCTATAGACACAGTGTAATTTCCAATTGATTCCCAAAAATTTCACCACTTGTTGAGATATTTTTTCTTCTGGGCCATTGTCAGACCCCAAGGAGGAGGGAAGGCCAAATCGAGGGATAATTTCTATAATCAGTTCCTTAGTAACTATATTTACTGTCTCCGACTGACTAGGAAAAGCCTCTACTAACCCTGAAAACATGTCAATGAAAACCAATAAATATCAGTAGCCAAACCTTACTGGAGTTCTTCCAGTGAAATCTATTTCCAGATGATTTCTAGTCCTTTCTCTGATGTCCACAGGGGCTGCTCTTTCCCCCTTTGGGGTTTACTTGTGCACAGGTGACACATCGTCAAGTGACCTGCTCAATTTCTTCATCCAGGTGTGGTAGAAAGTACCAGTCCCTAATCAAGTCCTTTAACTTAGTTGATTGAGGTGAGTGCTCTGATGGAGTTGAGTAGGAGTGATGACCCCAATGCTCTGGCAGGACGGGACATCTGCCCAGGAGAGTTCACCACTCTTGCATTTTTGTTGCTCCCCGATTTTCCTTCTTTCTCAGTATATGTGGCGTGCCCTAATAGATCGGGTTTAGGTAGAAGGTAGGCCCAGCAGTTGGAGGGGCCCCACTGGCTCTAGGGCGATCTGCCTTGCAGACGTATTTGCAAATCAGTCACCGTGTGCCTCCACTGAGTTCCCATTTTGGTGCTAGGGGATATGGATGATGACCAGTCTCTTGTGTGACCATATCGAGGATCTCTTCTTTGTTTTCAATTTCTTTTCCATCTGAGGTGAGCAGGTTTCACTCCTGATGTAAGGCACCATGGACATGTGCAGTACCAAAAGTGTACCGGCTATCAGTAAAGATGTTAACTGCCTGGTCCTTTCCCCATCTCAATTCCTGGGTTATAGCAATGAGTTCTGTCCTTGGTAGAGATTCTCTGCAACTAGGTCTGGGCCCAAATTATTTCTTTAAGGGTAACCACTGCTGCTTTTGAGTACCTGGTTCCATTTTTCGTGAAACTACTCCCTTCCGAGAACAGGCTTGCATCCACTCTGTCCAAAGGTCTGGGCCGCCATACCATAGATGGTCAATTACCTGGATTCAGCTATGGATGGGTTGCTCATTGGAATCAAGCAGGAGGGACTTGGGATTCAAGATTGCCAGGGAGGTAAATCTGATTGGGGGGTACTCAACAAGAGGGCATGGCAGTGGATAAATCAGGTGTTTGCCATCCAGTGTTCTGAGGCCCCCTGAAGGAGACTCTCCATGGAGTGTGGAGTGGTGACTGTCAATTCCTGTCCCATAGTCAGTTTGTCAGCTTCCTTTAGCAACATGACCACAGTGATGGCACAAATACAAGCTGGCCATCCTTCTGCTACCAGGTCCAACCTTTTAGACAGGTAGGCCACAGGTATTCTCCATGGATCCAGAGACTGAGTCAGTACTCCCTTTGCCGTTCCTTTTCATTCATCCACAAGCAGGTGGCAAGGTTTGGCCTGTCAGGCAAACCCAGGGCAGGGCTATGACTGTAGCGGCCTGCACTACAACTGTACCAGAGTCTATCCGGCAAGGCCTGAGGAATTGAAGACATACAAGACACACACAAAACAAACACAATACAGGCACCAAAAATGGTGGAGAAGCTTCCGATTTATTCCAGCAAGGTGCTCAATATATATGCATCCAGCAGATGCCAGTGATTTGTTGCAAGAAATTCCAAGGAGGGTTTGGGAGGGGACAAAGGTTCAGGACCCTAGGGAACATCTGAGTATGTGACCACACTAGGTTCACACTGGTTCAGATCAATTGCGGTTAGGCCTCTAAAAGTCAAGTTGTCCTCTGAGCAACTGCAGCTGACAAACTGAAGCTAGTTCCTGGCCGAGAACCTAGCAGGGAAAAAGGCATGTTGGGAGGCCAGGGCCCCACATATGACTGAGGCTAGGGCTTTCAAACTCTGGAAGTCTTCCTGTTTCTTTTCCCCCTCACTGTAGGGGCACATTGTCCCCTGTACAATGGTTTGGCAATTTCTTCGAAGTTGGATATTCAGAGTCTGCACCATTCCTAGGCACTCCCTGACTTGTCTCTTGTCCCATGGCTCAGAGATATTCAGTATAGCCTGGATACTGCTAGGAGAAAGGGTTCAGTGGCTGCCCTCCAGACAGTAACCCAGATAGGTTACCTTGTTCGAGCATAGCTGAGCCTTTTTGGTCTATACCCAATAGCCTAGCCGCTGGAGGACTTTAAGTAGCACTTCAGTTGCATGCTGACATTCTTCCACGGTGTCGGCAGCTGTTGCGGAAATTTATTCTCCCCGCCTTAGCCGGTGGGATCTGGTTCATCCAGCTGGGTAAAACAGAAACTGCTCTTCCATTTAGAATGATTTATTTATCTACAAAGTTATAAAGTCTCTGGGGACGAGCGCCCTGCTTGCCCGAGAAAGTTTGCTACTGCCAGTGGCCCGCCCAATAATGTTTGCAACCGCTGCACACCGGTCGCAGGTCTCTCAGTTCATTTCACTCAGGAGATTCTTTGGAGGGCAGGGGCGTGGCATGCTGCCTCTTGGGTTCGTGGGCCCAGGACCCGGGCATTTCTCTTCCCACGTGGATCTTAGCAACCTCCACTTCTCTCCCCAGCTCGGGGCCATGATGATTCTCCATCCTCTACTGCCTCCCTCCTTCTTTATTGGTCAGAGGGTGGGGCTTGCCATAGAATGAACCAATAAGAAACAAAAACTGCAGAGAGACAGTTTCCTATTGCTCTACACTGGCTATAAGCAAGTCATCTATGCACTGCAGGAGAGTGATGCTGGGATGTTCCTGGTGGTACTCAAGCAGGTCGGCGCTAAGAGCCTCATCAAACAATGTAGGGGAGTTTTTGCATCCTTGGAGTAGCCAAGTCCAGGTTAACTGGCCGATAAACCCCTCCTCTGGATCTACCCACTCAAAGGCAAATACGAGTTGACTCACAGTACCAAAGATAAGGAGAAGAAAGCATTTTTCAAATTAAAAACAGTACACACAGCCTTATTTGGGCCTAACAAACTGAGAAGAGTATAAGGATTTGGCACAATTGGGTGAATAGTTTTCACCCTTTTATTGACCTCCCTAAAAGTCCTGGACAGGGCAATAGTCCTTAGTGCCAGGTTTAACAACAGGGAGCTGTTGGAAGCCATAAGTCAGAGAACAGTCAGTTTACAGCTTGACTCCATCTTAGAGAAACCAGCCCTGGGAAAAATCCTCCCTGTAGCCACCTGCATGTATGATAAGCATATTCAACCTTGGTAACAGGAACTGAGCTGCACTGGAATGTCCTGCACCCACCTCCTTATCTCACCCAGGCCGAGCTAGGAAGGTCTGAGAGGCGCCACCTTTATCACTCTGCCCCTGCTTCTCTTCTTAGTGCCATCCTCCCTGACAAACACATAGCTATTCATGGTGGGCTCTGAAGGTTAAAGATAGTGTCTCCTAGGCAACGGTTCTGGCTCTGTTAATTACCACATTCCTGTGTAAGTGCATGTTCACCCCCACCTCCCCAAGCTTGTGTATAAAAACCCAGTAGAAAAAATAAAGTTTGCAGTTTGATGAGAGACCTCTCTTACCGCCCGGTCTGTGTGTTTGTTTGTCTCAACTCATTCTAGGTATTTCGGAGTCCTTGCCTGCTTTGAATCCCCGCCAGCCAGGGCAGGGAGCAATGGAGTATTCCAGGGGGAGTGATGGGACCCAAATCCCCACATCTTTGAGGCGGCAGATATGTTTTCTAATGCCGGCCTTGAGGAAATATTGTTTTAAATGGAAAGATTGTCAAGCAGTCTCAGAAAAGTTCTTGTTCTGGTGATTGTCCTAGGCAGCTAAATATTTAACAGATTTTTGAAGCATTCAAACAAAAATATAGTTGGGTAAATATTAATTGACTTTATATTTTTGTTATCTCTGTAGTGTATTGTTTTGCTGTTTCCAAGGTTGAATCTAGGGCTACAGGAATGTGAGTTAATTGCGCTACCACTAAATTGTATACTGAAGCCATTCAATTTTATTTTAACTTTTATTAAAAAACTTGATCCACGACTTTAGTCCCAGATGTCACGAGATATGCAAGCAGATCTTTATGAGTTCAAAGCTACCTTGGTCTATTATCGAATTCTAGGCCAGGTGGAGCTACTTACTGAGACTGTCCACCAAACCACACCACACCACAAAATAAAACAAAACAAAACACCAACAAGGGGTTAGAGCAATAGCTCAGCAATTATGAGGACTTACTGCTCTTGCAGAGGACCTAGGTTCAGTTCCCAGCACCAAATGGTGGCCAGCAAGCCTCTGTAACTTCCAGAGGATCTGATACCCTCTGTAATAATAATAATGACAATAATAATAATTTTAAACTGTAAACTCAATCAAATAAAACATATAAAACTATCGCATATACAAAATCACCAGGTGTGGCGGTGCATGCTGTTAATACCAACACTCTAGAGGTAAGAGGTAGGTGGATCTCTGTGAGATCAAGACTAGCCTGGGCTACATAGGAAGTTAAAAGACCAGCTGAGGCTACAGATGCTTAATTCCTTTTCCATTCTGTACTGAGTCACTTTTAGTTCTCCTGGAGGATGCCGTGTAAATATTTATCTTAATCTAACAGATAATTCTGTGCCGCGACCTTTTTACCTGACAATATAGTTGATAAAATAATATGAAGTACATCGGGTCCTTACTAACTGCTCCAGGGGAAAGCACCCAATTATCCGCCAGGCATTCTGACTCCCAAAGCTCCGGCCTGTTGAGGTAAGCACCCAGCCAATGAGCCTGCTGAACCGTGACGGGCTTTGTTACTTGAAAGGGAGAAAGGGCACCAGGATGGACCGGAATTTAGGGACTCTTAAGTATTCAAGAACACTTGGCGGTGTACCACACCCGGCTATTTGATGAAAACACTGACTACTCCTTTCTAGTGCATTGAAAGACAGTTTCATCGAAATTACCAGGGAAAGTTGACATTGGCTTTGGCGAAAGGACAGACTGCACTTGTAGAGCTAGAGACCAGCCAGAGACCTGCGTACGCTATTATCCTGAACGCAGGCGAAACTCACTGCCTGCAGGTCGGTCACAGGATGCACAGTCCGGGAGCGCTCAGGTAGGACATTGATGCAATGAAATGTTCACACTGCCCGTTCGAAATTCACTTCCTTCCCGAGACTATGTACGGTCTTGGGAGGCAGTTAGCTGTCTGGACGATATGTACAAATGAAGTGAGGTTGGGCCTAAGGGGAGACTTTAGAAACTGCCCGGACTTGACATGGAACCCAAAGCTAAAAGGGTGACGAGGCGCTTCCCGTTAAGAGTCAGGTTCTGAGAGCGGATGATAGCCCTTTAAAGTGAACGCTTTGAGATAAAAAAAAAACCAACACCATGTGGGTGGAATAGCAAGGCATTTTATTTCCGACCAGCTGCTTGTAGTTAACCCTGATCATACTTAAAAAAGAGACTATAATATAGTCTTGGGAGCCCGGACTGGTTACAACTTGCAACATCCAATAAGAATTGGGCATTTCACAAGGTTTCCCGTGAGCACATTCTAACAGAAAAGAGACCAGGGGTTTGTTTGCACATTCCCCTCCCAGACCAGAATATCACATGGGGTGTGGTGCAGCCAGTTTCGGTAAGTTCCTCGGTCATTCCTTTATGCGTGCGCTACTAGAAGGGGTTAGGTAAAAGTCAAGCTTTTAAGTCTGGACAAACGGCAGTGTTTATTCAGTTTTCCTACACCATTACAGAAAGGGCCACTGGGTAGCGGTACCGAACCCAAGTTGCTTCTCCGCTGAACACGCTGTACAGGGCCAACCCGTAACACTCTTTGGAAAACACATGGCGCCCGTTTCAGAACCAACTGTCCCCATACAGCTGTGGTTCCGGCACAATTGGACTAGAAAAGGACTCTTGAGGAAAAGCTGGTCCTCCCTAGACTATAATGGCGTTGAATGCAACCTAGGCGGGAATAGCCTTTGCAGTCTCCTAGTCAGGCGCACAATACACGCACGGCTACTACGCAGGAGCGGACACACATAGCACGATGAATAAAGATCTGTGCACAGCTCCTCCGGGAGCGGGTGGCGGCCCTGAAAAGGGCCTTTTTGGAGAGGACGCACAGTTGGAGCCCGGCGGAATCACCTCAGCCCCCAAAGCCGTAGAGCGTGCGCCCCTGGCGCTTGAGCGCGTAGACCACGTCCATGGCCGTGACGGTCTTGCGCTTGGCGTGCTCCGTATAGGTGACAGCGTCGCGGATCACGTTCTCCAGAAACACCTTCAGCACCCCTCGGGTCTCTTCGTAGATGAGGCCGGAAATGCGCTTGACACCGCCGCGGCGGGCCAGGCGCCGGATGGCAGGCTTGGTGATGCCCTGGATGTTGTCGCGTAGAACTTTGCGATGACGCTTGGCGCCGCCCTTGCCCAGGCCCTTCCCGCCTTTGCCGCGTCCGGACATGGCCCTGCTACTTTTTCGCAGATGAGGGGAGACTGGTCCGCCGGCTGCAGACGCTGCCTTTAGAAGCCGGGCGGCGGACCGAAGTGAGGACCGCGGGCGGACGAGGAAAGTTCGCCGGATGGGGAGGGGAGGGGCCGGAAGGGCGCCTCTGGCCCCGGGCTGCGCTCTCAGTCCAGTCTCGTCAGGTCGCCTGGACTCCCTGCCGGCGCGCGGAAGGCGGAAAGGCGGCCGGAGATTGTTGCGCGCGCCGCGGGACCCGCCCCTCCTCCGCCGGGCTGTGGCGGCTAATGCCAGCTTTTCAGAATCTGAATGTCTCATTCCCGCAGGGATTCTTCCTAAGAGTCTTGACCCTACGGAAATCGAGGCACATTTTGAACCCTTTCCTCTGCAGAGTACCAGCGTGAAACCCATAAGCTATAACTAATCTCACCCTGGGTATTTTAAACAACTTTATTGGCCACATCGACTTCACAGTGAACATTCAGGTAACTCGCCCGTGGGACAAACTTAAAGTGATTTGTGTAGTTAATATTTCATTTAACTCTTCTAGCATTTCATAAAAGCATGACGTTTATTGTAAAGTACGTGGTTTGGTTACTTCTGACTGTAACCTAGAATTGAAATCCTTTGTTGAGAAGGATGCACGTGTTAAGGTATTAAGTACTTAGTTTTCCTTCCAAAGGTGCCGAAACCTTTGTTGTATTAATTTGTGACAGCAGTAAGTGTTGTGAAAAAAAATAGTTTAGCATTAATTAGGTAGTGTGATTTCTGTTGTGTCTGCTGAGCCTAGAGGGGCTTTATTCATGAGCTATTCTTGCTGCAATCTAGTTATTTTAAAGTATATATATATATATATACACACACACACATTGAAACAGCACTTTGGGTGTAGATAGATCACTGAGTTTGTCTAATCAGCTGGCCACTCTGCCTGATTTCTTTGCAATTGATAAAACCTTACGTTTAATATATTAACTTTCTGATCATATCAGAAACAATTGTTGTCCTTTGCGTTGTTTCCATTAAAAACTTTTAAATATTGTAACTTTTTGCACCTTTAATTAAAAGATATGAAATTCCCTTCCATTTAGGTCTTAATTGTGTAAATTATGTTATTAACCAGAGAAGAGTGACCGGGAAGGGGCAGAAAAGGGTGGCATCTTCTGTCTCTGTTCCAGTTTGCTTCAAATTGCCCTGACAAAACACTGACCAAAACCAGACTGGGGAGGAAAGAATTTATTTGGCTTGCATCTCCCAGGTTACAGTTCCTCTCGAGGGAGTCCAAGGCAGGAGCTCAGGGCAGAAACCTGAGGCAGGAGCTGAAGCACAGGCCATGGAAGAACTCTGCTTACTGGCTTGCTCCCCTGAACCATGCTCAGCCTGCTTTCTTATACTATACAGAACCTGCCCAAGGGTGGCACCACCCACAGTGGGCTGGGCCCTCCCACACCACTCAACAATCAAGAAAATGCCTCATAGACATGACCACTGGCCAGTCTGAGGGAAGCAATTCCCCAGTTGAGGGTCCCTCAGCCCAGATGTGTCAAGGTTGCACTAAAGCTATTCAGCACATCTGTATTGTGAGAACGAATTAAAAGAACCGCATCTTGGATACAAACGTTAAGATTTACCCTGTAAACTTAGGGACAAGTTCTGTTTGCTCACTCACATCTATTTACTTGTATGAAGATAGCACCTTGATGATGATGCAGACAAGCCCACCGATGACCAGCCTTCCAGGGATGACCAAAGTTTGACTACTTAATATATGGGAAAGTGTACAGAAATGAGAGGCATGAAGCTCCTACTCAAGCAGCACATCTCTCTGTGTCCAGCAGAGTCTGCTCCTCACGCTTCAGTATGGTGCCAACAACCTATGTGGATTTGAGGTAGATTCAATGCTTATCTGCTATTGAAGACACTGGCATTCGGAATCTCTTGTGAAGCCAGCCTTGCTGCTTGGTCACTCACGTCGTGGACATTGTTCAAGCCTGAGCAGAGGTTAGTGGGGGTCACCTGTGTAGGTGAGTGACTCTGTCTGCTGCGGGTACACCTTCCGATTGTCTGAATTCAATAGACAACTGACTACTGACAACTGATAAAGGCCAAGTGGGAGAGTCACAGTCCATGCTGCTGAATACCTGCTGATGGGGGAGGGGGCGGGTTCAGAGGCTCCCTCCAGGAGGGAGCTGCAGCAGTAGGGACCGTTTATAAAGAGATAGTACACTTCCAAAGAACAAAGTGGTCTGAAGCAAGAAAGCTCACTAGCTCAACAGTCTTGCTCTCTTAGGTCTGGGTTTTGCTAGTTTGCCTAATGTGGGCTTTGCTGTGCATGTATGGGGTGTCTCTTTACCATGCAGGATATGCATCTTGGTGTTATTATGATCACAGGTCACCTTCAGACACACTGGAGTCCTTCTGAGCCTCATCAATGGTTGGTTGTAGTTGGCCTTGTTCTAGGGATTTTCCACCCTTCCTCTTTGCCAGCTGTTTTTGTCCATGTTAATTTTGTGAGGAGTAGGTAAGGCCTTCTAGACTCCATCTCATTTCATTCTTCTACCTTGTTCTTATGGCAAAAGATAGGGGTCTCATTGGAACTTGATATGTAGACCAAGCTGACCTGAAACACACTGACCTCTGCTCCTGACTGCTGGGATTAAAGGCATGTGCCACCATGCCTGACTGGATGTTACTTTCTTGTGACATGAAACCATCAATAACAAATATCCCAAGACTCAGGGGGAAAGTATAGGCTGAAAGGGACAAACCAGCACGGACTTCCTGTTCTTATTCTCTGTGTGGCATTTCCTTTCTCTGAGGCATGGGGTAGCATCGAGGCCAAACACAACTACAATGACAGCGATAGATTACAACCTTAGATGGGATGGGGCGGGGGCCCCTCAAAACAGGCAAAGGGCACACCAGGACAGAATGGCAGAAACTTAGGACTTCATGTACAAACAGACCACCTTGATTTGTACACCTTTGGGATCGGGAACAAAGTGGCGCTTAGGGGATTCAATTAATTGCCTTAGCAGAAAACCCAGATTTCGACCATGAGCTACTTAGGCTCACAGCTAATCACCCCCAAAGAGTCTGGAACTGGATAAGAGGGATCTGGAGAGCAGTCAACCCTAAATGGGACCCCACAGTTTGGGATAACTAGAAGTGAACAGACTTCAGTCAAACAATTAATAGCACTAGGAAATGAACTGTTCTAGTGATGGTTGTTGACAAATACATATGGAACACCATTGCAGGCAATTGCAGTGAATGGAATCTTACATCTTTAGCCGACTTCCAGATTACAGGCCTTTAAACTGTCCTCAGAACTGTCTGACTCACATTCACTAACACTGGTGACAAAACTTCGAAATCAGTCTCCTACTTGAGAAAGGAACTTTTCTGTTCCTAACACAATATCACACAGCAAACCTAACACATGTAACACACATGTAATCCTAGGTAGGATTACATACCACCTCAGACAAATATATAGAAAACCAAGAAATAGCTGAGCCCAGAGATCATTCCAGGAATACAGTCACTTGAAAGAGATGACTGAGAACCAAGGCCAACCCATTTTTGTAAAGCTCTTCCATTTGGATGGCAGTTCCCCAAAGTGTAGTAACTTGGTCTCCTGAACCAAAGCAACTTGTTTCTCAAGATTCCTGTCCTCTCCATCATCATAGTCCTGATTCAGAGACTTCCTGATGCACTATATACTTACTAGGTGTGCTGGATTGCTTTAGTTTTCTTCTTGACACACCTGGGCAGAGGGAGCCTCAACTGGGGAATTACTTCCATTGGACTGGCCTGTGGCCATGTCTGTGGGGCATTTTCTTGATTATTGAGTGAGTTCGGAGGGCCCAGCCCACTGTGGGTGGTGCCACCCCTGGGCAGGTTCTGAGTTGTATAAGAAAGCAGGCTGAGCATGGTCCAGGGGAACAAGCCAGTAAGCTGCGTTCCTCCATTGCCTATGCTCCAGCTCCTGCCTCCAGGTTCCTGCCCTGGGGCTCCCTCACGATGAGCTGTGACCCGGGAGATGTGAGCGAAATAAACTCTTTCCTCCCTAACTTGTTTTTGGTCATAGCGTTTTGTCACAACAATGGAGAAGCTAACGGAATAGTGGCAATAATAGTCATGTGGCATAGGACCTCTCCCTTCCTCTGGAACCTCTAAGAGGGAACCTTTACTCTGCCATTTAGGCTTGAACTCTTCTCAGAGCTGCTGTAATGCTGCTGTCTGCCTCTCTCTATGGCGTGAATACATTTTCAACAAATCTCTTACTGTGTCAATGTCCCCCTTGGACTCCACAACAGAAACCATTCAATAATTTATGGGGTCGGAACCTCTTCCCTCTAATTAATCAACAGACAAATAGGAAAGTTGACCAAATTAAACACCACCACCCCCAAACCCAGGCGTGGTGGTGCATACCTTTAACTCCTCAGAAGACAAAAGCAGGCAAATCTCTTTGAAACCAGTATCAGCTGAAATGGGGAGAAAGAGAGCATCCCCTAGTGGGTTCTTAGTCTCATTCATAAAAGAATTTAAGAATGGACTCAAACGGAAGCTTTAGGACAATTTTATTGGAATTTAGAGAAAAATCCTCAAGGCAGACAAGCTGGGGATCTCGGCAGTTGCCCAAAGGAGGAGGATGGAGGGAGATGAAAAGAAGCCAAAAAGTCCTGCAGGTTTAGAGCCTGCATGGGGGTCAGACAC
Organism: Eospalax fontanierii; assembly: GCA_035773235.1. Lineage (NCBI taxonomy): Eukaryota > Metazoa > Chordata > Mammalia > Rodentia > Spalacidae > Eospalax > Eospalax fontanierii. The sequence goes on along the minus strand of CM069547.1, from coordinate 665,169 downwards.
ATGGTGGACTGGCAGCCACGTGGCTGGGAGAAGGAAGCTTTAGAGAAAAAGTAGAGAAATACAAGATCCTGGGGCAGCCGAAAGCCTTAGAGAAAGCATGTTTAGAAAAGGGATAAGAAGAAGCAAAAGAAGAGAAGGAAAAATTATGCTTTTCTGAAGAGTTCAGAAAAGCGGGCAGACTTACAGAGAGCTACATGTCTGTGGTGGGGTCCAGAAGAACTGCATTGGGAGGCGGGATTCCAGGCAGGAAATGTTCAGTCTCATTAATGCACTCGGTTTTCCGCCCATTTATTTAGTATAATTTAGGGGAATCCACCTTCTTAGGGGTGGCTCTATGATAAGATGATTGACCAGTGAAAGTGGAAACGTTCATCTTCCAACAGACAAACTAGAGAGTTTATAGTCTATCTAATTAGGTAGCTGCTTGTTCTCTAACACAGCCTGGTCTCCACATGAGTTCCAGATGAGCTGGAGCTACAGGGAGACTCTGTCTCAAAACAATTTCTACCAAAGGCCTTCACCCCCCAAACCTAATAACCCCACAGAAATGAATGGATTTTGCGGCAAAATGACAGTGCAAGAATTGTATCAACTCAATAGACATAACCTTGCATTTCTCACATGAAGTTTGAAATATTTGGGGCATGGATGGTACATGTATATGTAGGAAATGGTAGTCATTAAAACCCATACAAACTGTCATAAATGTTCTTTACAATAAAGAAAACAAAGAACATATCACCTTTGTTTGGGAAGAAACACTGTAAAACTCCCACAAGGCCACTTTAAGTATCTCTGTGACAGGACTCCTCTCCTCAGCACCGCCTTCAAGCCCCTGACACTAGCCAACTGTCCTGGTTCCTCATGTTCTGCCCTGAAGCTGCTTTTGGGGTCTTTGTCTTAAGAGTGCAGACTCTGTTTACCTCTCTAGCAGCCCGCTTTTGAACCTCTTGCTTCAAACCTAGCAGTTACTATGAATATAATGTACATCTAGACATACATGTTGTCTGAATCCACTATTTCAGAAACAGAGACACGTTTCTGTATTCACACTGTTAGAACTTAAATAACAATAAATTGAAATGGTTTGGCATTTCAGTGATAGCAATTTGTCATAAAATCTGCCTTCCTTGACAGTGTGAAAGTAGCAAAAAGCCTGTAAAGTAACTAGTGAAGACTATAAACTGTCTAGTCTGTTGAAAGACCCACTTTTCTAGTTTCGTGCATCAGTCACCTGCCATAGGACCCTAGGAGGCCAGGTTCACTTTAAGTCATGCTAAATAGAAGGCTGAAAGACCTAATGTGTTTATGAGACAGTGAATTTTTCCTGCCTGTAATTCAGCCTCCCAGTGCAGTGCTTATCGGCCTGGCTACAGTCTAGCTGATCCCTGTGAGTCTGCCCACTTTTCTGAATTCTTCAGAAAAGTGTTTTCTGTCCTTTTTTCATTTTCAGATCACCTTTCTTTTTTTTCATATATTTAAAAAAATTATTTTATGTGCACGAGTGTATTTTCTGCATGTGTGTAAGTGTACCTGCATTGTACAATGCCCGGGAGATTAAAAGAGGGTGTCAGATTCCCTGGAACTGAAGTTCCAGACCTTGTTACCCACCATGCGGGTGCTGAGAATTGAACCATTGTTCTTTTCAAGAGCACACAGTGCTCCTAACCTCTAAGCCACCTCTTCAGTCCTGTTGTATCCTCTTTCTAAACATGCTTTCTCTAATGCTTTGGCATGCCCTGCATCTTGTAAAGATTCTTTTTCTCTTCCTTCCCCCTACCTTGTGACTGCTAGTCATCCACATGTCTGACATCCAAACAGGCTCTAGACCTTCAGAGCTTCATGTTTTTTTTCCCTTCTCCCATCTATTCTCTTTAAGGCAGCTGACCAGATTACCAGCTCCCTGGCCCTGAGGACTTTCTTTAAATTCTAATAAAACTGGCCTAAAGCTTGTTTTGAGTCGATTTTAAAATTCTTTTATGAATGAGACTGAGAACCCTCTAGAGGGTTCCTTTTCTCTCCTTTGTCAGTACCTTAACTGAGACAAATGCAATTTCTTTATTTCCATCTTAATTACTAATATTAACTCATAACACAGAGCATATAATGCCATGTACCTGTATATGGGTTGCAGGATGAAAGCAAGTTAAAGAGGCTGCAGGAGAGTTCAAGAGGCTTTAGAACTGGGCTGAGGGAGAGCCTGTGTTGATCACAAACCAGACTCATGCTGTGAGGAAGGTTGCTACTGGAAGAACATGATGGTTGGGCTGTTGGAGTCAGGTTTGAGAGCAAAGCTTTCCTTCATGTAGTGCGTCTGGCCAGCTCTTGGGCCTGGTTTCCCTGTCATGACCTTCAGGCATTCCTGTGACCCCACAGTTTCAGCTCTTTCCAGTCAGCTGGTGAGGCTGCCCCCTTTCTCTTCCCAGGACCCAGTCATTTATCGTTCTGTTCTGACAGGCAGGTGAGTGGGTGCTCCTGACAGAGGGCACAGTTTTGTGGCCCAGAGGCTGCAGTCCTTCTCCTTCAAAATGGAGTCAAAAGCTGCTCGTAAAATGGAATTTCCTAGGGCCAGGAACAGCCTGAGAAACCAGTGTTTCATGCAATGTGGAGTGACTTAGAGTAAGGCACAGCCCGATTGCCGCATATATAAATCTATTTACTGTGTCATATATGATCTGAGAGTTAATATTAGCAATTAAGATTGGGAGGGAAAAAACCTGTGTTTGCCTCCACCAAGTGTCCAGGGAAAAGTGGGACTATGGCAACAGCCTGCTATTAAAAACACCATGTCTTGTGAACTTAAAATGGAATGACATAGACTGTTGTATACGTTTCTGACACAGTTCTCAACACAAGCCTGTGCATTGAGTGTTTTACTACCTTCCCAAGCTCCTTTCCCTTCTCTTAATCCTTCAACTTAAATCTACATTAAAAACATATTTTAGCTGGATGTGGTACTGCACACCTTTAATCCCCACACTCCAAAGGCAGCGATAGGTGTGTTTCTGAGTCTGAGACCAGCCTGGTCTATAAGACTAGTTCCAGGTCAGCCTGGACTGCCTGCTTTTATTTTGCCTTACTCTAATGTTCTTTTCTGTGTCAAAACCAATGATCTGGTTTTCTCTGAGTTGTGCGGCCCCCAAAATTAAGGAAACTTGTCAGGCAGTGAGGCCCCATTGTGGAGCTGTCCCCATCCCTGTCACTGTAGGATGATTCTGGCAAGGTCAGGCAGGCTCCCGGCCTGCTGGCCTAGAACAAGCTAGAACCGATATAGAGCATGAGTGCGCAGTGAATACTTCCTGGGATCGAACCTGGGCAGCTCCCAGTCTAGCAGCCATCCAGGACCAATGAGAGCAATGAACTTCAGATGTCAGGTGTTCAGGACCTACCAGAATGAAGCACGTCAAATGACTAGATAAAAACCTCCCCTAAGCCTGACAAAAGTATAAATCCTGTTCCTTTCTAAGATTAAATGAGATCATGGCTCCACTGTTTCCCAGGGTCTGTGATGTTGACTCTGCACCTCCGTAACCCTGCCCCGGAGGGACCTGACTGTGCTAGCCAACGTGTCACCCTTGATGCTACCTGTGTGTATATACATGGAAACATTCATTTAATATTCTTTGTAAGTATGAAGATCTGAGGCCATTGGAGGAACAGCAGATTCAGGGGGTAGCTTGCTCTGAATGCCCAAAGACAGATCCTCTAGAAGCACCTGCATTATCCTGAGTCCCTGGGAAAACATCTCAGGTACAGATTGTGTCTCAGAATAAAGAAGGAAATATGTACCATCTGTGCATTTGGTATGGTTCACCAAATGATTGTATGTCCAGCTTCTCTTGTTTTATATCTCTTTGTGTTTCAGGTCATAGTGTTATAGCCTGGAGAAAGGATTACAGATCACTACCACACCTCCACAAGCCAATTAGAAGGGCAGGGTGCCCTTTCTTGATTAGCTCATGAGTGAGAGTGGCTAGTGCCTCAGAAAAACAAAAATCACTTGGTGCTGAAGCTCAGAGTTACAGTTTATAGAGACAAACCACAAAAATCACAAGTAACAGTTTGGACCAGATGGGGGTCAGAGCTCCCTTGTTACTGTCGTTATCATGGTATACTTTAGCAGTTGTTTCCTTAGACTTGTAGGCCTTAGTCAGGTGTTGAGGGAGATTAGGGGCTGGAAACAATGCCCAAGCAGCCTTAACCTGACTAGGCAGGACAAAATGGCAGTGTCTCCCTCCTGCTTCCGTAGAAACTTCCAGGCACTGCTTAACAACCATGGCTGCTGGAAGGGAACTGACAATGGAGAACCCAGATATATCACTTTTATCTGGTGGGGCCTTGTTTGCTATAGTCCCTGTTTACTAAACTCCATTGTATAAGTGGTTAACTAGCTTCCAGCCAGTAAGTCTGTCTGTGTAGTCAACTCTTTAAAAAAATATTTATCATCATTATTTTCATGTGTATGAGTGTATCGTTTGCTTATATGTAAGTGTACGCTAGTTGTGCAATGACAGAGGAGGTCAGAAGACGGCATCTGATTTCCCTGGAAGTGGAGTTAAGGATGATGATTAGGCATCATGTAGGTGGCTGGGAATCAAACCCGGCCCCTCTACAAGTGCAGCCAGTGCTCTAACCACTGGCCTAATCTCTCAGCCCCAAGAAAGGAGGTTTGATTTGGTTTTTTTTTTGAGACGGGGTCTCTCTGTAGCCCCAGCTGGCCTGGACCTTGGTATGGAGGCCAGGCTAACCTGGACGTCAGAGATCTGCCTGCCTATGCCTCCCAAGTGCTTAAAGTGCCAGGAAATTATAGTTTAAACCCACCAATTAAACAGTTCCTCAGAGATGACCTGTAAAACTATAAAACCTGAATACTAAATCTGGCCTGTGTCGGGGGTGATACCTAGACTTTCAGACTCTTGGTTCATCTGCATGTGTAAGGGGATGGATTTCTTTGGTGCCTGATTTTTCTGAGCAGCCAACACTGTTCAGTGCTGCACACAGGTGATTTTTCTGAGGGCCATTTCATCTTCGAATTCATCACTTACTATTCTCTAGGTTACATCTTCCTGCACTGTGTACAGCACACAGACTTCCAGACGTCTATGAAGTCTTAGTGTTCATTTTTCTTTCATTTAATAAATATCTCATTTTCCTTTGTTAATCCGTCTACCATAGTTTATATTTCATAGACTAAGTACTCAGCAGAGAAGGAAGGTTGATCTTTCTTCACAGGGCTGGTCCTGGTGAACTTGCCTGTGGTGCAACATGTGGGAGGCTAAGGACAGAGGGTTTCTGAGTTCCAGACAAGCTTGGCTGCAGAGCAAAACCTTGTCTCCAAAAAGAGCTGAAGAGATGGCTCAGCCGTTAGAGCCTTGGATGCTATTGTGGAGGACCCAGGTTTGGTTCCTAGCACCATACAGTAGATAACATCTGGAACTCCAGTTCCACATCTGATGGGCATTGTACAACACAGATGGACTTACATACGTGCAGGCAATACAGTCATATGGATAAAATATTTAATAAAATATTAAACCAATGAATGAATTGGATGAATGAAAAAAAATATTAAAATTTGCACAACTTAAAATATTTATTTTGTAGTGTATCATATATTTAGTTTGCAGAGTTTCATGAAGTAACTTTGGAGAGTCCTTAGTCACAGCTCAGTCTCTGCAATCACACAAATGGATTTAAGTTGGGGCTTCAGTGCAGTCTTCTCTTTATTGAATTTCCTCAATTTTAAAGGAAGGAAGATAATAGAATTTGTTCCACAGCATACTATAGATTAAAGAAGATAATTAAGCAAGATGGTTACATGGACTTGTTAAGATCTCAGTAGTCACACAACAGTTCATGTTCACACTATAACATTCTAATTGCATTTACAAACCTAGAGGACTTGTAGAAATGATCTTTTTTTAAAATTTCTATATTTGAATAAATCTTTACAAAATACTTAATGCTTTGAAAAATTCATGAACAGAACCCTAAACCCAAAAGTCATATATATACTTTCTTTTCTTATTTTCTTTCTTAAAGACACGGCCTCACGATGTAGCCCTGGCTGAACTGGAACTCTCTAGGTACCCCAGGCTGGCCTCAGAGATCAGGCCGCTTGTGCCTCCTGGATTTAAAAGGGTTACCCATCACACCGGGCTCTAAATAACTTTTTCTTAAAATTGTCCTAATAAGAAGACAAATATGTCTTAGGAAGCAATGTTTGTTAAAGTATCTGGGGTATGCCCGGAAGTCACGCAAAAGTGTCTTCACTTCTCAGCGCGTACCGGGGCCTTGTGAAATCAACCCTGGTTGTACAGGTGTGAGGTTCCAGTTGCTCAATAAACAGGCAGGGTAGGAAACCATGAGGACAGCTTGGCTGGAGTGAGTGTGAGAACAGCAAAGCAACCCTGACAAATTGTGCTGCATTTCCCAAGACGCAGTATCTGGCCTACAGATCATTTGGGGAAAAACAAACATGATTTTTATCTACGTCCATAAATTTAGATCTACGACTTCCTGGACCTAGGATTAAAGCCAGCTACTGAGATTGAGGCAGAGTTGTTTTAAGAACTAAGTCTATTGTGACGTTCGAGCTCCGTTTCTCAAGACTCAAAAATGTCGCCACCACCACACAAGAGTTGCTTTTAAAACATTCCTCCTGATCTCAGGAATGCGAAGCGGAGAGCAACTCTTTGTGGTGGAGTTCTCACTTCGGACTGGAATGCCGAAGGCTCTCGGAAAACCTGGAGTAAAACAAAACCAGACCATTTCTACAGGGAGCCAGCCCTCTTGCGAGATGTGGGTGGCTCTGAAAAGAGCCGTTGTTGGCGGTGCGCGCGACGCGCTCACTTGGAGCTGGTGTACTTGGTGACAGCCTTAGTGCCCTCGGACACGGCATGCTTGGCCAGCTCCCCGGGCAGCAGCAGGCGCACGGCCGTCTGGATCTCCCGGGACGTGATAGTGGAGCGCTTGTTGTAATGCGCCAGGCGCGACGCCTCGCCCGCGATGCGCTCGAAGATGTCGTTGACGAACGAGTTCATGATACCCATGGCCTTGGACGAGATGCCCGTGTCAGGGTGCACCTGCTTCAGCACCTTGTACACGTACACCGAGTAGCTCTCCTTGCGGCTGCGCTTGCGCTTCTTGCCGTCCTTCTTCTGCGCCTTGGTCACCGCCTTCTTGGAGCCCTTCTTCGGGGCGGGCGCCGACTTCGTGGGCTCCGGCATGGCAACGGAGGACCGAAGAGTCTGCACGCCTGCCCCCAGCCAGCCCTATTTATAGTGCGGCCGAAACCCAGGACGGGGAACGCCGCCTCCCATTGGCCCGGGGCGGCAGGGCGTCCGGACGCTGCCCAATCAGAGCTGGAGCTAGGCCCTACGCGCGTCCCATTGGCCGAAACGAACGCGGCGAGACAGCCAATCGCACGGCGCCGCGTTCGCGCCCCGCGGGACCTATAAAGGTCGAGCTCCGCGCCTTTTCGGTGGCACAGGTTAGTCTCAGTCTTTCTTACTTTCTCAGTCTCTGTCTGCTATGTCGGGACGCGGCAAGCAGGGCGGCAAGGCTCGCGCCAAGGCCAAGACGCGCTCATCCCGAGCGGGCTTGCAGTTCCCCGTGGGCCGCGTGCACCGGCTCCTCCGCAAGGGCAACTACTCTGAGCGGGTGGGCGCGGGCGCCCCGGTCTACTTGGCTGCCGTGCTGGAGTACCTGACGGCCGAGATCCTGGAGCTGGCGGGCAACGCGGCCCGCGACAACAAGAAGACGCGCATCATCCCGCGCCACCTGCAGCTGGCCATCCGCAACGACGAGGAGCTCAACAAGCTGCTGGGCCGCGTCACCATCGCGCAGGGCGGCGTCCTCCCCAACATCCAGGCCGTGCTGCTGCCCAAGAAGACCGAGAGCCACCACAAGGCCAAGGGGAAATAAGCCGATTCCATCGGCGGGATTCAATCAAAGGCTCTTTTCAGAGCCATCCACGCTGTCCTTGAAAGAGCCTGCTCTCTTTAAGATGGCCATTTCCTAACTGCAGTAGTGAAATTTTAAATGCTGTGTGGTATTTGCAAACAGTGACCGCATGTGAGCTGGCTACTGCGGATCATTTGCATCTTAATAGTTGCTTCCAGTGTCCTCAAAAGACAGAGACCCGCTTTCCTAAAGCTTTGTACATTTTTCATGTTAGTGAAAGTTTATTTTCTGCTTTTGCTGTAATCCGTTGTTGGCTCTTGTTTTGGTGTTCCAGCTTTGCCCTGTGCTTAGATTGCCTTTAGGCCCGGCCTGAATTTAAACACTCCCTTTACGTTCGGATTCCATCCTGTCCGTTTTAATTTATTCCACAGAAAACGGCTTTAGGGAAATGTGAGCAATTACCCAAGTTAAAAGCGGCCCGAAAATGTTGCTACATTGTTAATGCTCACAGTACATTTAAAACAACTCTTCATTAAAAACCCAGAGCCCCTTAAAGTTTAATGGGTTATGACGGTTGGAACGTTGGCTTTTCTGCAGATACAGAAACTGGAAACTCAATTGGCCAATCACATGCAGCCAGGGCCTTTCAAAAACTGGGTGAAATTTATGGCGCCAAAATTTAAAAATATTAGTAAGTGGCAAAGCGCGTGTAGAAATCTGGACTGCTTTTCTCGGGTAAAGGCAACGGCAGTCCTTAACCTGCCATGGACAGGGGCGTTTCGAAGACTGGGGCGTGACCATCGCCTCTAGTAGGGTCGGGCGCATTGAACGTGAGCTCCAATCAGAACGGGACTCGATTTATATACGTATATATATATAGGCAAGTAAGAGCGTGGAAGTTTCAGTTTTCTGAGGCTCCTGCTTCCCCTCGCGCCATGGCGCGCACGAAGCAAACGGCCCGCAAGTCCACCGGCGGCAAGGCCCCGCGCAAGCAGCTGGCCACCAAGGCCGCTCGCAAGAGCGCGCCGGCTACCGGCGGCGTCAAGAAGCCGCACCGCTACCGGCCCGGCACCGTGGCCCTGCGCGAGATCCGGCGCTACCAGAAGTCCACTGAGCTGCTCATCCGCAAGCTGCCGTTCCAGCGCCTGGTGCGCGAGATCGCGCAGGACTTCAAGACCGACCTGCGCTTCCAGAGCTCGGCGGTGATGGCCCTGCAGGAGGCCAGCGAGGCGTACCTGGTGGGGCTGTTCGAGGACACCAACCTGTGTGCCATCCACGCCAAGCGCGTCACCATCATGCCCAAGGACATCCAGCTGGCGCGCCGCATCCGTGGGGAGAGGGCGTGATATCGCGGCAGAAATTACCCCTTCCCAAAGGCTCTTTTCAGAGGCACCCACATCTGCGCTAAAAGAACTGTACTCGGAATACTAGCTGCTAGGTATTTACAAGCTTTAGTGTTTGGCGGACACGTTCCTTCTTTACTAGAGGTAATCTGCAATTGAACCTCCTTTGTTCTTGTTAAAAGTGCCCTAACTAGGCTAAAGCATTCATTCCCCGAGGCAAGTGCAAAGTAGGAAACTGCTGCCTACCTCTCCTAAGGTGCTCAGGTTTCTCTGTTGTGAAGGACGTATTAGGCTAAGGACCGGGTCTTCCTAACCCAGTGTTTAATTGGTAGTTTATACAGTCTTTTAACGTGTGCCAGTCTTTGACGCTCCTTGTGAGACTTTTATGTAAGAGTTATGGATGTATCCAAAATTTCTGCATTTTAGGGAAACGTTAGGAACCAGGTTTTTGCCTAAATCTTTCCGTTAGGGTCTGGCCATGAAGTCCGAAGTCCCCAATGATTTTCCCATAGTTTTTTTCAGTACTTGCGTTCTAGAAATGTGCTCAGAATTCCCTGGGAGAGTGCAGTGTGTGAACAGAGAAAACGACCTTCTCCGAGATGCAAAAACTTTTAAGCTAGGGCGCCTGTCTTTCTGCCTAATAGAGGCATCACCCTCTCCTTATGGACATTATAATGTGATTGATGAGCGCCAGTTTTCTTTCCTCTTGAAAGCATTCAGCACTTCCTGACCAACTGGCCTGTGTATCATTCTGTCAAACCCTATTTTAGTAGAAAGATCAGAATTTTTACAGAAATTTATTTTTAATTTTTAACAGTTTGAACCCATTTCTTAATACTGAGACAGGGTCTCAAGGAGCTCCAGCTGGCCTTGGACTCTGTCTCCCCACCTCTGCCTGCCACGTGCTGAGATTAAGGCATGTACCACCATAGGATCTACACTGATTTTTTTTTTTTGAGACACGGTGTCCCTGTAGCCCCAACTAGCCTGGAACTCACTATGTAGACCAGACAGACCTTGAACTCACAGATCTACCTGCCTCTGCCTCCCCAGTCTGGGATTAAAGGGTGTGCCACCAAGCCCAGCTGTACATTAAAATTTTAAAACTACTTGATAGCACTCTCCTTTAATGATAGCACTGTGGAAGCATAGGAAGGGGTTTGCTGTGAGTTTGAAGCTAACCTGATCTACATAGGTAGTTCCATGCCAGCCAGAGCTAGGCAGTAAGACAAAACAAAAGGCAAAACAAAACCTAGGTGTGGTGGCACACACCTTTAATCCCAGCACTTGGGAGGCAGAGATAGGCAGACCTTTCTGAGACTGAGGCCAGCCTAGTCTACATAGTGAGTTCCAGACTAGTAAGGGCTACTGGGAGAGCCTGTCTCTAAAAGACCCAAAACAGAGGGATGGAGAGATGGCTCAATAGTTAAGTGTACTGACCGAGATATGATTCCCAGAAACCACATTGTAGGTTACAACCATTTTAACTCCAGTTCTAGGGGCTCAGACGTTTTCTTCTGATTTCTGCAGGCAATGCACAACACAGGTGCACTTACATATACGTGGACAATACACTCATACACATAAAATGAAAATAAATTAAATCCATTCTTAAAAGATCCCAAACAGACAACAAAAATATGTCAGTTCTGGGGATGGAACTCAGATCTTCAGGTTGTTGGCAAAAGCTGTTACCCTCTGAGTCACTGCTCAGTTTCTGTGATTATATTCTCTTTTAATTACAGGTATGTGCATGTGAGTGCAGGTGCCCTCACAGAGCAGAAGAGGAAGTCAGATCCTTTGGATCTGGAGTTACAGGCAGTTGGGAGCTGCCCAGTGTGGGTACTCGAATTCCTGTCCATCAGAAGAACAGTACCTGCTGTTCAAGGCTAAGCCATCTCTTCAGCCCTTGCCCCTTCCAAACATGCGCTCTGGTCCTAAACCAGGCTGTCCTGCAACTCATAGCGATACACCTGGGATTAAGGCATATATATATATATATATATATATTAGATAAGGTTATTTCTACAACCATTACCACTTGCTAATACAGGTTGTCATCATATGAGGGGTTAGGAGTAAACAGGACTTACATAAATCATACCTATGGGCTGTAGAAGACCCCAACACATTAAATATAAAAAACATAGGCTGGGAGGCATCGCTCAGCACAGAAAATCGCAGCCTGGGCAGGAGTCAGGACTGGAGTTTGGGTCCCCAACACTCGTGTAAACTCTGAGCAGACATGTTGCCTGCCTGTAATTCTCACACATGGGAGTCAGAGACAGGGAGTCCCAAGGGCAAGTTTGCTAATTGACTATTGAACCTCAAACTCTGGTCCAAGTCAGAGACCCAGCCTTAATGAAGACACCCAAGAGAGACGGATGCTACTCTCTGCCGCCGTGAAGGCGCGAACCTCGACCTTTATAGGTCCCACGGGGCGCGAACGCGGCCCCGTGCGATTGGCTGTCTCGCCGCGTTCGTTTCGGCCAATGGGGCGCGCGTAGGGGCCGGCTCCGGCTTTGAATGGGCAGCGTCCGGGCGTCCTGCCGCCCCGGGCCAATGGGAGGCGGCGTTCTCCGTCCTGGGTTTCGGCCGCGCTATAAATAGGGCTGGCTGCGGGCAGGCGTGCAGACTCTTCGCTCCTCCGTTGCCATGCCGGAGCCCACGAAGTCGGCGCCCGCCCCGAAGAAGGGCTCCAAGAAGGCGGTGACCAAGGCGCAGAAGAAGGACGGCAAGAAGCGCAAGCGCAGCCGCAAGGAGAGCTACTCGGTGTACGTGTACAAGGTGCTGAAGCAGGTGCACCCCGACACGGGCATCTCGTCCAAGGCCATGGGCATCATGAACTCGTTCGTCAACGACATCTTCGAGCGCATCGCGGGCGAGGCGTCGCGCCTGGCGCATTACAACAAGCGCTCCACCATCACGTCCCGGGAGATCCAGACGGCCGTGCGCCTGCTGCTGCCCGGGGAGCTGGCCAAGCACGCCGTGTCTGAGGGCACCAAGGCCGTCACCAAGTACACCAGCTCCAAGTGATACGCCACGCGCACCCCGAATCCAAAGGCTCTTTTCAGAGCCACCCATATACCCTAAAAGAGCTGGGATTAAAGGCGTGTGCCTCCCACTATGCTCAGTTGAGAAACTAAATCTTAAGGGTTTTTTAAAAAGGTTCTCCTGGTAGCCTCAGCTGTTCTGGAACTCCCTATTCTTACCTAAGCTGGCCTGGATCTCTCAGAGATGATTACCTCAGCCTCCAGAGTGCTGGGATTAAAAGCATGCAGCACTGGGTTCAGCTCTTAGGGAGAATCTTTTAAGTTTTGGAAATCTGCTTAGAAATTGTGTATAATTATTACATGGAGGAAAAAGGGATACCTAAACTTAATAGACCGCTAGAAGTTTATATATTTTCTTCTTAGTGGAAGAGGGAGGAGATGTATGTAGCTAAGGGGTCCCTAAGAGTTCAGGGGAAAGATGAATTGGCCCTCAGGGAAATTGCTCAGGAAAGTCTGAGGATGGTGTGACCTTCAGTCTCCTCTGAGACACAATCTCTGCTTGGGAGGCCTTCCAAGGGAACTTGGGAGGCTTCCTAAGGGTACTTGGGACCATGCAGTGGCTTCTGGATGACCTGTCTTTAGTCTTTCAAGGGGAATTCAGAGCAAGTCCCTCCCTGAATTTGCTGTTGCCCAAATGCTCTCAGTTTGCAGCATAAAGGAGCACAATTTAGGTTGGATTTAACAAATTCCTTTATCTTCACACAGGTAAAGAATATTAAACATGAAAAGATGAATGTTTCCATGGATACACATCCTGTTAGCGGCAAGGGGGACAGGGATGGAAACACAACCAGAGAAGTTCCCGTAATTGTTTTGGGAGCTTCACCTAGATAAAACCAGATCCTTGGCTTTGACACAAGAAATTTCAGGGTGAGGCAGTACAAAGCAGAGCTGGGATTTTCTAGAAGATATTTTTAATGTAGATTTTAATGGTGAAGATTAAGAAGGAAAGAAACGTTTGAGTGTCACTTCCCTAAAAGAGCTGTCCTTCTTTGTGCTTAATCTCATACATACAGGATTTGGGTGATTTCCAAAGTTGTGATCTTTAATGGACTGCCAAGCAATGTGAATGAGATCAGAGTTCCTGTGCTTTGGATGGAATGACAGCTACACTGAGATCAGGCTGTGCCCGGCTCTAAGCAGCTCCATGCTGGGCCAGTAGACTGTAGACTGTGCCTTGCCCTGAGAGACTAATGTTACAAGTAGCTTTTGATTCCATTTTGAGGTTCAGGATGACTGTGTACCTGGGGGGACATGTGAATGGCCTTGTCCAGCACAGACCATTAAATGACTTATCCCTTGGGGTAGAAAGCATGACACTGTAATTCACTGGGGTAAAGTGAGTCTCAAAGGCACAGGGACGATTAAAATCATGGGAGGATCTGTACACCAGTTTGATGGAGGAGATTCTTTTAAAGGTTCTGTCTTCCCAGATATGTTAAGTTGGCCAGTAAAACCAACAGTGCACAAGTTCAGGACAGCCGATAAAGTAACTCTTAATTCCAAGGGTTACAGAAGTTAAGATGTTTTTATTGTAAACAAAGCTAACAGTTTTAATATGTCGTGAAAAGGGGGCAAAGTCCTACAAAAGGTCATGTGCAACCATGCCTTAAGTCTGGATCCTTGTTAATTTAACACAAGGTATCTAAATATGAAAGGGTGAGAGGAATGCTATCTCAGTGTTGGCAATCTTCATAATAAATGCCAGTAGCTGTTCTGGAGTCCCAGCTTCTCAGCTGGCAAGAAGTTTCAACCAGACTTGCAGTCAAGGCCCTTCTCCTTCCCATGTCCTCCTAACTTCCCGCCTTTCATCCACGACTCATGAGAAAGATCTTTGTAAGACTCTTCGTTTGTCTACTTTGTCCCAGTTTGCAGGCTTTTTAACTATATACAAGAGTTTCATTGTAGCAATTGCCATGCATGGTTGCCTTGAAGTTTAATTCTGGCACTTGTTACCTGGAGATAGGGAGATGGCCTCAAAAAACAAAAGGCAAATTTCCTTCCAACAGGACGGACTTCCTATCAGACACCATTTGCAAGTGTGTTACCAAACCATCCATATTTTTCCTGAATAATTCCTGCCAAATTCTGGGGTTTCCACAATGCCCCTAGGTTTAATATTTTGCTGGAATGACTCTCAGAATAGAGGAAATGATGCAGTTTTGATTATACTGTCATCATAAAGGATTCAGATCAGTGTTTTAAATATCACAAGGAAATTTCCAGGTTCACTAGTGATGCACTGAGATGGATTTCAGGTCCTTTGACAGTGCAAGCAGGACTATGGTGGAGATCCAGGAGCAACCACAGAACAAAGGCAGATCCTTTCTTTTTTAGGCTTTAGAGGGGCAGGATTTCTGAACTCCGAGGGTAGGCTTCTCTGAATTTAGCAGATTAGTGAAGGTAGAACATAGGCATCAGGCCATAATTTAGGAGACTAATCCTATTGTCCTACTCCACCCTGGGGCTGTTACAAACCAGGACTTCAGTATTTTGGGGAAGGAACCAGATAGGATATGAGGTGTGGCTGTATAGAACTCCCTCCATGACCCAGATTCACTGCCTGGCTGCTCTCTCTGGTTAGCAGCCCCTTCTTGGATCATCTTGTTATTAGAATTAAGCACAGGCTAATCTGGCTAGTCCAGAAGACTCAAATCATACTCAGGAAGCAGAGGAAGGTATTCTTGACCACACGCAGGCCCTAAACTGGGCAAAACCTGCACCAGAGACACTGAAGCCCTGGCGGGAAACAGGAAGTTTTTCTTTTTTTATTTCCTTTTTATTTTATGTGTACGAGAGTTATGCCTTCATGTATATATGTGCAGCCATGTCATGTAGTGTGTATGGAGGTCAGAAGAGGGTGTTTAATTCTCCTAGAACTATAGTTAAAGACAATTGTTAGCTGCCATCTGGCTGCTGGGATTCAAATCCGAGTCCTCTGCAAAAGAAGCCTGTGCTTCTAACTGCTGAGTCATCTCTTCAACCCCCACGTACAGGTTTTTATAGGATTTTTTAGGTCTTCCCTTGCCAGTAATCCTATTGGTAGATTTAAGACGTCCAGCATAGATGTACACAGGCCGTTTAGGTTGCTATAGGAAATTTAAATAGTCATCATGGTACAATGAAACAGATATTTTGGACAAATGTGGGATAACTTCCCAGTAATATGCTGATGCCAGTACAATCTTAGCTATTCTAACAAATAAGACATATTGCAGAAGGTGTTTCCTGAAAGACCACTGCAAGAAGCAGCATTTTCCAAGGTGCTCACAAACTGTAGTTTTTGTGACTATCTGCCTTGTTTTGCCTCAGCCTGAGACTGAGCTCAGAGTGGCTTTTGTGATTTGAGTACAAGTAGAAGCTTCCAAAGCCCTGACTCTTACACCCACATATTTCAACAGCTTTAGAAGTATGGGAAAGACTTTTAAGGTGGCACCCCATCTCCATTGCACATTGTGCAGGTTGGGAAGGACAATTGACCTTGAATGAATAAGCTATTCTAGAACTAGGGATGAAAAGGACTGATGGTCTGATAAGATTAGGATGGAGTCAAGATTGTACTTCCAGGATTGAAGCTTGAAAAACCTTTTTGAATAAAATTATGGGTAAGACTGGACTTGGAATACATTTCCAAGGACAGAGTTCCAGCAAGACAGTTCCATCAGCACAGTGCAGGAGACAGTCCCAAGAGATCACTAAGAGCAAGTTTGGGCTCGCTCATAAAAATGAAAGTTAACAGGCTCTTTGTTCAGGTGATCCTCATGTTGGTGTAGTAGAACCACAGTTGCCTGGTGTGAGGAAGACACCGTCTACTCTAAACTCACAAATCAGTGGACAGGAAATTACAGAGAGAAAAGGGAAATTCAGAACAACTTCCATAACACACGAGCTTGTGTGACAAGAATAGGGTTTTCCCTCAGAGCTTACACCAGAGGGCCCATGGCTAGGTACCTGGAATAGCCTAAAGAAAAAGGAAATTTGGGTACTTAACAGTCGTATACACGGTGTGTAATAGGACAACGAGCACAAGGCTTTTTTGCTGCTTGAACTGGCATGGATTAATCATTCTCTACTCACTTCTGCATTTCCATCACCAGTCCTGAACTGCAAAGAGCTGTGCTCAAACTTTCACTTTCTTTTTCGTCTTTCTTCTTTCACTATGTTAGAACTCAGGGTGAGAAGGTGACTGATAAAATATAGAAATATTGGTAATCTGACCTTCAACAGATGTAGATGGTTTTATTAGTTACAAGGGGCCACAACCTTCCCAGGGGGGTATGGAGGTTGGGGCACTGGGTTGTGGGAGGTCTGCCCTTTAATAGGGGAATCAGGAAGTCCCAGAGAAGGGGTCATGTCTTCCTGGATCCCCAGAAAGTGGGTGCCCTTCCAGAATCTTCGAAGGCAGAGCATGCCTACTTGGGTGCTGCCCTGCTCCTCTCTGGGATCAGGGAAGGAGAGATGGGGTGTTCTGGTCCAGGGCTTGATAAGGAACCTGATGTCTTCTGTGAAAACTATTATCCAGAAATCTTTTCCCTGGTATCCCAACCATGGGATGCTTACTAAGGAACATTGGGAGAAATGGATGACCAATGAAGCTACTGTTTAGAAACAGTTCAATTAAAACATTTAGCTCTTTTAAAAAAATATTTTGTTTATAAGTGTATGAGTGTATTACCTGCATGTGTGTAAGTGCACCTGTGTCATGCAGTGATCTCAGAGTTCATCAGAGGGAGGTTGGATCCCTTTTATTAAACCTAAGGGGGTTGTGGAAACCCCAGAATTTGGCAGGGATCATTCAGGAAAACAGAAGTTACAGATGGTTGTTAGTCTCCATGTGGGTGCTCAATATTGAACCCAGGTCCTCTGCAAGAATAGCCATTGCTCTTAAACAATGAGCCATCATCTCTCTAGTCCCCAAAGCATTTAACTCTTTGGAACCAAATTGAAATAGATATGTAGCCTTATCTAGAGTAAAAAGGTATCCTTTCAAAAGAATGATATCATGGACCTCCTCCACCTAATTCTATTGCTTCCCATGGAGCCTCTTTCCTTGGGACCAAAGGCAATGGAAGAATCTGTCTAACAGAATTGTGCCTGGTTTGGTATTTGCTTGGCTGAAGATGTCAGCTGTTTCTGCCTGGCATCTCCAGGCCCTCACCCTCCCAGCCCTCCAACATCTGAAACTCTTCACTATATTTTTTGAGTCTTAATGCTGCATCTTTAAGAAGGGAGTTCACTATGTGTTATCATACTTACCTATAAATTATCAATTTCCAAATGGTTCCAAGGGAATGTTAAAGGTGATTTTAATGATTGAGTTTACAGGGAAGTCAATACATGTAGCGCCTGAGCTACGTTTGTTGCCCGAGTCCGGACCGGTGGAGGGCTGCGGATTGAATGATGCGCACAGACACACACTTCTCTCCAAGACAGTCTCCCTTTATTGAGCTGTAGCCGACCCATATATAGGCCAAGAAAGCTACGAAAAAACCCAAGGGTTCAAAAGGGCAGGTTCTCCAGAACATCCTCTGTTGATGACACAAAGCTGCAGGCAGGAACAGGGAAGTTGCAGTCGGTCCAGCTTAAAGGTCAAGTTGTTTACTTGAGCTTTGCGGTCAGAGCCAGGATGCAGCTGGCGTCTGTTTTTGTCTGTCATCAGTCTAATCTCCTGGCAGGAGACAGACCCTGGCAGGGTCTCATAGGGGGGTCAGGGCCCTACAAAGACAGTCCTTAACTTGCAGTCATCAGAAGTTGACTGAATTCTGTAATCCCTGTAAGGCTGATATCTATTCCAGAAGATTCATGATTGATGGGTCCTTCAATGACTTGATCAATTTAAGCAGGCAAAAATTCCTTAAGGTCATGGTGTATTCAGGTCACATTGGCGGGAATTCCAAATAGCCTGTGCCTTCCTTAGGGGGTCACTAGCAAAGGGGTGAGACACCAGAAAAATCGGGTCTTGTCAGTGAAGTAACTGGCTGTGCTGGCAAGGCTTCTATTGTGGTTGCACAAGAAAGGAGAAATACCTCTAAAAAGCAAAACAATGGAAATTTAGACAGAGGCAAGATGACACTCCCAGCCTGTATCCATTCAACCTAGATCTCTGAGCTAAGCCTGGACTGAAGGTTAACTAGAGAAGAAAAAGGGCCTTTAATGGAAAAGTATCACAGGAGATAGGACAGTTTAGTTTCCTTCTGTCTTATGAATTCTCCTCTGGACATGAGGCCAGGAGTTCAGCCTCATCCCACCCCTGTTGGGCTTCCACACAGGTCTCACACAGTGGCTCAGAGCACTCCACACAATAGCGGGTGGCTGGGGCATTATCTAACCAACGGTCACCAACTGTCACAACCCACTTCTAACCAACCGTCTGGAATGCAGCTGTCTGAGCCTCACCTGAGTCTGGCGGCCTGTCAAAATGGCCTTTGCCTAGATGCAGCATACATAACAAAAAGCGATTGGTCCTTCACTTCCTTTTAGCCCCGCCCATATATATATATATATATATATATATATATATATATATATCCTATATAAGTCATCCTGTAAGCTTCAATAAACGAGATCCTGCTTGGACAGACTCCTGGCTTGGTGTGGTGTTTTCACCATCCCGCTCAGGCCCTGGAGGAGGCCGGCTGGACCAGCTTCTCCACCGCCCTACCTGCCGGCGATCCCGGCACACCCCCAGGTTTGAACCAATTGAGTGAATGGAGAATGCTCTCCAATTGGAGAAAGCAGTTTATTCTGGGTTACTTACAAAGGATTCATCCCGTTGGAGAGAGACAGAAATTTCATATGGGGGAAGATAGCATTCTGGTCAGAAGTCTGGTGGACCTCCGGCACACACACCCAATGTGGAGACCCACCACGCCCCATCTGCATCTACCCAGGTTTTCTACTTTCCTGCTGGACCCTCCCCCTAAGTCATTAGCTGGTTGGAAAGCATTTGACTCTATAGGCTTCATCTGTGTCAGTCACATTCTTGGAGGCATGTTTCTTGAGGCAGAGAAAAACTGTCAATTTATCAAGACACCTTCCATTTATAGATACAAGCTGAATAATTGTGGGTACAGTTCCTCAAGCATCACATCACCCCAGTTAAAGCCAAGGAGAAGCTCTAGTCAGATAACAGGAAACACAGATATTTTTCTTGGCTTGATTCTCCCTGTGTATTAGTCTGCTTTCTGTTGACCAAGAGAACTTATAAAAGAGTTTATTTAGCTTATGGTTCTAAAGAGGCAAGAGTCCATCACGGTGGGGAGGCATGGTGGCAGACGTGGCTGGAGTAGATGCAGAAGCTAAGGGCTCACACTTTCAAGCAGGCACTGGAAGGAGAAAGTGATTGTAGATCTGGCAAGGCTGAAGAAGTCTCTACGCCCACCCCCAGTGATGTGCTTCCTCTATCATGGCCACACCTTCTAAGACCTCCCAAAACAGCACCACCAAATGGAGACAAAATGTCCAAACACTTAGAGCCTGTGGGGGTCATTCTCATTCACACCACCACATTCCACTCCCTAGTCCCCATGGGTGCATGACTACAGAAAGCGCAAAATTCATTTAGTCCAAGCTTAAAAGTCCCAGTAGTCTTTACCAATCTCAATGCTATTCAAAAGTCCACAGTCCAAAATCTCTTCTGTGATTCAAGGAAATCTCTTAACTCTAAGCCCCTGGAAAAATCAAAGATAAACTACATACTCCCAACATACAATGGAAACCAATACACATTCCAATTCCAAAGGGAAGGAGTATAGGTAGAGTGAGAAAATACCAGTCAAAAACAAGACTGTAAACCAGCAGGGCAAACACCAAATCCATTAGCTCCATGTCTGACTTCTAAGATTTTACTTCCAAAGGGCTTAGATGGGTCAGCTCCTCCAGCTCTGCAGTTTGTAACATACATCTCACTCTTGGGCTGGTACCACTTCCTGCATGAGCTTTTCTAGAAAGATTTCTCACAGCACTGGCACCCTGAACGTTTTCTTGGGGTCTCCATGCCAACCAGGCTTCCCCTTCACAGCTTCACACAATGGCCTGTCAGGGTGTTCTTTTTACAGGGACGCTGCTACAGCAAACTGTCTCACCTTGGCAGTTCTCTGAAATCACAGAGGAAGAACCAATGACCCCTATTTTATCTTTCATGGCTCCAAAGCCAGCACCAGGTGAATGACACTGCCAAGTTTGGCTGCAGGTTTGGGATGGACCCCAGCCTGCTTCATCCACTTTTCAAGCTTTTCTCTATAGTGGTTTTCTAGTTGAAAATCCTTGCAACATTTTCCTCACAAGTTGGAGGCTTAGCTGGTTGTGATCATGCCCTAGAGACACTCATTACATTGTTTCAGTGAAAATCTCTAGGCCTCTCTTTAATCACATTAATCTCTTTATCAAAGGGATCATTTCCTTCAGCACAGGCCTTGACTCTAACATTAACCTTCCTAGTGTTGTTTTTCAATCCAAATTGTACAGTCTACATTTCTTTCTGTCCCATTTGTTCTTTTTCACTGTAGATCTGCATAATAGTCACCATTAATAGCTATGTTACCATTTCTACATTAGGTGTCTTGAAATATCTTCTGCCAAAGAAATTAGTACATTGCTTTTCAACTTAGCTTCAGGCAAGCTTTTTGCCTGTGGGCAGACTCCAGTCAAACTCTTGCTAAGATGTCCTAATTGTTGCTTGTCCTTATTTCCTTCTGGAACTACATTATTCACAGCACTACTTTCTTCCAGGCTCCTTCTAGAAGGGCCTGATAAGCTCTGCTTATAGCAATCAACTACTTTTATAGCCCATACATCCAAAGTCTTCCACATGGTCATGTTCTTCCCAACCAACACCCAACTTCTGGTACCTATTACTGTATTAGCCTATTTTCTGTTGCTGTAATAGAAACACTGACCAAGGAAACTTATAAAAAGTAAAGTCAATTTAGCTTATGGTTCCTAAGGTGCAAGAGTTTGTCATGGCAGAGAGGCATGTGGCAGAGTAGATGCAGCAGCTAAGTGCTCACATCTTCAAGCAGGTACAGGAAGTAGAAAGTAACTTGAGATTCAGCAAGGCTTAAAAACTGTCTAAGTTCACTTCCAGTGATGTGCTTCCTCCAGCATGGCCACACCTTCTAAGACCTCCTGAAACAGAGCCACCAACTGTGGACAAAATGTCCCAATTCTTAGAGTCTATGGGGGACTTTCTCATTGAAACCACTACAGTGTGGGAGTGCTACTGCCACATACTCATGAACTTACTAAAATTTAGAGATTAAAGAGTGAGCCTTCTGTCTTAGTTAGCTTCTCCATTGTTGTGACAAACACTCTGACCAATGCCAGCTTGGGGAGGTAGGGTTTATTCGTTTTACATCACCCAGGCCATAGTTCATCACTAAGGTAGCCCAAGGTAGGAACTCAGGGCAGAAACCTAGAGGCAGGAGCTGAAGGACAGACCATGGAGGAGCGCTGCTTACTGGCTTGCTCCCCTGGCCCAGGCTCAACCTACTTTCCTATACAATACAGAAAAACCTGCCTAGGGGTGGCACTGCCCACTGTGGGCTGGGCTCTTCCACATGCCTCAACAGTCGAGAAACTACCCCATAGACATGGCCACAGGCCAGTTCAATGTAGTTAATCCCCTAATTCAGCCTCCCTCAACCTAGGTGTGTCAAGTTGACACTAAAGCTGTCCAGCACAAAAGGGGAATGCAGACTCAGGTTTCTCCAAATACCATGCTCTGTGGAAGTGCTTTCATGTAATTTTATTATTTGCAGAACAGAAAAAGTCACAAAACAAAGTGTTTACAAAATACATGGGGGGCGTGTGGCATGGGTGGGTGGATTACAGCAATGTGAGGAAAACTCCACAATAGGTTTCAAGTGCTGTCTGATGACATGCTTAGTTCTTGAAATGGTAAAATCTGTGAAATGCTATGATTGTATTTTAAAGTCTTCATAGACACAAAGATATTAAGTCAGGGAACATGGGTACTTCTGAATGCTTTCCAAAGGGACCAAATATAGCCCAAGATAATTTTGCTTTAGCTTGAGTTAGCCACAACCACACTATTTTGGAAAGTTTCTCCATTTTTATAAAGCAAGGGCAACTTACTCAGTGTCCCACTTGTTTCTCTCTGTTCCCTGCCACCACCCTTCTTCAGGCCCCAGGTGATGGTTGGCCATAGAGAGGTCTAGCTGTCCTCTGACACGTTTCTTCTCACTGCTCCCCAGTCCCTGGTCACTCTTAGCTATGTCCAATCTCTGAACAAAAAAGAAACTCCTCCACATTTCCCCCCACTACCTCCCTTTCTGTCCTAGCACTACCCCAGTATGTAAGTGGACAGAGGGTTCTGACTCTCACAGAGCCCCCTTTGCAGGTTCGTCTCCCTTCAGGGAGCTTCAGTCACTTGTTCAGATGGTATCTCACTGAGTGACAAAGTGGTGGGATGTTATTCAGGTCTGTCTTGGGATCCTCTGAGCTTTCCAGTCTTCAGAGAGAAGGCTGTACTCCTCTGAGTGTGGAATGGCCCTTCTCAGAGTAGTTGTGACCAGCTTCAGAAAAGAAAGGAGGGTACAGCACTGGCTGCTTTTACAGAGGACTTGGGCTTGGTTCTCAGTAAAAATATGGTGATTCATAATTGTCTATGACTCCATTTCCAGTTCCAACCTACCTTACTGCACATACCCAGTGTACATACAATAGTGTGGTTGTGGCTAACTCAAGCTAAAGTAAAATTATCTTGGGCTATATTTGGTCCCTTTGGAAAGCATTCAGAAGTACCCATGTTCCCTGACTTAATATCTTTGTGTCTATGAAGAAAGGAAGAAAGAGGCAGAATCCTTACCTTTTCTCCAATTGTTTTCAATGCAAATACTCAATATTCCAGTAATTTTTATTTTAAAATTCTATCTTCTGAACCTCATCAAGGCCATACACAGGGAGGGAGAACTCATATTTCTTTTAATCATCATGTTGGAATTCACTAAAGCTTTCACATGATGAGTACAGGAAGGGAAGGGGAGGTCCTAGAATCATTCTGTTTCTCACCTCCTGCCTCTCTGCCTTCAGATCCTTTTTCTAGCCCAAACTAGGCTGAGTGGTCTAGAATACCTCATTCCCAGAGCATGCTGGGAAGAAGAGCCACTCTCTGCCAAGCACAGACTTAAAATCTAGAAAGATTACTCTTCACATTGGTCCTTTTTTCTCGGTAACAGCTGACCATAAAGGAGTTCTCTGACAAGCTTGTCTGATAGTAGATTATAAGACCTTCACCCCAGAGGATACCTGGGAGAAAGACTGTATGCAGAGAGGGAGAAAGAAATGTGATCAGAAAGGCCTTGTTTGTCTTCCCTTCCTTTATATTTTTTCTTTACAATTCCACTACTACCCAATTGTCTATTTTTAAAAACTCCGCATAAAAATAGAGTCTTAGGGCTGGAGAGATGGCTCAGTGGTTAAGTAGACTGGCTGCTCTTGCAGAGGACTCAGGTTACCAGCACCTACATAGAGACTAACAACTTTCCTAACTTCAGTTTCAAGTGTGATGGCTTGAGTGCCTCCATTTTGTATAAGGCAGTCATCTGGATGAGCTGTGATGACTCTGACAGGCAGTTCCAGGGAGAATTAATCAAAGGAAAATACCCCCCACAAAATTTGGAAGGTCTCAGTTAATGTCTTACAGTCTCTGTAACCGCTGTTAATGCTTAACTGGCTTCTGTAACCACTTGCCTATCTGTTGCAGGAACTAACACATCATGCCTGTGTAATCTTGGATAACCACCTGATCCATCAGGATGTGGTTTTTGCCTTTATAACCTCTGCTCTCCTCTGAGTCAGTACAGTGCTCTCTAAATCCTGAGCCAGAGAGCGCAGTCATTGGTCAGTTATAAAATAGGGTGATTTAAAGCATCTGGAATTGGACAGGTCCTTCTCAGGCTCTTGGCTCCATAAACAGGTAATTCAACACCCTCTTCCAACCTAGATGGGTATTGCATGATGAGGGTATAATTACATATATATAGGCAAAACACTCATGCACACAAAATAATAATGAAATATTAAGAAACAGAGAGTCCTCCTGATTTTGATATTTATTTTCCTAGACCACTACACCCATTTTGAGTACTGGGAACCTAATTCATCCTTTGAACTAGATAAAAGTACTTCCAACCACAAAACTGATTTAATAAACACATTTCCCCAGCATTTTAAGTTGGTCTGAGTCTCTTTGTGCCATTAGAGCTTCTCTGAGGAAGTATTTGGTTGATTATTACCAAAGGTCATGATAAATCTTTCCACAAGAAAGTGGAGGATCAAGGGTGGAAGCAGGAAAAATATTAAGTTCCTCGAAACTCAGTCATCTGGAAAGGAGAGTCACTCTTACATAGAGGAATTGAAAATTGGTCAGTTTAAGTATCTCTTCCGAAGGTAAAGCAAGGAAATTTTTTGAACGTAAATATATTGTTATGAATACCAACAAAGATGTTATCAACTGGAGTAGGTGCGTGCGTGCGTGTGTGTGTGTGTGTGCATGTGTGTGCTTTCGGGGTTAAATAAAAGACAAATGGGAAAAGGAATACGTTTCTCTACTATTTGTATCAGTGCTAGTCTAGCTAACACTGGCGAGAGGAAAGAAAGTAGAAAGTGGCACATATTTCATTAGTTTGGGAGGAAACATGTCTGTAGATATGAAAAGTCACTTACCAGTGGACTGGCAGTATTAAGGCACTAGTGTGTGAGATCCTGGAGACTGAGTGTAGATAGAGCAACCCTTCTGCTTGAGAGCTCCACAAGCGTTGGGGATGTGTACTCTTATGTGTTGAAACTGAAGATGAAAAAGAAGATGATGTGAATATATGAGATTTCCCTATAAATATGAAAGGTCTGAAGGAACAATCCACAGAAGTGTCAAGGCACATCTGAAGTGACCCAATCCACACTTAATTTGTGTAATGGAAAAAAGCACGAATTGAGCTGGATCCAGTAGCAAATTCCTGTAATCCCAGTTATTCTGACAAAACTACATGTTCGAGTTCAGCCTGGGCAGAGACCCTGTATAAAAGGAGGGCATGGGGAGCTGATAGTGACTTGTGTCTACAAAGTTCATTCCCCAGCCCCACAGACAAGAATCAGGTATTTAAACGCAAAACTTCAGTCTAAATAAGACAAATGCACTCTGTAACTGGACTTCAAGTGAGGTTCTTTGCATCTCATCAAGTCTTCTAATTGTCCCTCGTTTTTTTTTTTTTAAACCTACCAATGACATCACCATACAAGTGTTCTCAGCACAAACCAAAAATTAATAGCTTTAACTAATTATGAAATCGAAATTCCAAAAGCTCTCCAGAACTGAAACCTGCTCAGTTTGGGTCAATAGACACAGATTTACTCCTCACCTCATAAGAACACGTCATTTGTCACAACCTTCAGAGTCCGGAAGGTAAAATGTTAAGAGAAGGTAGGGAGAAGTGGTTAGGAGCACGGGTTGCTCTTCTCTTGGACCTGGGTGCAATTCCTAGCATCCACACGGTGGGTGCCAGTTCCAGGCCTTCTTCTACCCTCTGAAAACACTACGCTACACACGCAAGCAAAACTCATACACGCGCAACTATTTCTTTAAATGCCAAGCTAAATAAAACAGAACAAAGTTAAAAACTTCCACCTCATTTGAAACCTACAACTTTCATGGACTCACAGAATATGGTTGTACGAGAAGCGGAGCGCAGGAGGTAAACGCCAAAAGGCAGAGGTAGGATTAACACTGCTAAACAGAAACCTAGAACTTCCACCTCTGGGTATGCGGTGCTGCATAGAATCTCAAAGCAAAGTAGCCTAATAAATGTGCACAGAACACATGTGGACCACTGAGTCTCCGGCTACGATCATGAACCTTTTATTACAGGGTAGTAGAGCCAACTCATAATATAGTCTCCCAAGGAATACGACATCCCACTTCAGAACCCCTTCTGTCCCTGCCAAAGCATACAGGCCAAGCATACATAGTACCTCATCTTAATACTAACTCAGAATCCCAAACTCGACTTAACCCGACCTCAGCGAAGCGGCTCTTCCGCGAGCGGGTGGCGGCCCTGAAAAGGGCCTTTTGCGAGGACGCGGAGGTGGCACGACATGCCTCAGCCACCGAAGCCGTAGAGCGTGCGCCCTTGACGCTTGAGCGCGTAGACTACGTCCATGGCCGTGACCGTCTTGCGCTTGGCGTGCTCCGTGTAGGTGACGGCGTCGCGGATCACGTTCTCCAGGAAGACCTTCAGCACCCCGCGGGTCTCCTCGTAGATGAGGCCGGAGATGCGCTTGACGCCGCCGCGACGGGCCAGGCGCCGGATGGCGGGCTTGGTGATGCCCTGAATGTTGTCGCGCAGGACTTTACGGTGACGTTTGGCCCCGCCTTTACCGAGGCCTTTCCCGCCCTTGCCGCGCCCAGACATAGTTACTACACCAACTCGCCGATTGCAAGAGACTGGCCAGCCGCCTACAGACGCCGCCTTTAGAAGCCGGGTAGCGGACCGGAGTGAGGACCGCGGGCCGAGGCCGGAAGTCCGCCCGGTGCCCAGGGGAGGGGCCGAGAACGCGCCGAGCTCCTTCGGGATCCAGTACCTCCTGGTTAAGTAGCTCCTGCCCACTTCTCTGAGTACCCCTGCGCCTTCGTCCCCACTTCTTCACCACTGAAGCTGCCGGGTCCGTCTTAGTTGAGACCTTCCCCCTGGAGGGTCGTGCTGCCGGGGTTCGCGCGGTCTGACTCCTCCGCAAGGAGGAATACCGCGGTTTCCGTTTTCCTGTATCAAATTCCAGTTTTGTTTGTATAAAAGTTTAACATTTGGTATTACAAACCTTCTAAAATTTTTGCAATCGGTTTTCATCAATATTTCTGGTTACAAAAAACTTCGAGTTTAGTGAAGCTGAAACATAATCCTCTTTGAGGCCCGGGGTTCTGTTACTGCCATGTAGCCTGCTCCTGCAGTGAATGAAATAAATTCAAAACACCTTAATTTTTTTTTAAATTCCCTTAAGTGTTTTCTCATAACTTCTAAATTGTAAAATGACATCCTCGAAGAAAAAAAATCTCAACCAGAAACATTGTTTCTAAGTTTCAAAAATTTTTTAATGGTCCAACTAAAGATTTCTCAGTATTTAATTCTAAATCTTTGCATATTATGTTTTGTTTCTGATTTTCCTTAGAATAAGGATTTTACTCTGAAATTCTGAAGAAACGCAACAGCAAATTTAAAACCGAACCATTTATCCTTTTATTTTTGCAGTTAAATTTGCTGAAATTTAATTCCTACTTTAATAGGTAACTTAATATATGGTGTCAATAAAACTTTACTCAACCAACGGATGATAGTTATGTTATAGTAGCATTAAAGGCCTATTAATGTTATTACCTCCTAGCCAAAAGAACAGTATCTACCATTGGGTAGTAGTGGCCTGTCATTGTCTCCTCCCTGAAGAGCTTTTCTGATGAGCTTTATGAGGACAGTTAACAGCATCATGACCTCATGTGGAGCAGTCGTTCTTCAGATCTGAGAGTTTCATTAGGACGGTGAGGTTTTCTTGAAGGGGAAAACCTCAGTTCCTTTAGTTCTGGAATGTTATCAGGATTACATTTTATCATAGATGGGATGAGAAAGCCTCAAAGGGTAAGACGTGTCCTTCGGTTCAGTCAGTTCTGCTCAGCTCTGGGGAACAGGAGGGTTTTTGTTCTTACAGTTTCCAGGGGAGGGTTAGTTCCATATCGTGGGACCTGCCCTACATGCTAGAGTCAGAAGACACTGATAAAGTCTAGATGGCCATCTTGGGCCTGGGCAGTGAGCAGAGAGGCAGGCTCTGTGCTGCCAAGGAAAAGGAGAGAGGACTCAGTTCCTGGAGAGCAGCAAGGTTTCGGTTACAGAAAAACACTTATAATCTGTGCTCTAACAGTACATACTTTTTTTTTTTAAGTTTTGTGTGTGTGTGTGTGTGTGTGTGTGTGTGTGTCTGTGTGTGTGTGTCTGTGTGTACGCAGATACTTGAGAGGGCCTGCTGAGGTTAGGAGTCACATCAGATCCACTGCTGAGTCATCTCTCCAGCCCCAAAATACACTTTTAACAATCCTTAGAATCTGTCCTTCACCAAAGGTTTGTATGTTTATATAAATATCACTTCTGTTTTCCGTTTCTTCGACGGTCTATAAGGAATGGAAAATCATTTCTTTTTAACTTTCTTGTTTTCTATTAGCATTTCTGGTCCACTGTAATCAGTTTATTTTCTGAGTCTTGAGACATCTGTATTTTCTATATTTAAATCTCAATCTTAATCACATGTACAGTTTCTTGAAAAAAAGGATGAGCACATGCATCCTAAATAGGAGGCAAATTGTACTTGTGTGATCCTTTCTTCTTTTTTTTTTTTTAAAGACACGGTCTTCCTGTGGCCACAGCTGGCCTGGAACTTGCTAAATTGACCAGGATGACCTTGATCTCATGAAGATCTGCTTAATCCAAAATGCTCGGATTAATGGCAAGCACCACCATGCCACGTTTACATTATCCAATTTCAAATGGGATTTGATTACAGATTCTAAATTCTGATTTTGACAAATCCCCTAATTCAGTTCCTCCCTCAATAAATTCTTTTGCACTATTTGTAGAGGTTAATGTTCAATTTTTTCCAAAAGAACTAGAAATATCAAGTAAATGACACTGTTCCAAAGAAAGTCAGTTCTTTCACCTTTAGGTGAAATATGCTGTTATTATCACTGATGCTGAAGATGCAGTTATCAACACTTTATTCTTTCTGCTTAGTCTAGTCTTTCCAACCCCCAAAATCTCATGTGCTTGAAATAATGTTATTCATATTTATTGGTGTAAAGACTGAATATACTGAATTCATATTCAGATAATTAAAACAGAGAGTAAACTCTTAAGTTGAAACTAAGTACAATATGACATAATTTATTTATAATTCCATCTGATTTTTTAGGACTATTCCTGCCCTTTCACTGCATACAGTATCTATTCAATTGACAGATGAAGATAAACCATGCTCATTTATCAGCACAATAATTAAAACATTTTTAAAAAAGGCATATTAAACATTACAGAATGTATTTTTGGTTTCTTTGTTCTTGAATTTTTGTTTTTGATATTGGAGTGAGGCTCACTATGGAGCCCGGGCTAGCCTGGAATTAGCTAGGTATCACAGCTTGGCCTCAGACTCATGACCATCCTTCTGCCACAGTCTCCTGAGCCCTTGGGCTTGAGGATGAGTTTTAAGGACTGACAAAATACATAATGTATTTCTTCTGGTGTCTTCATAGAACAGTTTACATGTTTGTAATTGCAATCTGAACCTAAATATCTCCTTATAAATAACTATCACTGTACACTGCATGCCGTTTTCTGATAAAGCTCAAAATTAGTAACAGAGTTCTCGAAGCATTAAGCTTTTTCTGGAGTTGCTTTTCACACTGATTTCTCCTTCTACAGATTCTCGATAGATATAAAAGTGCCTCATAGTGGTTCCCTAACCAGGTGAACCCTCTCCCCTGCTGTAGATTACAAATCCCTTACAGCCAGAAAATGGCAGTTTTGCTTTAGTGTCAGTCTATAGTCCAGACTGACCGGGAACTCCAGAATCTCCTGGCTCCTGAGCCTGTGCTGAGATCAAAACTTGTGCTTCCCCACCTGGCTTTGCTTCACTTGTATCCAAGGTGTAGCTCTACGACAACTCCATAAACCACATATAAATGTCTGTATTCATAAACTTAATTTAGGAAGAAAAATTCATATGCAAACTAACACAGGCAAAGAAATATAACTAAGGATACATCACATCGAGGTTTAAAGGAAATGAGTTAAAACTGGTAGCCAAACTGCTCGGGTCAATGGGAAGAGGGAACGAGACTAGCGGAATCCACGGGCGTTCCGGGGCCTGTTCTCCTTCACGTAGCCCTGCATACCCACCTAAGCATGCGTTACACGTGAGTTCCGGATCCAAACCAACCTTCCCTGGACTAATTGTAGCCGAGCTGTACACAAGCCAGAGCACTATTATGCGCTCAGGCGTCTAACATATCTGGCTGTAAGTAGCAAAGTTCTTTGTTTTTTTTTTTTTTTTTTTTTTGGTCTCCCTGTAGCCCCAAGCTGACCTGAACTCACAGATTTGCTTGCCTTTGCCTCCCAAGTGTTGAGATTAAAGGTGTGTGCTACCATGCTTGCCAAGTGGCAACAATGTTGACAAACAGCAGCTCGGCCTATTTTACTATAAACTAAGGGAGTCTGGATGTGCATTTGTCTGCAGTTGAATTCTTGTCAACCGAAATAAAACTCAGTG
Source organism: Eospalax fontanierii (assembly GCA_035773235.1). Classification (NCBI taxonomy): domain Eukaryota; kingdom Metazoa; phylum Chordata; class Mammalia; order Rodentia; family Spalacidae; genus Eospalax; species Eospalax fontanierii. The sequence continues at coordinate 634,553 of CM069547.1, read as the reverse complement.
CAGTGCTTCAGTTGAGACAGCACCGGAAATGAAAACTATCCCACTTTGTAGCGGCGCAGCCTTCCTAGGGTTAAAACGTGCGGCTCAAGAGCGTCAAGGTGGCTGCTCCAATTAGGAATTGCAACTTATTCCGGTCATACCTGTAGCACATTACCACGCCTAAATATGGCCTGAGAGTTGGTAGTGTTCAGTTCTCTTGGAGAATCTGGTGGGTGGCTCTGAAAAGAGCCTTTGATTGGATCCCGCGGGTGGAGTCGGCTTATTTACCCTTGGCCTTGTGGTGGCTCTCAGTCTTCTTCGGCAGCAGCACGGCCTGGATGTTGGGGAGCACGCCGCCCTGCGCGATGGTGACGCGGCCCAGCAGCTTGTTGAGCTCCTGGTCGTTGCGGATGGCCAGCTGCAGGTGGCGCGGGATGATGCGCGTCTTCTTGTTGTCACGGGCCGCGTTGCCCGCCAGCTCCAGGATCTCGGCCGTCAGGTACTCCAGCACGGCCGCCAGGTAGACCGGGGCGCCGGCGCCCACCCGCTCCGAGTAGTTGCCCTTGCGGAGGAGCCGGTGCACCCGACCCACCGGGAACTGCGGGACGAGCGCGTCTTGGCCTTGGCGCGCGCCTTGCCACCCTGCTTGCCGCGTCCCGACATGGCGTAATGAGGGAGAAGGAGAGAAACAGATAGAATGACACTGAGATTGGCCTGTGCTGCCGAGAAGGTGCCGAGCTCCGCTTTTCTAGTTCCCGCGGGGCGCGAACGCGGCGCCGTACGATTGGCTGTCTCGCCGCGTTCGTTTCGGCCATTGGCCCTGGCGTCGGGGCCGGCTCAGGGTGTGATTGGACTGCGGTCTCGGCGCCCTGCCGCCCAGGACCAATGGGAGACGGAGTTCCCCGTCCTGGTTGCGGGCAGCGATATAAATAGGGCAGGCGGCGGGAGTCGCAGCGGTCTCCCGTTTCCCCGTCTCCATGCCGGAGCCCACAAAGTCGGCGCCTGCCCCGAAGAAGGGCTCCAAGAAGGCGGTGACCAAGGCGCAGAAGAAGGACGGCAAGAAGCGCAAGCGTAGCCGCAAGGAGAGCTACTCGGTGTACGTGTACAAGGTGCTGAAGCAGGTGCACCCCTACACTGGCATCTCGTCCAAGGCCATGGGCATCATGAACTCGTTCGTCAACGACATCTTCGAGCGCATCGCGGGCGAGGCGTCGCGCCTGGCGCATTACAACAAGCGCTCCACCATCACGTCCCAGGAGATCCAGACGGCCGTGCGCCTGCTGCTGCCCGGGGAGCTGGCCAAGCACGCCGTGTCTGAGGGCACCAAGGCCGTCACCAAGTACACCAGTTCTAAGTGAGCGCGCCGCGCGCACCCGAACCCAAAGCTCTTGAGAAGACTGCCACTTCCTGTGTTATGGATGTTTATTTAATGCTTTGGTATTGAGAGTGTGTTCCGACTGACTGTCGCAGTGTCAAGCCGTACCGTTGTTCTATCAGCTGAAAGAAAGTTCTTGTGAAAGGAATGGTCGCGAGAAAACCGGTGTTTACAATGTTGAGGTTATTCCTTTGCACAGATCTGGTTGTTTCCTCGTCTTCGAAATTTACGTACACTGAGGTCGGCTGCTTCCATTTAGGTTTCGTTTTGATTGCGGTGCGTTTAATTCTTTGGCAGTGGGTTACCAAAGTTTCGTGAGGCTAAGTGGTGCAAGGACTCAACCCTGCACCTCTTCCTGTCCTGTCAGTGAGTCGCTGAAACGGCCAAGGCAGGCGCTGCACGGGAAATTTGAGAATCAAGCTTTTTCCTTTTATGACACATGTGAGATTTGTTGAACTTGCCCCCTTTATCCCAGCCCTTTCGAGAGCATCTGATCCTTGTGTGCAGTCTTTGCTCCCCCTGATTTTCGTTGTCGCCTGCCTCTCTTTATCTCTGTTCTTTTTTCTTTTGGTCTTTTGAGAGGGTCTCCTGTAGCTCCAAGCTGACCGCGAACTATGTAGACCATGCTGACCTTGAAGTCAGATCCTCCTGCCTCTGTCTGAGTGCTGGGGTTAAAGGCCTGAGCCACCATGCCTGCTAAGGGTTACATTTTAATCTTTTAGCAATAGCATCTTTCAAACTTTCGAACAGCAGGAGAACACTTCCACGTGGCGCTCTTTTTCCTCAAAATTTTTAATGGTACATTTTATTGAATTCTGGTGCTCTAGTGACTTCTAACGTTCTTAGCTGTTCTAAAATGTTTTGCACAGAGGAAATAAGGAGACAAAAACATAAACCAGAGCAACGACATTCTTACAACAGAATAGTAGAAACAACCAACCACATGTTCATGGTACTAGAATAGATTGATTGACATTCACACAATAAATATGCAGTGGGGAAAATTATTGAAAAATACTCTTGACTGAATTTCAGAGAAGTCTCACCTGGTTAATATACGATGCCATTGTATGAAGCTCAGAACCAAATTCTTTAGTGTTTAAGTTCATCTAGAAATCTGTGTGTGTGTGTCTTGCTCTGTGTCTGTGTATCTGTGTCTCTTCCTATGTGTGTGCATGTCTGAGTCTTGCCTTATGTATGTGTGTCTGGTCCTGTGTGTGTGTGTGTGTGTGTGTGTGTGTGTGTGTGTCTGGACCTGTGTATGTGTGAAACACACATCACACTTTTTTCATTCTGTATCAGCTTGAACATCCAGAACATCTCCAGAATAACAAAGTCACTATACAGATTATTGTGGTTTTCTACCTTTCTTTTCTTTTTTTTTTAAATTCGGTAACATGCTTATTTTAATCTCATCCATTAATGTAGATAATCCACAGTAAATTCTGGAATCAGATTATTTTATGGGATGAATCAACAGACAAAACACAGGGGAGAATGTGAGAAAAGGATTAAAGGGGATTAGGTTGCCCAAGCGCATTGTCTAGACCAGGATAAAGATTACAAGGGCTGCTGCTAATAAAAGAACAAGCAGAGGGAAGTGGGGGGGGGGGTGCACACGGGTGGGAGAGCGCATGTGTGTTTGTGCCTGTGTGTAGGCTCTCACTAGTGAAAACTATCTGAATGAATTGGAATTGTCAGCTAAGAAAGTGTCTAGAAAAATATGAGGAAACAGGGTGGCTAAGATCTGTGTTCAGAACAGAGAGAAACATGCAGTGAGTTTGAAGCAGCTCTGTAAGAGGATTTATCAACATTGCTTCTTACCATTATCTAGAAAGTTGAAATTTCTGAGAGACAGAACAAAAAACAGATGTCAACGGTATGAGTTGAGTTAATTTCCATGCTGTGACATACTCATCTATCATTCTGTTGATGGAATAATCACAATTTACTCTGTGGTTCATCAGTTAGCCTTGGGAAATTGATTTGAGATAATTCATTGTTTTACATTGGAATTTATAGCTGATATTGTTAAGAATACACATGTTGCCAGAAATATTTTTTGTCCTAATCTTTTTCCTCCAGAGAGCAATTTATAGAACCAAAAGAACATGCTAGAACACAGACGTAGGTGAAGGAATGCCATGCCAGAGGACATTCTCAGTTAATTTACCAGCATAAACAGTCCTTGTCTGGAACAGAAAAAGCTTGTTTTCCCCTACTGGAAACAGAGTTCCAGTCTACAGAAATAGTAAGCAATATTTTGACTCCCCCATGTTTCAGATCCTAAACATTCTACCTCCTTTAGTTATGGCACACTAAATTAGTATATTGGGTTATCTGCTGTGGAAAACACTTGTATGTCATCATCCCTGAGTTTCCAAACTGTCTCTAGCATGTTATCTCTGCTGATGAGCAGGTTTATCCATTTCTATTTAAAAACTTCTGTTTCAGAAATCTCCCTTTTCCAGTACTGTTATCAAACCATAGAGGTGGTGTCTCTTGGGGTGCTATGTGAAGAAAAGCAGTAAAATATGCCAAAATTAACCAAAATAAACGCAAGTATATTCTTCCAGATTAGACTGATGGTTAACAACTTTCCTATAGATTTGAATACACACATAATTCTTCCTATGCATCAGTGACTGATTCAACTTAAGTTTATTTGAAGAGCTGAAAGTGCAAAGAACAATGTCAGAAAGTACATGAGGATAGATTATAAGAGTCACAACCTCAAATGTCAGGAAGTTCTGTGATGTCAGGAATAAAACATGCACCTTAGCAGGTTTTCATGGTCATACTAGGCAAGAGATTTTTGAAATAATTAAAGAAAACAGGAAGTGGGGCTGGAGAGATGCCTCAGCGATTAGGAGCACTGGCTGCTCTTGCAGAAGACCTGGGTTCTATTCCCAGCACCCATATTGCCACTAACAACCATCTGTAAACTCCAGTTCCAGTGTATTTGACACCTTATTCTGATCTCCATGGGCATTGCATGACACAGATGCATTTATACATGTGCTCAAAATAGACCCAAAATAAAAATAATAAATGAAACATAATATGTTACATATCTTGGCACAAGGGCAGAGAGAGGCCCATACCACAGAGATCTACAGCTAAGTCCCAGTGTTACCCCATTCAGCACTAACTATGGCTGAGAATTCATGAAAAGTGGTTTTCACTTTCCAAATAAAAAGTCTTCCTTTTTGTATCTATTATAAATGTCAGTGCAAGGTTCCCTTTAAGGTGGTCCCTTACCCAATCTGAAATTAAATGCTAAAGTAATAATATTTACTTTCATTTTTTAAAAAAAATCACAATTTACTCTGGTATTAAAGCTACATGTGAGAAAGTTACTTTAATTATTAAAGAAGATGATCTCAACCTGTAAATTCTTGGGTCTTACAGTAAGATGTTTTTATCTATTGGAAGTACCCCAAATGCAACAATGGCCAACCTGGCTGACCTAAGTGACTTAAACACCATAGACAGAGTTGTACTCTATGATGTAATTTTGTTTCTTCATTTGTTTTTGCTTTGAAGGGACAAATACCCCTTGGATGACATTTGAACAGAGCGAAATAAAATCCCTTCTTAACTTTTAAAAGTAGCTGCATTCTGCAAAAGTTTAGTGGATATTAAACCATACACAGAGAGACACACACCTCTCATGTTATGTGTAAAAGGAATTAAGTTCCAGGCACAAATATTTTCCACTTTCAGATGACTCTGAGATATTTGAATTCATGCCTAATGTCCCTGGTCCTTCCCTAACCTCAGTACTGTGCCTTCTCTCAGTCACCTGGGCAACTGCCAATTGATCATTGGTAAGAGTAACCCATGCAGTTGTGGGGACTGGGTCTATTGTAAAAAGGCACTGAACAAGCGAAGCAACCCCGAATACCCTGAAGGGATGGTAGGAGTCTGGCCTGCTCTGCCTGATGTGATAATCTGGCCCCAGGAAGCCACTGTAGATATGAATCTTCTTTTCCCCCACAAAGATCACCCCAGACCAGAGCCAGGTTTTTGGGTTTCGTTTCCTCATTCCTAATTTCCACATTAGCCCCACAACCTTCCCACTTTTACCTAAAGATTCCACCTTTAAGTTTCCCGCCTTCTGTAACGGTCAGAAAGACCTCCCTATATAAACCTCTGCCTTGGTTTTGATAACCGAACTGCCCATTGTTGCAGTATCCTGGGATCTCTCGCACTTTGAGCCACCTGAGGCCATGTTGGATCATCCTCCATTCTCTGGCATGGCTGGAGCACAACAGCCATGCTGAAGATGGACGCCAACCCACAATCAGTGAAGAATGTTAGTTAGATGACTGATAACCATCTTCCCTGGTTGTCAGTTACTGGGGATTCATAGGACAGGGGAAGCCAGAACCTAGAGAAACAAATAACTTTGTTCTAGAAACTAAGCTACTCTGTTACAAGAATTGATACAGTTTAACCATAATGGAGGAACTTTATAAAATTGCTTGGCCCTGGCTAACAAGCTTTCCACATCTGTGGAAATGTGAATAGAAAAGGTTGATGCTGAGAATAGATCATTAATTCTGATCCTTATCTCCATACAGCTGTTCAGGCCAGTTGACCTTTTACCTGACCTTCTACCAAAGCTCTGCATCTGCAGGTATAGCACCAGGACTTGTGCTGACTTGAGATAACTCTTCACAGGACACCTAGTGTTGTTATGGTGGGTGCTGGGACCACTGGGAAAGACCACTCAGACTCTGGAATGTTACGAATTAGTCATATTTATTAGCTGCAGGGACTGCAACCCAACATCAGGTATTGGGAATGTAGTAACTGACTGGGGGGCAGTAGGGTTTTTAAAGCCAAAACACCATACATAGGTCATTACAAGGCATCTGCAGTTAAATAACTTTATGGCATCTGATTAAAACTCTACAAGGTAGAGTTTTCTGGTATTTTAGATAAAAAGGGTGTTGCTATAGCAGTCATACTAGTTCTTGTCAAGCAAGTATGTGTACAGCAGTATAAGATAAGCGGTTATAGTCTCTGGATGGCACCACTGTGGATAGCTATTTCTTGGAATCAGACCCTAAAGGGAGACAGAAGTGGACTTACTGGAATTAAGTTCAGCCCTAGTTTCAGCCCGAGATCAAGCCTACCTAGTTTAAGAATACAAATGGAATCACTCATGTTGCCATTGTGTCTTTGGTCCTTACCTAACGTCAGTGCTATGGCCTCTCCTAGTTCCTGGGGTGACTAGAAAACAATTTACCTAGTTAAAATTTCTCCAGGAGGGAAGGGGAAGGCTAAAGTCTTTGTACCAGCCAGAGGAGCAACTTGTCCTCTGGGAAGAGATTTCAAACAGTTCTGACTTCTTAGACTATCTTCTGTTACAAATGGGAGATGAGAAAATGATGAGTCAGAGTTGAGTGGGACCATACCTTCATCAAGACTGCTTAGTTACACTTACCCCTTGCCTACTATTTTAACCTCATGTTAGTACCGTGCAGATAAATTTGGGGATCACTAGACCCCTTTATTTGTTCCTCTTCCTATTGTGGCCACATTGAAGAAATCTCCTTTATCTGCTTTTCATTGTTATCCCTTTATTGATGAATTGGGAATGGATGGCCGTGCCTACCATGTTGAAATTTCCAGAGCTTGGGACTTAGACCTTAAAGTTTCCAATAACAATCTTGGTGGTAGGAACCTGAAGCAGCTGAGCATCTTGCATCTTGCATAGTCAAAATGCGGAAAGATGAATGCTGGTGCTCTGCTTGTTTTCTTCTTTAATTCCATCCCAGACCCCAGCTCATGCATGGGCTGGTGCCACCCACATTCAGGATACATCTTCCCTCCTCAGTTAAAAGTCTATACACAGCTTCACAGATGCCCCAGAGGTGAGTTTCCTACTTGATCCCAAATGCAATCAGCTTGAAATGAGCATCAGGGTGGCATGGAAGTCATGTTGGTATCCTCATGGCCTTGAAGCACAGAGGACACGGCACAGAAAGACTTTAATGTGGTGAAACATCAAGTGATAGTTTACTGAATCAACTGGAAACACAAGAAAAGATGAATAAGTCAATGGCTTAAGGCACAATGGGTGGAAAGGACCCAACTCTCTACTCTGTTACTTGACCCAATCATCTTGAGGGAGAGACAGAAGAGTGGCCCAGATATCTTGTGGTTGTCAATTGGTCTATGGAATGGCTAAGGCTTTCTTTCTGCCCCGCTCTCCCAACCACCATCTTCCTCTCTCATGAGTACAGGAACTGTAAGCCTGCACCACCATCACAGCTAATTTTTGCTTGATTACAAAATTTATAGTATTTCCAGTATGTGCTTTAAAGGGTACGTGAAAAATGTGTCATGTGTCTATTAATTCTGAATATTTAGGATTTCATACTTTATGATTCATGAACATTAGCTTATCTCTTGACCCTTTCTCCCTTCTATGTTAAATTATATAAGCTCTATTTATCAACTACTTATCTATACTTAAAATATCTGAAGTGATTTTGACCATAGTTTACTAACTAAAAGCATATTTTATAATTCTAGAATTGTCACTTTTCAAACCTAAAGGAATGCTACAGTAGAACAGGTACTTAGTAACACTTAGTAGTTGCGGCGAACGCCTCCGGCCAGCGGAGGAAGAAAGCACGCGATCACGAGGAGTCTTCCAGTATTACACTTTATTGGAGAGCCTTTGATTAACAGATGGACGATGATGGCGAGAGGCGGGGAGCAAGGCACCTACGGCTGTTTATAAAGCCTGGAAGGAGATGGGGCACCTATTGATTGGCTGCAAGTAGCTAACCACAGGTGGACGCCACGGGATAGGCTCAGGACAGGTCATGTGGCACGCATGTGCAGTAGTAAGATCCAGGTTGGCGCCAAAGCACTACCTAATTAGGAGTTGTTACCACAACGCTGCCAGGAAGCCAGCGCCATCTTGTAATGGCGTTTACGGCTCCCTGCAAGTAGTGATATGCCTTCTCTCTCATATTTTATTACTTTATATATATAAAAGCTACAGGTTAGTTTGGTGAGTGTTATTATCAGTAACAGGACAATTAAGGCCATGTGGTCCTGTGCTTCACATATGCAAAGATTCCATAGAATGCTACATGGCTTGCTTTCACAAAAATTTTGAAATTCTGTCACAATTGAAATGAAAAATTTTGCAGTTAGAAAATTAAAAAATTTAAGTTGACATCCAAAATAACGGGCTTCGTTATGACATTTTCAAACATATAGCTCTTTATTGTTCATTCCAATATTCTGAACTATTCAATATATGCTTTTCCTTTCCCTCTGGGAATATTCAGTTACTGTATATCATTTTATTTAGACCAGAACAATATTTATATAGTCAAAACAATGTGAACTCAAGTCTATGTTGACATAGACTGTTATCAGAACACAGAGTGAAAGAGTGACTGTGTAAGGGTGACATTTTATTCATTTGTAAATGAATACACAATATCTGATGTAGACTGATGAAACAACGGGCATGGATGTGGTGGTGCATGCTTTAATCCCAGCATCGTGGATGTTGAGGAAGGAGGACTGTGACCTGAAGCCACCTGGAATCAAAACACAAAGCAGAGTCAGGGCCCTGGCTCCAGTGACTAAGCACATAAGCTCCTGTAGAGGACTCAGATTGGGGTCCCTGTCTAGTGGATCCAGGGCCTTTTTACTGTACTCCCAGATACACACTAACACAGGCACACACACATACACAGATTTGAAAATAAAATAAATCTTTAAAAGTCAAACTAGGTATGGTGGCACACACCTTTAATCTCCAGCACTTAGGAACCAGAAGCAAGTAGATCTCTGTGAATTCTTGGTTAGCCTGGTCTACATGGTGAGTTCCAGGCAATCCAGTTCCATACAGGAAGACCCTGTCTCAATATTAAACATTCACACAAACCTCAAACAAACAAAAAACAATAAAAAGTAATAAGCCTCTACTGTTCTTTTTTTGTGGATATTTGGAGGTAGAAATTTGAAGAAACAGGAAAGGAAGGGGTCATAACCTGTTGTCTTACACACCGAGGACTGTGGGTAGAGCAGGAGACTCCTAGATGTACATCTGTCACTTTGCAAAAAATAAAATTGGAGGTGGCTGAAGGCCAAGTGAATTGCCAAAGCATACCAAGAGAACATTCCAGAAGCCAGGAAAGTACCAAGCACAGTCCGTATCTGTGGTGGTATTCATGAGGCCCTGGAGGCCTTGGGTAATACATTGAGGTCTGGAACAGGCCTCAGGACAGAGAACAAGGCTGTGGGAGAGGTTGTCACACCCTCAGAGCCCTGTGTGCATTATCTGTCCTGAATGCTGCTCCTCAGTATACACATAGAGTGTTGGGCCATATGCATTATCTATGGAAGATCAGGGTCAGCTATGGCAGATCAGCAGGTATGTGAGGGGAAAATGATTGTAATAATGTAAGAATGATGTAAATAAGCAGAGGCAAGGGCAGGGTGCCTTAGGACTCCTACATGGAGATACAGGAGCTTGAGCATGAGCTTGTAGAGGCTGAGGTAGATCCAGAGAGGGAAGAGAAGTAGGTGACACAGAGGAGACAGTATGACGATGACCATATGAACTGGGCGGGCCTCTTGGCATTTTCTGCCATCCCCACTCACCCACTCATCCTTCCATCTTTTAGTCAGTCTTGTTCTTTAAAAATCTTATTTTTATTTTATGTGTATAAGTGTTTGCCTACGTGTGTGTAAGTACACCCATGTCATGCAATGCCCATGGAGGCCAGAAGATCCCTTGAAACTGGAGTTACAGTTCTGAATTGCCATGTGGATCCTGGGAACAAACCTGTGTCCTCTGCAAGAGCAGCCAGTGCTCTTAACTGCTGAGCATCTCTCTAGCCCAATAGTTGATTGGATTGTCTTAGTTAGCCTGCAATTGCTGTGACAAAACTCTCTGACCAATACCAACTTGGGAGGGAAAGGGTTTGTCTGGCTGTCTTATGAATTCTCCTCTTGCAGTGAGGCCAAGCATTGAGCCCCACCCCCTAGGTTTGAACCAATTGAGTGAATGGAGAATGCTCTCCAATTAGACAAACCAGCTTTATTCCGGGTTATTTACAAAGGATTCATCACCCAAGAAAGAGACAGAAATTTCATATGGGGGAGCCAGCATTTTGATCAGAAGTCCAGTGGACCTCCAGCACACACACCCAAGGTGGAGACCTGCGGAGCCACCCACGTCTCCTACCCAGCTTTTTCTACTCCCCCTTAAGTCACTGGTTGGTTGGAAAGTAGTTGACTCTATTGGCTTCATCTGTGTCAATCAGGTTCTTGGAGGCATGTCCCTTGAGGCAGAGAGAAGCTGTAAATTTATCCCTACGCTGGCTTACATCTCTGGGTTCACAGTTCATCACTGAGGGAGCCAAGGTTGGAACTCAGGGCAGAAACCTGGAGGCAGGAGCTGGAGTGCAGGCCATGAAGGAATGCTGCTTACTGGCTCCCCTGACCCATGTTCAGCCTGCTTTCCTATACAATACAGAATAACCTGCCGAGGGGTGGCACCACCCACAGTGGGCTGGGCCCTCTCACATCTCTCAACAATCAAGAAAATGCCCCACAGAAACGTCCACAGGCCAGTTCAATGAAAGCAATTCCCCAGTTGAGGTCCTTTCTACCCAGGTCTGTCAGATTGACAACTAAAGCTTTCCAGCACATTGATCTTTTAACAATTGTGACAAAATACCTGAATAAAATACTTCTGAATAAAAGAGATTTAGCTCTCAGTATTGGAAAACAGAAGTTTAAAGACCCCAAAGAAAACCCTGTGACAGATGGATGAGCATCTTTGAAAAGATCAGTTCTTCATCTAAGAAGCCAGGGAGAGGCCTGGACTATGGGACAGTTCACTCTTCTGTAATAAACATTTCTCCAGAATTACTCAAGCCTTCCCACAACTACTTTCATCCCTTCCAAAGGCAAACAACGACCTAAAGTCTCCCCAAGATTACTGCTTCTAATGGTCTCTACTGTGTCTCATATCACGATAATGGGGAGCAAACTCCTAAAACAGTGGTTATTTGTATGTATGTAGGACAATGAAACCAAACCAAAACCATACCACACATCTTTCCATCTACTTATCTATTCACCCATCTACCTACCCACCTCTCCATCCATCCATTCATCCTTCATCCCCCTGTCTGTCCATGTACCCACCCATTCATTTATCCAGCACCAATCTATCTACATATTCATTCCAAACCATGTACATATTTTTCTATTCAGTCATAACCCTCCCATTTATCCTTCCTGTCATCCACTGATCTTCTGTCTGACCATCTATCTAGCCTCAATGTACTTACTGAAGTTTTCTGTGGCACCCATCTCTGATCCCTGGGTTCCGATTCCTTCACAGTAGCCTCACCTGTGGTTGGGGCAGGGAGTCTTGATGTCCAGATTTTGGGTTGCTTGCTAAAGGCAGCAGGAGTGGCCTGCAGCATACCGCCCTGGGTTCACCTTATACAGAACACTAGGCCATCCTCTCATCCAGATTGGCCCCTTGCTTATATTCTTCTCTGGGCCCATAGTCCTGCTCCTGGGATCATCCAGTTTTTCTTCCTTCCTAGGAACTTCCACAGAGGCTCAGTGGAGAAAACACGTGTTTCCTTGGCTCCAGTTGAGGCCGTGTGGCTGAGTTCTAGCATGAGAGGGTTGAAGGGTCACAGGACTGCTTCCTGGATCTTTCTTTAAAAAGAAATTTTTTTGGGGGGAGGGCATTATGGGTGATTGTTAGCCTCCCAATGTGGGTGCTGGAAACTGAACTCAGGTCCTTTGCGAGAGGAACAAATGCTCTTTACCACGAAGTCATCTCTCCAGTTCTGAGTGCTTTTTTAAGAGATAGCAGGAACACTTTTTGGTGGTCCTTTTTTTATAGCCTCTTTCATCCTTTGTAATGGCTGGAGCTGAACACTGATTTGGACCACGAGACCCTGAAAGTGTAGGTGAAGAGAGAAAAAACTTGAAGGTCAGAGTGTGAAAAAGTCACCTTGACTGCCCTGGTCCATTAGCTTCTGAACTATCAGAAGACAGAAGCTGAGTTTCCATTTGGTTGGAGTCAGGTTGTTGGGCCTGTCTGTTACCAGGGAAATAATGTCACTTTGTGGATTCTTAGTCTCAGTGATAAGAACTTAAGAATGGACTGGATAAAAACAACAGGACAGACAAGCTGAAAATCTTGACAACTGCTGGGAGGAGGGAGATGGGAGGAGAAAGAGCCATGGCTTTTTGAGTTACATTCCAAGAAAGCTGCCTTCTTCATGAGGTAAAGGTGGCCGGAAAGAGCTGCATGGAAGGATGGGATTTCAGAGGACTGAGAAAGCCCAGTCAGCGCCAGGGAAAGCAGGCTCTGGCTTTTATACAGGATTCTAAAGAGAAACATGTAATAACCTAGGAAAATAGGAAAATAAAAGCTTACATTTTTGTTGTTCGAATAAACTTAAAGTTTACCTGTGCATTCTTGCTCAACCCCTCCCAGGGACATACCTGGAAAGAAGTTAATTCATAAATTCCAGGAACTTCCCTGACCACAAATCCCAAGACACCCTAATCTGGGAGGGAAAGCTGTACATGCTTAACTGCTTAATCTGCTTCTGTGCCATAGTAATAGGAATGCAATGGGGCTATTGTAAACCCGGGAAAATGCTTGATTCTTATTGGATAGTGTAACGCCAGGAAAATGCTTAATTCTTATTGGATGTTTCAAATTATAACCAGTTGCTACTGCTGAGATGCTATAAAAGCTTCTTTCTGTGCATAGTATGTGTGCTTACTCCTGAGTTAAGTGGCCAAGTAGGTAGAAGATAAATACCTTTCTACCTCTTCATGTGATGTTTGATATTTTATCTTGACCCAGGACAGAAAAGATAGAACTATGGAAAAGGAAAAGTTTCACTTTTCTGAGTTAGAAGTCAGAAATCCTTCAGGCTGCATAAGGGCCTGCACCAAGGGGTGGGCTTCTGGAAGTACATGTACACTTTCTCTATAAGAAGATAATTATTCCTCAAACCTTCTTGGCATGTCTTCAGGAGAATCAACTTTCCTGAGGGATGGACTCCTGGCCAAGTGACTGAAAGACCCACTTCTTAGGGGAAGAGAATAGTATGTATATTGGTTACCTTTCTGTTGCTGTGATAAAACACTACGACCAAAGGAACTTATATAAGGAAGAGTATTTTTGCTTACGGTTGGAGGGGAATTAGAGTCCATCTTTTTGGGGAGGCATGGCGGCAGAGGTGGCTAGAGTAGAAGCTAAGCGCTCACATCTTCAAGCAGGCACAGGAAGCACAGGGTAACTAGAGCTCCTGTGAGGCTTAAGAATTCTCTAAGCCAGCACCCAGTGATGTGCTTTCTTCAGCTTGGTCACACCTTCTAAGACCTCCCAAAACAGCGCCACCAACTGGGGACAAAATGTCCTAATGCTTGGAGCCTGTGGGGGATGTTCTCATTCAAAGCACCATAGTGTGTTATGTCCTAATCTTTGGAACGGATCAGAACGTCATGTCTCCATCCAGGGCCAGAGAGAGGTATTCCATTCTTTTGAGCAGGAGAGGAAGGGCAGTTGTGCTGCCTTTCTCACTAATGTTACCAGGGAAATGGTAGAGGTCCACCCTCAGAGGCCTCCCGGGCTACCAGTCTCTCTCTAGTCACCTGACTCCTGTTGTATTAACATTTGGTTTGTCTGTGTGTGGTTACGTCCCTATTGCATGTGCTTATGTTGCTTCTTTGTGTGTTTCTGGGTTTTGAGGAATTTCCAGGAGACTCACATCAGGAGTTCCACAGTGGGTGAGGGCACAAGTCATGAGGTAGAGAGGCCAGCCTCTTGCCCCTTATCTCTAGTGGGGAAACTGTGGTTTTCCTGTTCTCTCCCTCCCCCTGGGATTCTGGTAACTCACAGACAGCAGTAGTTCAGCCTGACCTAGGACTTCATAATTGCTTTTCTAAGTAACAATAGAGAATTTCTTTTTTTTTTTTTTTTTTTTTGCTTTTTGAGTCAGGATCTCCATGTAGCTCCAGCTGGCCTGGAACGTATTATGTGGAGCAGGCTGGCTTCACAGAGATCTGCCTGCCTCTGCCTCTGCTTCTGCCTGCCGAGTGTTGGAATTAAAGGTGTGTTCCAGCCGGTGAGAATTTTCTTTTTTATTTGTTACTGCACAGCACATTTTAAATGCTATTTAATGTATAAGGAAACATATGATGGGCAAAATATGCTGGAGAGAGGGCTCTGGGTTTTTCTCATGAATTCTTGCACAGAATAATTCTCTCTGGCTGGGTTTTAAGCACCATGAGTCCTTTCCTGGGTTCTGATCCTGACATAGGCCTAAGTCCTCTGTCTAGGACCCCAGAGTTTCTGAATTCAGCTTACCGTAGCTGATGGAGAGTGCTGAGAGGCTGGAAAAAGACCGTCTTCAAGAACAATCCTGTTGTGGAAGTTGGACAAGGTGGGCTTGTGTGCTTGGACATGGTGAATGATGACTGCAGCAAGGGGCTGTGCACAGAGCTGACCCCAATCCCCACCCCGGGACAGGTGGCTTTGAGGGTCCCCCACTGAGATGGTTTTGATACCCTAGCAATTTCAAATATTCCCAAATAAAGTCAAGAAGTCTGGAATGGCTTAGAAGCCACGTGCACTCCATGCCTTCTTCCCAGAAACCTTCTAGACCAGAAAGGACTAACCAAAGAGACCCTTCCTGGTTCTCCCCAAGACCCTCTCTTCAGAAGTGTGGGAAGCTTAATACCTTTGTATGATGATGGATGGAACCCACAGACATTATCCGCTCTAGCTTAGGCATAGTTGAGAGTTGGGTCAGGAGGCCTAGCTGTCCAGCTGAACAGGGACTCTGTCCCTTTACGATCAAAGTTGTCACCCACTTTACTCAGTCTCCAAGGAAGCAAAAGGAACACTTTCTAGTCAACAATTTTCTGAATAAACCAAGGACTCAGAGCTGCTTGAAATCACATGGCAGAATGAGAGGAGAACGTTCAGGCCTCCCAGCTCTGGTCTCCATTCGCACAGTAGATCCCTTTAGAAGCAGAGTACCTGCTGATTGCCACTGGTACCCTGAGATGCCCCATTGCCTCGTGTCTCTTATTCTGCCCCTCCAATTTCCCCTTTCCTCTCCATTTCACTGACACTCGTGCCGCACAGTCTATCTGCTCAGAGCAGGAATCCGGCACAGTGTCCAGTACCGACTGCAGGACTAGAACTTGCCTCCTTGGTGTAAAAGTCCCAGAGCTGCTATTCAACTCAAGGTCCTGTGACAACGCAGCTGGAGTCTCTCACACTGCTACAGACGTGTGATATGTCTGGAAGTGGCACCTCTCAATACCTGTGCATAGGCCACATCCCACCCTGTCAGCGCTCAGCTTTCTCCCAATGGGTTGATATCTGGAGACCCCAGCCTGGTAAAGTGTTGGGTAGACAGGATAGTCTGTACCAGGCATGACAGCAGGCATAATAACCTGGTCTCAACCAACCACAGATGTTCCCATCAGCCCAACTTGTTCTCCCCTACCCCACAAAGTCCCTAGTGAAGCCAGGGCATAACTGTTTTGTAGTTCCAGGTGTCAGGATAGGAGCTTGCCAGGCAGAGACCTCACAATGCTGAATGCTCAAGGGAAGATCAGCCTCCCTGAAACCTGGGTGCCAGCAAAAGGCCAGGAACTTGAGAGTCAGGAAAAGAACATGTCTGGGGAGGGTTAATGCCTCACTAACAGGAGTCAGCAGTAAATTGTGAGGCCCTGGGGACCACAGATGGCCTCTACCTGGAGAAAGCAACCCTGGGATGAAGATGGGTAGCCAAAGCCTCAAGATGCAGCTGAGTGGAATGGACCCAAGTTCAGCCCATGTCCTCATGGGCTCACTTACTCCTCATTGGGGGTCTCTGTGTAAGAGAGTCACCTTATTTTTCCCTGATTCCCACCAGACCTTGTGAGAACTTAAGATCCCTGTTTGATATCTAATCTTATGCAAACATCTTGTGTGAAAGAAGGGTACCTAATCTTATGCAGAACATCTTAAGCAAATAACCATTGTTAATGACCACATCTGTGTCTGTTAAGTGATGATGGTCTCTAATCAAACCATGGAGACTCCATCTTACAGCAGTGACAGCCTGTGTTCTGAGGAAAGGGAACTCTGAGCTTGATATTTTCTCGTGGTCTTCAAGATTGGATATGATGCCAGGATCTGTCTCAAATCAGAAACAAAGGCAATGGCTAAAATGTAAACATCTGCTTCCATGGATTTGGGTGGGGGTTTGGGGTTGGATTATTTTTGAAACTGACCTTTACACACCTTGAATTTGCCTATAAAAGCTGAATGCTACAATGTATCAAGGCTGCTTCTCAGAACTCGCCCACCTAGAGTTCAGAAGTCAGCCCGGCTGTAATAAAATCTAATCTACCTTGCCTTTCTTTCACATGTGGTGACTCCTGTTTGGTACCCTATAACATCTATACTGAAAAAAAAAAAAAAAAGCAGCCCTGTTACAGCTTACTGAGTGATGCTAGATGGTGCTTGGCTCAGAGTCTCAACACCCTCATCTGTAGGTTAGGTAGCTACAACCAAGGGCTACATGCAGATGGCCAGCAGGTCATGCTGGTCTTAAATCCAGCATACTCTGGATCCTTCCTGACTATGATCTTCAGCCCATTGCTGAGAATAGGGTAGGAGAGAAGGGTGGGCTTCCCTAGGAGCTAGGACCAGGCTGAGGCAGTTGGGGAGGTGGTGGTTTTGGGTCAGGGACAGGCCTATGGGAGGTTTTGATTACCTTGAGGTAGGAAGACTCACCCATTGTGGGTGGTACCATGGTGGTCACAGGGCCCTGAACTATAAAATGGAGAAAGAGAACCAGGCAGCAGCATGAATTCATTCTTCTGATTGTGGATATAGTGTAACTTGTTGTTTCTTCAAGTTCCTGGTGCCTCGGCCACCCCACTACAAGGGACTGACTGTACCTGAAGCTGTGAGCTAAAATAAACCCTTTCTTCCTTCAGTTGCTTTGATTTTATCACATCAAGAGGAAAATAAATGAAGACACACCCAAGTCTAGCTTGATGACTCAGAGAATGTATTGGGATTTCTTCCAGGAATGTGGATGATTCAAAGGCAGCTGTCTTACCAAAAAGCCCACCCAGCCACATAGGTGAAGATTCAGAAAGCTGTAACCCTGGAGCTTGCAGGCAATGCCACCAGTTTCCTACCACCAGCAAGTATATCCTGTCAGGCAGGGCCCCCTGTACATTGTGTAACCTTCTGGGTTTTCTGAGTCTTGTATGTTCCCCCCTTTTTTTTAACATGCATGAGTGCTTTGCTTGCATGTATGAATGGACACATGTAATACCCAAGGAGATCAGAGGAGGGTCACAGATCCCCTGGAACTGGAGTCAGAGATGGTTGTAAACAGCCATATGGTTGCTGGATAACCAAACTCTGGACATCTCCAGAAGGAGCAAATACTTAATCACTTGAGCCATTGAACCTGAACATAGCATGTTTTTGTTGATCTAAGTTTCATGAACCTCCTAAGGCTTGTGAGTAACCCTCCTCTCCACAAGAGGGAACATTTCAACTTGTGGGACAGAGTTAGACAACAGTTGCACGTGTATCTTTTTAGAAACAATCCTATTTTTTTTTTCTATGGAATTTATAAGTGTACTTTTTAAGTTTAAATTGGACATTGCAAGAATTTTTATTTGCTTATAATGAAATATGGATTTGCTCTTTCCCAGAGAATATTTCTAAGGTGCTCAGAATAAAGGAAAAAAATCTTATGTATTTTAAATTCCTTTAAAATGACTTTAAAAAATGATTTTTATGTCATGTCTAAGAATACAGAATATAAAACTGTACATATTCAATAATTTTTTTAACTCCTTACTGTAATGGGTTGAGATAAAAAGCAAACACCACGTGGTTGGAATACCAAGGTATTTTATTTCCGACCGACCCTATTAGTACTTAGAAAGAGGCTTTTATAGGATCTTGGGAGCAGAGTTACAATTTGCAACATCCAATAAGAATTAAGCATTTCACAAAGTTTCCCATGTGGACATTCTTAACAATAAATGGACCAGGGGGTTACCTATTTGCACATGCCCCGCCCAGATCAGAACATCATGTGGGGTATGGTCTGGAGAGTTTTAGAACTCTCAAAGTCACTCCTTTCTGGGTGTGCCACTAGGAGGGGTTGGGCAAAGGTCAAACCCCGAAGTCTAGACAAACCACAAAATGAAAGTCTTTATCCCATTTTCCTGGACCATTAGTCCAAGAAAATAAAAACTATAAAGTTTGATTTCATTTACTTCAGATAACAGTAGGTGTATATAAAAATGATGTGAACTTTGTAGGGTCTTATGAAACAATGTCTCAAAAATACAAAATTATACAAATTATTTCCTTCAAATCTTGGAGGTAATACTGCATAAATATAACAAAGGATTGGGGGCTGGAGAGTTAGTTTAGTGGCTAAGACCACGGGCAAGAGCATTGCAAAGGACCCAGGTTTGATTCCTAGCACCCAGATAACAGTTAACAACCATCTATAACTCCAGTTCCAGGGAATCCAGTGCCCTCTTCTGACCCCTGAGGGCACTGCAGGACATGGGTGCAGTTACACACATGCAGGCAATACACTCATACACATAAAATAAATAAAAATATTAAGTAAAAAATTTTTTAAAAAGGTATATGACTATTAAGTTTATCTTCAATTAACATATCCAGAAATAACTTCAGAATACCAAAAAATCTTGACCTCTTAATGTGGCCACATGCTTTTTGAGGCCACTTCCCTAATTTTCAAGGTGGGAACTAGTGTAAGGCCTATAGACCAAATATCATAGAGGACCAAAGTGGTGGTGATTATGTGTTATAAAACAAGAATGTACAAATTATACTCTTAAGATTCTTGAGTCTGGAGGGAGAGGTTAAAAATACACAGACAAAGGAAAAAAACAAAGGCCTCAGCTTACACAAAGACAAGGCATGTGCTATCAGGAGGGACAATGGAAAAAAGTGAGAATCAGGAGACTCAGTAAAGGCTTCACAGAAATTATGACATGTAACTGGCTTTGATCGGGGACTTTACAACAGTGGAGATGCTGTGTTTCAGGAAATAACTGTACCTATAGTGCATTTCTTCACTACATCAGTAATAATACCTTCAGATTCAGAGGTAGTCAAGTGTTTCCAGTCGCACTCTGCAAACCTAGGAGAACAATCATTGGCTTTCTCCATAGACTTGGTTTAGCACAGTCCTTGCCTCCTTGCATTCAAAAAATCCAAATTTTGTGATTTTATTACCATGGGCACACTTAACATATTTCTTTGGGGGTGGTATTTTTTTGAAACAGGTTCTCCCTTTAGCCTCCGCCATCCTGGAACTCACTAGGTAGACCATGCTGGCCTTGAACTAACAGAGATCCTGCCTCTGTCTCCTGAGTGCTGGGATGAAAGGCATGCAGCACCACATTGGGCTTAAAACCTTTCTTTTAATGGGGAAAGATTCTATGATACCTAGGAAAATAATAAAGTTGTTGGATTTTAAGATTTGCGTACTTGGGGGCTAGTATTTCCACACTGATCACACTCTTCCTGGGAAAATGGTGACAAGATTTTTTTCTAGTCTAAACCCTGGGAAGAGATCTGGAGAGATGGCTCATCAATTAAGATGACTTGCTGCTCTTGCAGAGGATCAAAGTTCAGTTCCCAGCACCCACATTGGGCTGCAGACAGCTCCTAACTCTCCAGGGGATCCAGCACCCTCTTCTGGCCAACACAGGCACAGACACACATAATTAACAATAAAATACATTATTTTTAAAAGAACAGTTCAAAAAAAAAAAAAGAAAAAAGAAAAGAAGAAAGAAAGAAAGAAAGAAAGAAAGAAAGAAAGAAAGAAAGAAAGAAAGAAAAGAAAACCACCACCTTGGGGCTAGATAGATGGCTCAGCAGTTAAGATCCCTGCCTACTCTTCCAGAGGACCCAGGTTCAATTCCTAGCACCCACATGGCAACTAACAACTGGTCCAGGGGATCTGATGTCCTCTTCTGACCTCAATGGGTACTGAACAACACAAGGGCACTTTACATACATGCAAGCAATACACACACACACACACACACACACACACACACACAAATAAAAACCCAGAAGACTGCATCTGTATCCTTGGACTGATGAATATTTATTAATTTGCAACAGTGCCTCACTGTGCAACCTTGTCTGGTCTTAACAACCCATTTAGACCAGGCTGGCCTTGAACTCAGAGATCTGCCTACTGATTGCTGGGATTAAAAATGCACACCACTATGCAATGGTGACCCTAGAATTAAAAAGCAAAACAACTCACAAGGCCCCAATATTAACACAAACACCATCTTTAAAGGAGCAAAACATTAAAAGATTAGTAAAAATCATAAGGCAAAGGCAGGACGGTGGGGAGTAGGGAGGTGGGGAGAGTGCAGTACATGGACAAGGGAGGAGTGCAGCTACTTTGCCTTGTCTAGTTCTGATGTATGGAGTAAGAGATTGGAGAATTCAAACTGACAGTAGTGTTTGGACAAGGATCCAGTTCTGCCCAACACCACTGAGGTGACATCACTCATTGCAGGCTCTCGTACCTCACTCTCTAGCAGTCATGGAGGAACGTTGCTTACTGTCTTGGTCGCCTGGCCCAGCTCGACCTGCTTTCTTACACAATACAGAACAAGCTGCCCAGGGGAGGCACTGCCCACAGTGGGCTGGGCCCTCCCACACCACTCAACAATCAAGAAAATACCCCACAGAGATGGCCACTGGCCAGCCCAATGGAGGCAATTCCCCAGATGAGGTTCCCTCAACCCAGGTGTGTCAGGTTAACACTAAAGCTCTCCAGCACACCTACTATAGCTAATTATAAAATCTGACTTGAACATCTCCTTTAAGTCAATGTGCTTACTTGATAAGGCCAACTTAAAGGGAGTCTGAAATTTGTACATCTGCCTAATGACTGAGTTACCGTTGGCAACAATTTTACCTTAAAAATAATTTGGGCGGGGAGTTGTAACGCATACCTTTAATCCCAGCACTTAGTAGGCAGAGGAAGAGAGATCTGTGTTATGAGAACAGCTTAATCTATATAGTGAGTTATAGGCTCACTGCGAAAACAGGAAGACCCTCTCTAAAAACAAAAACAAAATGGGGCCTCAATACTCCTTGCAAAGTGTCCAGTATTGAAGAGAGCATTTAAAATTGGGCAGTATCGGGCAACTTTATGTAAGGAACTGGTGACGGCCTTGGTGCCCTCGGACACGGCGTGCTTGGCCAGCTCCCTGGGCAGCAGCAGGCGCACGGCCGTCTGGATCTCCCGGGACGTGATGGTCAAGCGCTTGTTGTAAAGCTCCAGGCGGACGCCTCACCCGCGATGCGCTCGAAGATGTCGTTGACGAACGAGTTCATGATGCCCATGGCCTTGGACGAGATGCCCGTGTCGGGGTGCACCTGCTTCAGCACCTTGTACACGTACACCGAGTAGCTCTCCTTGCGGCTGCGCTTGCGCTTCTTGCCGTCCTTCTTCTGCGCCTTGGTCACAGCCTTCTTCGAGCGGACTCTGGCTTGGTGAACAAAAGAAATGGAGAAACATATCAGGAGAAAGAAATAATGCCTTATGCAAATTAAGAAACGAAACTCACATTTCTAACTGGCGAATGCCTCGGTGACGCCACATTAATTTCGGCCAACCAGAGCAAACTATTGATTGGTTCAAGGTGTAACCAATGAAATCGCTCCTTTTTCGCGCCACGCATTCACTGTAAACATCGGTTGTGACTGTCACTTAAAGCAGTATTAACTTTGATACTTATTTCCACTCCTTAGCCTCGTGCCAAGGCTAAGACGCGCTCGTCCCGCGCCGGCTTGCAGTTCCCGGTGGGCCGACTGCACTGGCTCTTCCGCAAGGGCAACTACTCGGAGCGGGTGGGCGCGGGTACCACCCAACGCGGCCCCCGACAAGAAGACGCGCATCATCCTGCGCCACCTGCAGCTGGCCTTCGGCAACGATGAGGAGCCTAACAGGCTGCTGGGCCGCGTCACCATCGCGCAGGTCGACATGCTGCCCAATACCGAGAACTAGTCACTAAGTCGCTACACTCAGGAAAACCAAGCCAATTTGAGCAAACTCACTCGTGTGTGACCCCATTACTGTAATTACTAAGAGTGAGAGGTAAGGCAGCGCCCGCCAGGGTCATAATGAATCCCACCTCTACTCAGAATTATTGGACTCAGAGTGCACAGCTGTTCTTTGAGACATCTGGGTGGCTCTGAAAAGAGCCTTTGGGGCTTTGGTGCGACTATCCAGGCCAACTCCCTACTTCTTCTTGGAAGCAGCCTTCTTGGATTTGACAGTCTTGGGCTTAGCTGCCTTGGGCTTTGCAACCTTGGGCTTAGCCGCTTTCGGCTTCACTGCCTTGGGTTTGGCCGGGCTCTTCGCCGCCTTTTTAGGCTTTGCCGCGGCCTTAGCCTTTTTTGGGCTTTTAGCCACTTTCTTCACCCCTGCCGTCGCAGGCTTCTTGGCTTTCTTCGGAGTCTTCTTCACCGCCTTCTTTGCCCCCGCAGCCTTCTTAGGCTTCTTCGGGGTGGCTCCTGCGGGCTTCTTAGATTTGGCCGCACCAGCTTTCTTGGTCTTAGGCTTGGCCTCGCCAGACGCCGCCTTCTTGTTGAGCTTGAACGAGCCAGAGGCCCCAGTGCCCTTGGTCTGCACCAGGGTGCCCTTGCTCACCAGGCTCTTGAGCCCCAGCTTGATGCGGCTGTTGTTCTTTTCCACGTCGTAGCCCCCTGCGGCCAAGGCCTTCTTGAGCGCAGCCAGCGAGAGACCATTGCGCTCCTTGGAGGCGGCCACGGCCTTGGTGATGAGTTCGGACACAGGGGGTCCAGCCGTCTTGCGCTTGGCAGCACCCACCTTCTTGGTCGCCTTTTTCTTGGCAGGAGACTTCTCCACCGGAGCAGGCGCGGCCGTCTCAGCAGGAGCAGTTTCCGACATGATGTGTAGAAGCTGCTAGAAGACTCAAGAACCAAAACGCAGAGAGCAAGTTTTGCAACGCTGCTTAGCGCAGGCCCCGGGCTTATATAATCCGGCGCTGGGCTGTGATTGGTTCAGCGGCCAAATCCACCGCCCTCTGGCCGCAGAGGCTCAAGGTTAGAGTCCCAAATTGTGTTTGTTAGTCTCCAAAATTGGGTTAAATTCTGAAAGCAATGACATGGAATTTGTCACTTTGAAGTTCCAAACGAGGACAGCTTTCGGGTCCACCTACCCTGTTCCTGCCTTCGTGAATCACAGCCTACCGACCGAAGATATTTTTCAAAAATCTCCTCGGTGTCTCCTAAGAATCCACAAAGCTGAGGGTACCCTGGTAATTACTGGCGTGTTTCCACGAACGTATACAAAGTGTCCAAGGAAAATTATTAAAAAGAATCTGCCCACAGGCTCCGCCTGTGATGTTTGCAAAAGGAAAGTTAATATCTTTCCTGGTTTGGGCATCAACGTCTTTGTAACTGTAGCAATGTAACACAAGCACAGTGTGGCTGTTTGACTACAGACTCTCATTAACCACATCAAACCTTTCTTCCAAGCTCCTAGTATTTCTTTGGATATCTATGTCTTTATTAGAGAATGATTGATTTCAGACCCAGTCACCCAAATTCAAAATCAAATTTCGTATGGCTTTTCAGTAATGTGTTGTGGTTATTTCCTGGGCAAATTCAGAGACAGAAAAATACTTAATGAAGATAATTGGATTTAGAAGATTAATAAAACATGAGGAAAATTATCCAAAATCTCCATGCAGTCCTCAAACTCTTCTAACCATTCCTCTAACACATTGGTCAGCACCATACTGCCTGGTCTAAGGTCAGCAGCAAGGAGGTAGAGGTATTTGCACGTTTACTTTCAGACAGACCTATATTTTAGAATAGTTGGATAGACTGTGAAGTTGAATTCTGTGTTGAAGTACTGAAGGTTATAGAGGTTCAAAAGTATCTGAGAATAAGGCAAAGAAGTTAGAATGGGAGATGGTGGTCTGCTGTGGAGAGAAGGCAGGCTTTACTACAGAGGTGAGTCTTGCGAGGTGGGGAAATGTGCAGTACTTTTGTGCCAACCAGCCTAATAAGACAGTTTCTTGACAACACCAAGTCTTTCTTGAGCTTGGTGGGGATACACCCATCTTCTAAGAAATTAGGCCGTAGAAGCAATTTTAGGGTTGATTTTTCTCGGCAACACATAGTCGAATACAACCTGGATATCAAACCACACATCTAATGTCAAAACAAGCAGTTTCTTGATAGTGGAAAGCTCTGTAGTTATCCAAACAGAGACATAAACTGAATGACCTCTCCAGCTCTGGAAAGGGTGGGGAAAGCAGGCAAAAAGACCTTAGATGGTTTTCATAACTCTCCAACCAGTAATTTTTCTCCACCCCTTGAAAATATTGCAGGATAATTATGAGTTTCAGAGAATGAAATCCTAGTTTCAAAAGTATCAACGCCTTTAGTCACAGTACTCCTGACGGTAAGGAAGGTAGAACTGGGGGATGAAGGCCAGCCCTATCTACATAGCGTAAAAGGGTTGTAGAAAGTTCTCTTAATAAGCCTAATTTGAAACGACTTCTTATATATGAATATTTTGAAAAGTCCCTCTAAAGGACTTTTAGTCATAGTGAGCTGACAAAGCTTAACAGCTCTTTTACGCTGACAACTGAGGGGCTCTGAAAAGAGCCTTTTGCAATTATGGTTATGTTCTGACATTGGAAAGAAAGACTAAGCTCTCTCCCCGCGAATGCGGCGCGCCAACTGGATGTCCTTGGGCATGATGGTGACGCGCTTGGCGTGGATGGCACACAGGTTGGTGTCCTCGAACAGCCCCACAAGGTAGGCCTCACAAGCCTCCTGCAGCGCCATCACCGCCGAGCTCTGGAAGCGCAGGTCGGTCTTGAAGTCCTGCGCGATCTCGCGCACCAGGCGCTGGAACGGCAGCTTGCGGATGAGCAGCTCGGTGGACTTCTGGTAGCGCCGGATCTCGCGGAGGGCCACGGTACCCGGACGGTAGCGGTGCGGCTTCTTGACGCCGCCGGTGGCCGGTGCGCTCTTGCGGGCCGCCTTGGTGGCCAGCTGCTTGCGCGGGGCCTTTCCACCGGTAGACTTGCGGGCCGTCTGCTTAGTGCGAGCCATCTCCTCACACCACCAACTGTGTACAGCGAACTGAATGCCAACTATAATTCAGCCATATATAACGAGCCTCTCGTTTTGATTGGGCGAGAAATTGCTGACTTCATCAGTCCAGCCACGCGATTGGTTCACCTTTAGATACAGTAATGAAAGGGAAACATCCCTGTCTAGTTTTTTAAAGAAATGTACGGATATTTTATTGACTTGAAAAAAACCAACTCTAGGGCTTTTCAGATATTAACCTAACAAAATGTTGGCTTTGAGTATCAGAAATTTTTTACATTATTTAAACAAGAGGTGACATTATTTAGGAGTAAACTCACTGAAAAACCTGAAAGGGAACTTTGCTCGAAATTAATGACAGGAACTACCAGCGCTTCTCTAACGAGCTCTCCCAAGATCCATTGAATGGTTGAATCACAGGAAAAGTACCTTGAAAGGTGTAGGCCGTGAAACTGTGCTGCGAACGCAATTCAAACTGGGTGAGTCCGGCTGCGTCCCTTCATTACAGAGCCGGAAGGCGTCACGGCTTCGGACAGTCCCGAGAATGCCACTTATGACCAATTACAGTAACACCAAAAGGGAGGGGCTGGCGCTCGCGTCGAACTCATTTAGCTGACCTCGCGGAATCACACAGTAAGCTAGTGAGGAAAATGTCTGCAGTCCGCAGATTATGTAAAGTGGGGCCATTAAAGTTAATGGTTTGGAGCCCTCGCAGCGGAAGCGGTAGAGCGTGCGCCCCTGGTACTTGAGCGCGTAGACTACGTCCATGGCGGTGACCGTCTTGCGCTTGGCGTGCTCCGTGTAGGTGATAGCATCGCGGACCACGTTCTCCAGGAAGACCTTCAGCACCCCGCGGATCTCCTCGTAGATGAGGCCGGAGATGCGCTTGACGCTGCTGCGGCGGGCCAGGCGCCGGATGGCAGGCTTGGTGATGCCCTGGATGTTGTCGCGCAGAACTTTGCCACCCTTGCCCAAGCCCTTCCCGCCCTTGCAGGATGCAAACGCGGCAAAAACAAAAGACAATACGGGCAATCAGCAGGGGGCAGTGTTTTACATGGCCGCGTCCCGGACCTGATTGGGAACACGTTCTGCTAGCTGTATTTGCTTAATTGATTCCCAGATAGCCTTGTCTGTATTTTCAGGGAAAATGGAACGGACCGTGCGCAAAGTACAGCAGACTCCTAATTGCCTGTTTGAAAATAATTCCGTCCACTTAACGTTGGCGACACCCACTGCACTTTCCGTGTGAGTCAGGCATCCTGCGTCCTCTCTGCACGGATTACTAATCTTGACAACTGACTCTCTTGTACATATTTTTCTATTCTTAAGGTTTCTTACTTGGATAAGTCATTTAAAATTTCATTTTCTTCCTTTTTATTCAAAGCTACTTTAATAGTCTGTCTCCCAATTCTCTTTTTCATTCCTCAACACACACACACACACACAGATTCCTAAAAGAATACTATCTTCATTTTCTTCTCTCTGTGAGTGTATTTTTTCAGATATACTATGAAGATTTCTTCATAGTAGCTCACCTTTCCACATATATTGGCCTTTTACAAGTTAAAACCTTAAACATAAGACATTAAAGCATGGGACTCTCCTCTCCACCCCCCATCATTTTTAAAGACAGCATCTCACTATGTAAGTTTGAGTGGCCTGGAACTCCTCATATAGATCAAGCTGGCTAGCCTGGAACTCAAGAGATTCACCTGCCTCACCCTCCCAAGTGCCTGTACCTCCATGCTCAGTGGAGTTGCCCTGTTTCTAGGTCACAGTAACTGCCATCCCTGCTCCTATGTTTAAAGCATCCTTAAACTTGATACTTGAGTCTGAGACATGAACAGACAGTAGACACATTAGGAGAAAGGACAAACATTCAAGTTCACCGGGTGTCAGAGAATGAGTACCCTTTAACTCAGTGAACACAAAATTATCCTTTTTCACTGAAAAAAAAAAAAGTAGGCAATTTTATAGGAAAAATAAAATGTTAAGGAAGATGAATATCCCCAAACAAGGAGCAACTGCCTGGAACAAGATTTGGCTGAGCACTAGTGTTCCAATCGAGTCCAGTTCCTGCAGTTAAGTATCTGAGGAGATTCAGAGCAAGTGAATGTCTTCTGGAGGAACTGGTACTTGAGAAGTGGAAGAGAACTCTATAAAGCCCTACCCTGCCCTTGCAGATCCCTGGGAACTGTGGGGTAACAACCTATGGAGGCAGTTGCATATTTCAGGGTATTTTTTTCTGAGCCCCAAAAGATCTATTGAAGAACTCTGGAGATGCAGAACCTGGTTCCCTTCTAGACCTTCTCTCTTGATCTCATCATTTTCATCTTAAGATGCTTCTGTTGATCTCAAAAGGCAGAGGCAGGTAGATCTCTTGAGAGCCAGGCCTCTTCCTAGTGAGTTCCAGGCAGATGGGACAAGGAAACCATTTTGAAAGAATCACAATGCTACAAGCGGGCAAATGCCTTGATACATAGCACTTAGGAAGCCAGAGACAGGCAGATCTGAGCGTTCAAAGCCATAATCTGGTCTTTGTGAGGAACCCTGTAACGAAGGGGAAAAAAAAAAAACAAAAAAAAAAACCACTACGCCTAGTGTCATCAGCCCACTTCAGCTGGCATTATGGAACCCTTCTTCCCCCCGAAACTCAAGAATCAGAAACGACCTGCATAAGTACAAAGGTTTCCACATCTTTTACCTGATGCTACCAGTTTGACTTAATGCTCTATCATTGTTGCACAAAAATAGTAGAGAAAACTCACTACACCACTTTGCTATTCACCTACTCAAAGACTGTTCCTTAAGTTTTGGCCTCACAGAGGTGGCCTGGAAATTAAATTCGGCTGGGAACAGGTGTTCAATAAGCTACTCTGCACCGCCATGTCAAATACTAAATCCGTCCAGAACAGATGCTGAGTTCTTTTAACCACATGTAAGGCCCTCACGTATGAACACTGGCTTGAGTTGACCAGCAAACCCTGCATGGTAGCAGAGCTTTATACCTAACCAGCTCTGAGAAAGATAGTTTGGACCCAGAGGCCTTATCCCTCTGCCCTCCCGGACATAGTGGAACAGCCGCTCTCAAGTGAGGCCGGAGGTGGCTCTGAAAAGAGCCTTTGGACAAGCCCACGCAAAAGGACATCTTAAGCCCTCTCCCCGCGGATGCGGCGCGCCAGCTGGATGTCCTTGGGCATGATGGTGACGCGCTTGGCGTGGATGGCACACAGGTTGGTGTCCTCGAACAGCCCCACAAGGTAGGCCTCGCTGGCCTCCTGCAAGGCCATCACCGCCGAGCTCTGGAAGCGCAGGTCGGTCTTGAAGTCCTGCGCGATCTCGCGCACCAGGCGCTGGAACGGCAGCTTGCGGATGAGCAGCTCGGTGGACTTCTGGTAGCGCCGGATCTCGCGGAGAGCCACGGTGCCGGGGCGGTACCGGTGCGGCTTCTTGACGCCGCCGGTGGCCGGTGCGCTCTTGCGGGCCGCCTTGGTGGCTAGCTGCTTACGCGGAGCCTTGCCGCCGGTGGATTTGCGGGCCGTCTGCTTTGTGCGCGCCATAATGCACAACTGTACTCCACAAATTAGGAACTGGAAGAGTTTCGGGCCGTGACCAAAATTTATACAGACGATCTGATTGTGATTGGTCAGGATATCTCGTGGTGCAACTTGATTGGTTCTTAAGTCAACCTTTGTTTCTTGCGGTTCAATGATGTAGAGAGTTTTGAGAGACTGTGTGAATCCAACCGATGAAGATCCGACGAGATATTTATTAAAATTCGTCTAAATTGTTCTTCAAGGCCCCTTGCTTAGAGCGTTTCCTATTTCAGATTATGTAAATAAAATGTGCTAGGTCGTGACTTGAAAAAAATTTTGATTGAAAATTTTAAGCAATATATTTTCATTGCTAATGGATCCTCTCCTCATATTCATCTCCACCAACCCTCGCTCGACTTTATAATCTCTCCATGCTTATATTCTCCCAATATCTGTATCATTTCCTATAGAACGAAACTTGTGTCCCTAAACGCCCTTTGGTGTAGGTCCATCCACTGAATCCTGGTCAACTAACAAGCCTCATCTTTAAAGCAGACTGACTTAATCTCTCTCCCGGTTGAGCAGTGACTTATTATTTTGAGAGGGTTTATAAGACTGGCATATGTGCCCCTGAATTTGGTAGAGGGCAATGAACTTGACTGACAGCACGTTTAATTGCCATCAGCTTATTTTGATCCTGTCAAATGGCTGTTTGGATTTATCAGGCATGCTCCTAAGCAGCTTTTGAGGACGGTTGTATATAATACATTCCAGTAGTTATGAATCCTGAGTGCAGTATATAGACAAGGGTTTTAAACGTTCAGCAAATGACTATGTGTTAACACCTAGGAAGAATGACGTAATGTTTCCTACTAGTATTCTCAGGGGTTAAGAAATAATGCTTAACTCAGAACACAGGTAAAGGTGGATGATCACACGAATGAATTGAGTGAATTGGAAACTTAAGCGAGTGTGATCATACCTTCTAACAAATTACCAGGCCTAAACTTGGCTTGATGGTTGGTAGTGTTCAGTTCCCTTGGAAAATCTGGTGGGTGGCTCTGAAAAGAGCCTTTAATTGAATCCCGCGGATGGAATTGGCTTATTTCCCCTTGGCCTTGTGGTGGCTCTCGGTCTTCTTGGGCAGCAGCACGGCCTGGATGTTGGGCAGCACGCCGCCCTGCGCGATGGTGACGCGGCCCAGCAGCTTGTTGAGCTCCTCGTCGTTGCGGATGGCCAGCTGCAGGTGGCGCGGGATGATGCGCGTCTTCTTGTTGTCGCGGGCCGCGTTGCCCGCCAGCTCCAGGATCTCGGCCGTCAGGTACTCCAGCACGGCCGCCAGGTAGACCGGGGCGCCGGCGCCCACCCGCTCAGAGTAGTTGCCCTTGCGGAGGAGCCGGTGCACGCGGCCCACCGGGAACTGCAGGCCGGCGCGGGAGGAGCGCGTCTTAGCCTTGGAGCGCGCCTTGCCACCTTGTTTGCCACGACCAGACATGACCAAGAATTGTCTGTTTAGATCTACAGTAAGAAACAGCTCTGCTGCAAGCCCGCTATTTATAATGTACGCAGGGCGCGAAAATGAAGCGATTTCATTGGTCACAAAGTAATTGATTCATTTAAGCCAATGGTACCATGGATTTGAAATATGCTTGCTTTTATTGGGCAGCTGGTTAATGACGTTTCCAGATGCACAACTCATTATAGCCACAATTTTGCTTAAAAGGCAGAGAGCGCTTAATTCTTAGTTTCTTTTTTTCTTTTTAGCGTCGTAGAGTTTTTCCCCTTCCGCCATGCCTGATCCCGCGAAGTCTGCCCCGGCCCCAAAGAAGGGCTCAAAGAAGGCGGTGACCAAAGCGCAGAAGAAGGACGGCAAGAAGCGCAAGCGCAGCCGCAAGGAGAGCTACTCGGTGTACGTGTACAAGGTGTTGAAGCAGGTGCACCCCGACACGGGCATCTCGTCCAAGGCCATGGGTATCATGAACTCGTTCGTCAACGACATCTTCGAGCGCATCGCGGGCGAGGCGTCGCGCCTGGCGCATTACAACAAGCGCTCGACCATCACGTCCCGGGAGATCCAGACGGCTGTGCGCCTGCTGCTGCCCGGGGAGCTGGCCAAGCACGCCGTGTCCGAGGGCACCAAGGCCGTCACCAAGTACACCAGCTCCAAGTGAGCGCGCCGCACGCACCCGAACCCAAAGGCTCTTTTCAGAGCCACCAACACATTCAAAAAAGAGATAAGCTTGTTACCTTTGTCTTGTTATCTTTCTCAGTGCATGCAGGAGACCTTAACTACTGCATTATGTAAAATAGAAAACGAACCATTTACAGTCATTAATGTTCAGATTGTTTCCCCCACACACACTTTTGTTACTTTTTTTCCCCCCTCTGCGTACTGGCATTATTTGAAAAGCCCGCCAAAACTGCCATCCGGTAGTTGGCCCTAACGTTTGTGTATTTCGAGCAACTTCTGTTCCGAAAAGCAATTTCTGCGATTTCACTGAACTCCCAAGCTGCATATAACCCCTTTGGCCTGGGTTGTGTCCTGGTGAAATCAACCTAGGTTTTCATTTCCCCTAACTGAACAACAGGATTGTGCCAGCCCAGCAATGATCAGGCTCATAGAGTGAATGGGGGCGACTTGGATCCTAGTGCAACGGGAACTTTGGAGAGGAATCAGAAGATCCAGCTAGGTAGAAAAGACACTTTCATTAAACCTGCAATCCGGAGGGACCTATGTCCTGGAGAGGTCAGTTTTAAGGCTGAGATTTTAGTCTATCACCCGGAATCCTGCAGCTGGAGTCGGAACACCCAGCGTTTAGGGTAAGCGGACCCCAGCCACCGAGGCAGGAGGTGAACCGAAAGCATGGGTTAGCTTCGAGTACTCGGTTGACGACTCCACGATCTACCCAAAGTAGTACCTAAATTCTCTTTTTTGGTGTTCATGGAGTTAACGTCCCTCCTCTACCGGCTTATCCCCTCTCCTCATCGTGTCTAGTAAGTGCGTCCACTGCGGTTCCACTCCAGGCTTCCTAACACCTTCCCATGGCTTCCTGCAGGCAATTTACGCTGTGGATGGGTCCTGGCTATCCGAGGAACAATCCCGAGTGGGTTGCTGCGAGGTTCCTAGGGTAGGATGAGATTTGCCGCCGTCTTCTGCCATCTTGTGGTAGCAAGCACAAATCCAAGGCCTTGTGTTTTCCCGGCGGGACTGAAGTGCTTTCTTATTGTTTCAGATCAGTGCAGGCTGGGGGGTTACTCTTTGTTACTTTGTAACTACGGGATTTATGTAACTTCTCCAATTCATACCTGGGTCAGTGAGAAAAACTGGCCCAGGTGGGCGGAGCCATCCAAACCAAATCAAATACCAAGAGTTCAAAATAACCGAAAATAATTGAATCCTGCTTTCTAGTTGTAAATCTTTGTGTTTTAGTCCTCCTTTGACAGTGTCATTGCCTACCTGTGTCCAAACATCTTATGAAACACTTTATTAGACTAACAGCACTGACATACCGATGCGCCACAGGCAATAAAGCTATTTTCCTGAAGTACAAGATCAAGATGTGTGTCCTTTCTGGGGGCCTTGCTCCCTGACTTGGCCTGTGGCTGCCTTCATGATGTGTCCCCCATGACTTTCTAGCGGTGCACATTCACCCTTGTGTCTAATCCCACCAAGTTAGGGCTCCGTTCTTAAAATCTCATTTAACCTTAATTACCTCCTTTTGTGTGCTGAGGAACAGACTGAAGACCAGCCTCTGCTTATGAATTCACTCTTTTCAAAATTAAAAAAAAAAAGTTTTAAATGTATGAGTGCTTGAGACAGAAAAGGCCATGATTTCCCATGGAACTGGAATTGCAGAGAGTTGTTAGCCATCACACGGGTGCTGGGAACCCAAATGAACCTGGGTCCTCTGCTTACTTAACCCCTGAACCATCTCTCCAGCCCTCTGAACTCATTCTTTGAAGGCTGTCTCCAAGTGTAGTCATATTGAAGGGCAAAACTTGAACCTATGCATTTGTGAAGAACTCATTTCAATCCATAACTACATCTAAGACCACTTTTTATCTAAATCTGCTGTTATCTCAAATCTTTTATATAAGAAGTCTACGTTTTAGTTAAAAGTGTAGCTAAGCTGACAGCCAAGAGCCCCTAAGCTAGGGTTTAAGTTGCTCACAAGGTCCCAACATACAGGAATAAAAGTTCCTAGATATGTGAAACCATATTTCATTTCCACAAGGGTGATCTTAGCTAGTTCTCTAGAAGACCATAGTGCCAGAGGCCATGGGCAGAATGTAACAGTACATGAAGGGGAGAGTGAGGATCAAGAAAAAAACAAAAACAAAAACAAAAAACAACAACAAGATATAAAGGATAGATTAGGGAGGGCTGTCAGTCAATACTGAAGCAGCCTTGACTTTATTTAGGTTACCCTATATATACTCTTGTCGCACAAGAGGAACAATGCAACAGTTTAAGGCACAAACAATGTGTCTATTTACAAATTCGCTTTCTCACTCAACTCACATCCTCTTACCATCGTTGTAGAACAGTCAAACCTCAGCCTTGGGCTCAAGATACACCTCCCTCTAGACTTGTTTACAAGCTCGGCAGAATATTCTGCTCCCTCAGCGCTTTGTGCAACTCAAAGTTGACCTTCACCTTGCCCTACACCAGGACATGGTTCAGGCAAACGGCTCCCAGCACCATAGCCTTCTGACATTGTTTCCATTTTTCCAATTTTGATACCAGACACCTAGGCTCCTAAACCTGCCACCCTAATTTCCCTGAATTAAAAAAAAAAAAAAAAAAAGTTAGGAAACAGAAATCAGTAAAGGATAACAGACTTAGATATAGTTTGGTCAGAAGCAGGGAGAGGAAAGTTCTTATATTTTCCTGCTTTTTCTGGAGCAGTGTTAACAGGTTTTCAGATAAAAGCAGAAGCCAGGGACTTTGCAATTGTTGATGCCCAGTGAGACCAACTGAGGGAACAGCGTGAAATCCTCCTGGAGGCAAAGTTCCTCTTCTGCAGCCAGGTCTGTAGTCTTTCCCATCCCCATGTTGGAATTCCTGGGGAAAATCTTCATTCTTTAAAGTTTGTTGTTTTAGCATCCCTATGTCAATAAAGACCAGTCTCACCAGTCTCATCTTTGTTATAAGAACAATTACAGCACACTCATGTTCATAACTGCCACTCAGCATTTGGAAACTGATGAACACAAAACCTATACAGTACAGTTTCACTGACCACTTTCATAGCCAGCTGGCACTGGAACAGTAACTCTTCCACCTTTTCCACATGTGCATTTCAGTATGAAATACTCTAAATCTTCTATAGTGGTAGCCCTCCTAATTTTGCAGCATGCCACAGACTAAACAAACTAAATTGTCTATTCATTTAGAAGTAGTCATCCTTGGACATAA